>CM056997.1:40016216-40593716 GCA_029891345.1 Dryococelus australis
TTCACAGGCCGTATATGGCGTACTAGCTAATGCAGAGAAGTCATGGCACATAACTGATCGAAAATCACAGCAATGAAAGGATTTTAAAATGGAATGAATGTATTTACAACGAACGGGGAAAAGAAACCTCCCTTCCGTTAGTGTTTTCCACAACATGTCTTGTTTCGTAATCACCACTGCAATGCTTTTCTGTTGTTCCGGGAAAGACATTGTAAACGGAAGCTGCCTCGTATTTATAGGCCAAATCCCACGCACGCCTTACTTATACATCGTAAAAGTTTTCACGATACCACAACGCGGTGATTACATACATGGTTATACGATAAAATACGGCTCCATTATAAACGTCAATGTTTTCAATTAAATCTCAGCAGCAAAAAAAATTCTAAATACAATGGAAGCGCGAAAATACGTGGGTAATTCTCATATCTAGCGGCGCTATAACGCAACAATTTACGTCAGAAATACCACGGCAGAAATACATCACTGGTAAAATTTCCTCTCATTAGTAATATCGATTTTGTAGAATTGCAATTTCTTCGTTTTTCTGTTGGCTTTCATAAAATTTCAAAATATGATTAACATTCATAGTGTTAACTGAAGTCGCATGCCCCCTTAAAGTGGAAAATGGCGTTGACAAAGTGGACTGAAAGTGGTGTGAACGGATAGGAAATACCGGCGGTTGGTGTTCCCGTCGATGGAAGCTGGTCTGAGCGTGTTTGGGATCTCGTGCGTCGGCAGACTTGTCTGGTGAGGACGGGTTCGCGAGCGACCGTGCACCATCGCTTGCATCAGCAAGACTGCTGCAGTCTCGCTCGCAGGTGGGGGAAAAAAACACTTCCCCATGCTTGCATATACTTCAACGTACGCACTGAGTGAAGTTTGTAACGATAAATGGAATGTAGTTCCTTATCTCAACATCGAATAAGTGTTGGTTAACCATTTCTGATGGTTGAAATTATTTATTTCGCTTTCTGTTTTTTTTTTTATGCACAAGTGTGTGAAAATTAGCAGATTTATAAAATGTTTACTTTCCTAATAATTTCACAGTTTCAGTTGACCGACGTATGAATAAAGTGATGAGTCCCATGGCTATGTTAATGTCACATAGGGTGGAGGAATACACAACGGGTTTACAAGTAGATCTCGAGCAGGGCTTTCAAAAGTGCTCATTTTAACGTGGACAGCCTATCCAGGTTGCGGTGACGCTCCCCGTGAAAATTATTTTTGTCCTCGGCCACCTCCCTTTCGAGTGGATCTATTCACCATAAAGCTATTTAACTTTCTCACTTTTAACGGGCAGCTTTAAAATATCAGTAGGGTAATTTTCGTCTTGCAAAGTTTTCGCAGGTTATCATATACGTGTTTAAAGTTTCTACGCGTTTGTACTGTAGAATACTATGAAGTAATATAAAACACTAAGTATGAGACTGTTTTAAGGATACTGTAGAAAAAATTGGTCGAATTTTAATTTAAAAGATGTAATTTTGGTTGTATCGGGACTCCACAGGAAAAAGTGAAGGCAATTTCCCGTCTGTGGTTGAATACGCGACGGAAGTGGATCTGACTCATTTGGCAGAATTTCTTACGACGTACTTGTCTGCAACAGCATGTTAACATAGGAAGGCTAAACTATGGATACCACTTAATGCGGTGATTTGAACTATTTAAACATATGGCTTGCTTCTTTATTTGCATTACGTAAAAGATGATTATAAAATTACTTTTTGTGAAGGGAAAAACTATCGTTGAAACATTTACTCATAACGAAATAAAATCTAGAGCGAATGCCGAGCCTCTTGCTAGCAGGCCCTGTTATGAAGGTAGTGGACACTGCAGAAAAAAGGTAAAGATGGCAGTGACTACTCGGTCACGTATGTGATTTATCCAGGTTTGAAGGCCGAAACCTTTGTAGAAGGTAGAGCTTTAGCTCCAGAGCATTGTCTAAAAGAATCTTATACCTGTAAGCATTGAAGAATAAATAGAGCTTTCATTGTATGCTAATGCCAAAGTTAGTGTTCGGGAATTTGTTCCCACAAGAAGATTGCATGTCATGTGAAGCAGTGTGGCACGTACTCGCATGTTGGAACCCAGTTAATAATGAAATAGTGAGATTTCTTCTTTATGTGTAAATAAGATGCAGTAGTCATAAAATGTTGACGTTTAAAAAAATTATAGAGCACTTTGACGTTTCTGAGTAAGATGTTTGACTTTTCCTCTCAGGCCATAGACTTGAACTTGAAGTGGTAGTACGCATGAACACTTTCACCGCCGTATGGAAAGATCAAAAGGAAAAAAAATGGGCAATTTGAAGTAGTTCTCCGGTTAGACGATTTAAAAGACCAAATGGCAGGTTGGCTCGAGATGCAGCCCCTGGCCTTCCACTCATGCCTCCGCACCGACGTCTGGAGCTCGGTCGAAATCTTTTAGTAACGCTGGTCGGGGTGCGTATAACCTAGTCGCGGTTTCTTCGCACTTTTTTAATCAAACCTTTGAAAAATCGCGTCATGTATCACGTGTTTAGTTATTTCCTAAGTATATAATTGTATCACAAGCGTTATATACCTCTGTTAACTTCAACGTATCTTATTTTTCGTAAAATTGAAGATTTGCCTGTATTTTATTTATAAATTATATTTAATTTATAATAAATATAAATAAAACGTTGAGAAAATAAATGGTTCTCATGCAAATTATCATTACAACTGAGTGCGCACGAATTCAGTGCGTTGTCCTGTGGTGTGATCTTATAGACGTGGTTAAACTTAGTTTGCACGAGGTGGAGGAATATACTGGAAGTAGAATTTTAGCAGGGCTTCGGAAAATTGTGAAGTAACCGTGGTTGGATTATACAAGTTGTAGGGCATTGTAGATAATTAGTCAGGATAATCGAAATTTAAATACCTGCACATCGGAGGTAAGGGCACTGTATTTATATTTTACAAAACAGAGATTTTGACATTGTCTTATTGAATTTTTCGCGCTGTTTCCTGGTTGCAAAGCACTTTGTACTATACGGAATAAGCTGTGTAGCCAGTACGAAAAGGCGCTATGTGCTATCATGTTATAGAGACTGTGCTCCTGTAACTTTTCACGTTTGTGTGACATAGCGCTCTTCGACTCCAATGCAGAGATGTTCGTCGGCGATATAGAAAATCTATGGAAGGACAATCCCAGGCAGCAATTTTTCCTGACCAACAAATATTTGACCAACGTGATGCATTCATGTAGAGATATTGCTTATGGGGTACATTTGTATATGTCTTCGCTGCTCAAGATGATGTGCTAAAAGGGTGCGTGACTCTGGTTTAAAAAAATGCTCGCGAATTTCGCAGAAACTATTATAGGATTGCTGGTTCTTAGTTTGGTAATACCGGCTTGTAAAGCTGCAACAAGTTTAATGTTAATTTATGTTGAAAGCATTCCAAATAGCGGTGTTTTACATGTAATGCGTCCATCCGTATTAACTCTGTTTTGTGGACATTCTGAAGCCAATGATTTCACAATTTCTACCAATGTAAAACGTTTATTTCTTCTTAATTTTGCGTGCATTCGTGTAGGATTTATAAATGCAAAATTTAAATCTCCAAATTACTGTAGCCGGTTAGTGCTATAGTCAACGTGTTAATTTTTGTCAGAAGCAATTATAGTTTTACTTGTGACAGAGGAGAGTTTCTTTTATTCTTGTTGGCAGTTTTGCGCTATTCCCAGCGATACCTAAATAAGCGGTAGAGAACGCACCACCAGCGGCCGTTCCCTCGCACATCGATTACCGATCAGTCTTCCTTTGTTCTTCTGCCGACCAGGTGCGACAAAGGGGATGGTTTTGAGCAGGGGAAGGCACCACTGCAGTTTGCGGTTGCAATGGCTAGGCCAGAAGGCGAGATTTTCGCATGGCGGTCACGTGAGCAGGCCGCATGGCGTGGCGATTTGTCAAGATCGCTCCCTCACAGGCGCCACTTAAAATATTCACACAACCCTAAATTGTATCGTCAAGGGAGTGATAGAGAGATGGTTGCGGGTCCCGCTTTCATATTAAGTAAACAGTAAATTGTAGCTTAATTTGTTTTTTGCTAAAGCTGAATTAAAACATAACGGCAGATAACTTTTTCAAAGAAAATATGCGCATACCTTGTTGTATTAAGCAATTTTCTCGCAATGCATTAATTTCTAAACTCTTAATTTTACTACAAACAGCGTATAACTTGCATTTTAACACAACCGAACACATTATAGAATTGTACAAGTGATTGACATTATATATAGGCCTTTTTAAGGGCACAGCATAACTTTTTGAATGATTTGCTTCTGTATCTAACATGTAACCTCAAAAAAAGTGCGTGTATATACGCATGTGTGTGTGCATATATATAATATAATATATATAGTGTGTGTGTACATGTATGTTCAACTTTAAGTATTGGAAGGTTTGTACATTACATAATAGTGTTGCGTAATTTTACTCATCTCAACGTAATTTGTTTATGCTTAAGAACATCACGGTGAAGACGGACATGTGATACGTTCTGTGATATGATTAAATTGTTTATAAAAGTTTCTAAGATCAAGATTTGAACTATTTTGTTACTTTATTTGGATTTTTTTTTACTTACAAATTTTCTCATTGAATCACAAGGTAATACAAAATGTGCATACTGAGTTGCTACTTCAGCTCGTCAAGTGTCAGCGAGGCTTCCGTTGCTTGTGGTTATTTTGTTCAATCTGTTTTTTTTTTTTTGCAGCCTGTTTCTTCCTGCAGTAGTAGTGGTCCAGATTGCTTCATGAATTGCCCTCTGCCATCTCTTCCTTGGCTCGTTAAATAATAAAATCGTTTACCACCGGCAATGAACGCCAGCAAGTACGACCCGTGGTTATACTGTTAACATAAATGAAAACGCCCTTGGTTGAACACCTAATGATGGTCTGCAGATTTATTCAGTTTATTAGTCATAACCGTTACAAATACAAAAAGCAAAACGCGATTCATTACAGTAAGACTGATAAAAACCAAATATGTTGAAACATTTAAACTCCTTTAAGTAAGGCGGTATAATGGTGTTGAGTAAAATACTTTAATACCACTTTACTTATCCAGAGGTAATTTCGGAAATAATTATTCCAGCGTAATCTACGCACTTTAAGCTTGGTTACTGAGATATGGCTTTATTGGGGATATAATTCGGAATCCTGTGTTTAGCGAGTGATGTTTTTCTTAGGTTTCGCTTAAATGTGGTGTTAATTCATAGCAACAATTGAGAAATTTTAAATTAGTCCACTACTACGCAAATTTTTATCTGTTGACGGTAACTTACCGGAGGACGGTAAACGTCTGTTAACTAGGCCCTTATGCACGCATGTTATACGTTGATTCACGAGGAGTTACCGCCACTCACTGGGCCTATGCCTTACATAATTTGGAGCAAAATATTTCATATAGACATGGGTCCTATTACCAATATTTACAGAGTAATTCGAAACATTTGAAAAATGACGAATAAAATAACCCTTTCAGAAGTAAATACAGTTATGTATTATCAGGCCGTATTGTTTACAGTTGAGCATCACAATTGCGTCTAACAATCTTACAAAAGATGTTCAACAATATTTCCGTCTACTTCCATACACTTGGGCCGTACGTTTATGAACCGCGCATGTTGCTCTACGTATCTGCACACGGCTGTCTTTCATTTCTGCAGCATACGCGCAAGTAGTTCTTAACGTGGTTGTGCAGCCCTCTGGTGAACAATATCCTTCATACTACCCCATACGCAATAATCTAGGAATTTCCAATTTGTCGAATTACTCTGTAAATATTGGGAACAGGACCCACATTTGTATTACGTATTTTGCTCCAAGTTATGTAAGGAATAAGCCCTGTGGGTGGCGGTAACTGGTCGCGAATCCTCCTGCATACGAATGTGGGCGTAATTTTTTAAATATACATTCCTGAAGCAATTGCCACGAATGCCCATGCTCTACCGCAGAAAAATCTCGAGGCATCTCTGAAGCAGCATTTCACTTGCTCCCTGCCGACGTCCTATTAGAGCGGAAAGGTCAGAGGCGAAAGTGCATGCGATCCGCGTGGGAGGGTAGACCTTACCGCTTCTCACTCGCACTACCAAGCTTGGGCGCAGTGACCGTATCGTAAGCGGAAACCTCAGGCTCTGGTTGAGTGACGTCACGAAAGGTAGCTGGATCTACGTTTCGTCAATCTGCGTCGCTCGCTGTTGCCTCAAGAGTTCGTAAACCATTTTGGAGGAAGTCCTGAGACGTGGTAAGTGTGCGGTGACGTAATTATATCTCAAGGCTATTATGTAATCTTTCAAAGAATTATCAAACCATACTAATTAATTATTAAGTAATGAAATATTGTCCAGAAATTATATAGGTTTTAACTTTCTCAATTTTTACAGTAATGAAGACACTGGTTTCTTTTCAAAATAAAGCTTTGATGTAGAAGAATGTAATGAAATCCATGCGATTCAGCAACGTGTTGGTTTATACTTTATCTGCGATAAGTAATAGATTACTATACGTAGTATATACAGTTAAAAATTAAAAAAAAAGTACCATATGCTGGTATTAAGGGTCCTATGTACTGAAACGTTTTCTGTGAAATCGTTTGCGCCTAAACGCGTGTCTCGGTAAATAAATGTTCTGGACATACGAAGTTTTACCAGAAACGATAAAACAATTGTCTATGTCGCTATATTTTTACTTTTATTATATTTAGTGTATTAATGGAGAGAAAAAATCTCGAAAGTGGTTAAATATCGCATTTTTTTTTTAGCTAGCCTATAAAGTTTCTTTAAGCGGCAAGAGTAAGATTATACGTAGGTAGTTTGATCTGTGTCCTTTTAACCCCACAATTACAGATCAAGTTTAGACAGTAAAGCGTTAGGACGGAAACACTGCACGCGTTACGCGTAGAAGCGATAAGGCGCTAGGCGTGCGTGTTAGTGTCGCCCGTATCGCTCCCTCGCTTCTTGACCTTGAACGCGCAGGTACATAGTACCCTTCATAGTCAATTTTACGATGGAGATGAGAGCCACATTCGGTACGCATCTTGTTTTGGCAGGAAAACGATTGGAGTTGTTTGCATGCTGGTTACAGCTGCGGGCACACTCAGTGAATAGAGGTCTTGACCTACCCTAAACCTCTCGCATCCCGTTAACCTCTCCTTGTGCTTGTAAAAATGGCGTACGCTTTACATAGCTTCGATAATTGAGATACAATGTACTGGCAGATACAATTATTTTTAAGTCATGACATACTGTTCTTGACTCTCAGAAATTCAGGGGTGGAAAATAGTACAGTAAATTAAAAAACCTCAAAAACTGGATGGTTTTTGTAAGGTTATGTTTATCTGTTACTAGCTCGGTCTTACCGTGGTTTGATGCAGCACAAGTATTATTTTTAATGACACCCAAGTAGACCTAAATGTGTTTTAAAAAAATCTTTTCGAAATTAGGAATAGAACTAGTTTCGTACATATTTATATGCTTTTGAATACATTTTTTTTCCCCCAGGAAATAACTTCTCACGAATTTCATAGACATATCTGTAAAATTTCTAATTTGACTTTCGTTGTATGTGCTGCTAATGAAGTGTGTATAAGGAATGAAAGTTCCGTAGTGTTAGAATTGCGAGAAGTTAAATATTAAAAGTTAACTTTTTTTTTCTGGATTCGGATTTGAACGTGCATTAAAATATCTAAAACTTGCTACCATAACCCTGCTATCAGGCCCATAAGACTACCAAGCCAATCTTGGCAGAATTTCCAGTACATGATATGTTGCATGTCTACCATTAGTAGTCATATTTTCAGTTATTGCCATTCGTTGTAGGTTTTAAAGTATCAGTTTTATAATTTAAAGTCGCAGTAGAGAGAATAATGCTTCGGTAGAATATATACAATTTGTGAAATATTTCATATATGCACATTTGTTTAATTTTCCGTTAGTACCGAATTTAGCACCATACACTTTAAAATATATTTTTAACAACGCATGTGCTCTTCGGCGAATCCATTTGTCTAAACTTTGTTGCTAACTCTCGTACCGATAGCTGGAAACGTGCTTTGCATTTTTAGCCTCGCACAGGTAGATCAGAAAATCGTCGGACTCTCAAAAGCCTCGTGAAAGAGGGACTCACAAACTTCGTTCATGAATTCAAGCTCCGTTTTCGAAATATTTAAGTTACCCTTAAGAGACAGTCCCTTCTTAAACGCGAGGAGTTTTCGGGACCGCAAATGAAATGTTTAACAATGCCACCAATAGTCAAGCAAGGAATTTTCTATCACTAAAGAGTAAACAGCTATAAAAAGTATATTTTGCAGCAAAAACTATTTATTTCCTAACGTTCTTGTTCAGACGACATACTGAAGCATTTGGCATACTGGGGCAGCGGTGGCGCAGTGGCTAGGGCACTCGCCTCCCACCACGGTGATCCGGGCTCGATACCCGGCGGGTTCACTCCCGGATCTTCGCATGTGGAAATCGTTGGACGATGCCGCTTGCCGGCGGGTTTTCTCGGGGTACTCAAGTTTCCCCCGCCCTTTCATTCCAGCGCCGCTCCATCCTCATTCCATGTCATGTTCTGGGTAATACCACTTCAGTCCTGCCTCGCAGTAGAAACTCGGAACTCCGGAGCGTTCGTACGTCAAACATTTTCAAATTAGTACAGGCGCTATTGTACTGTGGGATGATAATTCGCTCAGTTAGAGGATTGAAAAACTAGGTTTTTTTGTCTTTAAACAAATGAGTTGCAATACTTCTGCATCCTGATGGCTTGGAACCTGCTTGGAAGGATATCTAGGTCGCCTTTCCCCATGCGCCACCGCCTAAGATCAGATACTGCATGGTAAGCAGCACAAAGGTAGCTGTCGACTCGACAAAACTGCATCCGGACAGCGCAAGCAGTCTGCAGTGCAACCATACGCACCGTATTAGGAACACTCATCTCGTTTCAAATTGCCAGAATGTCAGTCGCTGCCGTAAACCTTGTAGCTGCTTCAGTTTGGATTTTTCTTAGCGTTTGCAATTTTCTTGCGTATAGACTGTTCACGGTAAAACGAGCACTTTCGAAACCCCTAGCTAAAGATCTACTTGTGCGTACGTTGTCTTCCTCCGCCTTATGTAAAATTAACATTGCCATGGGCGTCATCACTTTATTCACGCATCGGTCAAATGAAACTGTGAAATTATTAAGAAAGTAAATACTTTTAAAAATATTCTAATTTTTACACTTCGATGCATTAAAAAAAAAAAACAGAAAGCGAAAGAAATAATTTTAAGTTATCATAAATGGTTATCTAACACTTTTTATTCGTTGTTAAGATATGGAACTACTTTCCAACCATTGTTGCCAACTTTGCTGGGCGAATGTGTCTCAGTGAACCCATTAAAATATATGCATGTAGGGGCAGTGACTTTTTTTCTAAGGTTCATTTCTGAAGTGCTCATTTTATCGTGAACAGCCTTTAATAAGATGTCGGAACGTCCGAAACTCTCGCTAAGAATTAACAGGTGAGATGAGATGACTGTGTGGGATAGAATTCTATGCACATTTTACCTCTTGTCGAAGTTGCACAGGGGTTTAATGCATATCGAGCACAACGTACAATCCAGTTGCACGCATGCGCAGTGGGGCACAGGTCTGGTTATCTTGCGAGCGAGGAGATCTGACGAAAAGGTTGGAGGGCACGTTATAGCGTCCTTCCGTGTCACACAAATGGCAGAACAGGTAGGATATTGTAGGCCACAGTCCTCCACACCATGGTTGCAGGCGCTAGTGCAGTCTTTTTTTTTTTTGTTGCCGTGCACACTGTGGAAGGCGTCGCTTGTGTGGCCTACGCCACACACGAACGATCAACGCGGAGGCAGAAGCTGCTTTCTTCACCGAAAGCCATTCGTCCCTCCAAGTACTCCTTTTTCGACACAGTAATATGCACAGTGTCTACCATATGGCACTTGTGACCGGCGCTAACCTCAAGGCCGTTAAAGCAGTTAAAATTATCTTCTTTTTTGGCATGACATGTATTTGCGTTGTGAGAGGGCACCATAGTTTGAAAAAAAAAAAAAATGGCAATGGAAAAAAATCCATTTTGCAAAAAATTAATGTTACCAGGAATTTATAATTTACAGCTCTTTTTTTTAAATTTAATTTAATTTTATTTTTTTAGAAAGTAAAAATATATCGCAGGCTTTCGCGGCCTGCTTGTCTTGTGGGTTTGGGCCGCGTCCACGATTTCTTATCCAACGTTTCGGCAGTCATTGCAGCTGCGGTCTAACCCAGAAAGCCACAGCAGATGGTACAAAAGTAATACGTTAGGCTACAGCCCAAAATCGTTAATGTTACTAGAGTGTCTAGAATAGTAATCTGGAATTTACTAACGTGGTACAAGCGTACTTAAATTTTGACTTTTGAGTTAAAATTTAAAGTCAAAATAGCAACGGAACGAAGTGTCGGATTCCAAAGGACTTGCAACATGCAATTCTTCTGACATAATCACTTTATCGGAAACCAATCACTGCTTTCAAATAACTTTTTGAAATTAGTAGGAATCAAAATTTGAAATCCACATATACACGCTAATAAACATGCAGTGTTATTTTTCAAATTATTTTTGTCACGTTATATCATGCCACGAAACACTAAAGTATCATCAAAAACTAGGGGGAAGAAAATTTGTTCTTGAACAGCCTTGAAGCAAATATTGCGGCTGCTGAAATATATTCTCCGGTCGCTGTGCTGTCCGCTATGGCCACTCGTATTATAAATGGTCTTGATCTCAAGTCGCTTCTGTCCGGAACCAGACGTTGCCCAGGTGCACTTTCCTCTAACCGCAGCGGGGCCACTGTCATTTTGATTTTTTTACGTGTAGCGTGTTGCATAGTTTCCCATTGTGAACATCGGACCTAAATTGTTTCTACTATACGGCTTCACTCAGAAGCTTTTAATCGAATAAACCATGGGTGTCTACGTCGTATTGGTATGCCGCCAATGTTCAGTACAAGTAGAATGATTTAGTATGTTTTGGCGCACCGGGGCATAGGACCGGAGATCGGAGCTGTTCACGCGCTTTCATTTCGGTCCCCCTATGGCCATTTTCCCCTAAATTCCCTTCTTTCACTAAAATGTCCCTTTTCCCCCTCAAAATTTCTCTTTTCCTCTTAAAAGTTCTCTTCCTCCACCCATTTTTTTTATTCAAGATTTCCCGTTTTTCCCTCAAAGAAGCACCGATCCCCCCGGTTGCAAAAACGATCCCCCGAAGGGTAATTTTCGATTCAGCTGAAGGATTTGGGGAGGGGGTAGGGATTGTTTTCGAGGGCAGAGCAATGGCGGTTCTATTGGTTTTATAGGCATAAGGTATACCAAATCGGAACACAGGATCCGGAGTCAGACCTGACCGTCAGCCATGTTGTACGACATGTTGGATGTCAGTGATCTTGACGCCAGTGACATTTGACCTTGAACACATCAATTCTCAAAAAATCCCAAAAAATTCTCAAACGCCAAAAAATTTCAAAGTATGAAATAAAATGTTTAAAAAAGTTGTAAAATGAAGATTTTAAATGCTCGGGTTTATAGGTGACGAGGGACTGGAACCGACCAGCCACTGTGTTATGGCGCCACCCAAGCGCCACGTTTGATTCAGGTGACCTTGACATAACTACTTCTTGCTTTGTTGTGGTACTATCTAGTTTCATGAAACCTGTAGATGATGCTCTGCACTGTATCGACGGACCTGTTTCTTACCGTTATATCTTCGAAGGATTTTCTTTTTCGGAACTTATTTAAATTTTCTTATATTCAGATGCTTAGTATTTCTTCGTACCGTTTTAGGTCAGCACTACCACAAACTGTTTCACTGATAAAACAAGAGACTTTCTTCTCTCGTACACCACGTGAAAGGCGTCTAATGAAGTGAGTCATGGCAATGTTACGTAGACGAAAATTTTCTTGACGACAGTCGATCTGATTGTACACATTAGCTTAAATTAGTTATTTTGGGGGTAGTGATTATAAACGCTTCGGAACAGCTCATATTGACAGTTAGTTCTTTGTTTTGCATACGGTATTTACAAAAAAAAAATGTTTGGCAATAGCCAGACTAATACTTGGACTACTGTAGGTCTGTATTCTTCAGAAAGTATTTAACGAGCGAAAAATGTCTGATGCTTTCAACATTACCCTATGTAAAAAATAATTAGAACTTTAAAGTATTTTTTATAATGTAATATTATTTACCATTAACGATATGCTACTTAGTGACATGATTATGCACGTTGCATAACGCCAGCCAGTTCAGTGCCCTTGCACAGAGGTGATAAGGCGTTCAATGTGCTCGCTATTGGTACTTCTAGCAGCAATTGCCAGCACCTGTTTCTTGAACGCGCGGAAATATCACCGTAGACCTACTCGATAATAGCACTAATGATCTTCGCGCCAATTAGTTGCTGGAAATACTGTAATTTTAGTTTACTTTTTCATGAAATATACGGTAAAGGTAAGGTTATATGCTAATTACAAGTTATTTTGAAAAAGCATTGTGAATTACTGGGCTGAAGATTTAGAATTTTAGGTATAGTTTTGCAGCACACCGATAGTAGCTACCTCCGCTGATCGGGGGGGGGGGGGGGTGATTATCAGGTTAAATGGGCACTCGTGGCTACTGCTAAGGTTAATGCCAATATTTCAAAGTAAAATTTGCGAGGTTGTAGCCACTGTCCTGCACTCACACTTGGTAATTGGAATATATTTACTAAACGTGCTCATGTTTTTTTTTATCGCTGATGGACAGTAACGCCTATTTCTCATGTCCTCTCATTTCTGCTCTGATTTGACTAGTGAATTCAGATTTGTTTTAAATATAAGTGGCGTGTCCTATAGTTTCCGATAACGGATTGTTTTAGTGTGTTTTCAAAGTGGCCACTATTTGGAAAGTAGTTTGTGGACGCATATTTGCTAATATGTATTTTCCCTGTCGCTTACAAGGCCGGAGCGCAGATTCAGTTTATTTTTATTTCAATGCCATACACTATAGATAGTCACGGGAAGTTTAGTTATGGCAGTTCGTGTCCATAGACTGCCGCATTCGTTAAATGTTGGCTGCTGGTGTAGACGACCCGAACAAACATTTGCCGCAGATGTTCCAGCCTTCCTTTGCCGCCGCTGGGCAAACCACATCCCAGGCGGACAAACAAGGCGGTCGCGCACATCTATTATCTGTTGTCAAGGCAGACATCGCCGCGAACAGTTGGACCGAAGGTCGAGATTCTCCGGTTGCGTAATACTCTGTCTCCATTCAAGGATTATCCCACATTGGGAGTGGATAAGTGCGTGACGCGTTTGGCTATTATTCCTGATGACTTTTGCTTTCCGGGGTAAGTGTTTAGTGGCATCTGTCATGTCGCCTTGCAGTAATGCCGTACTGCACTACTGGCTTGTCGCACTAACATCGGGTTGCTTAGGGCAAGAGAAAGATGCTCAAATTTACTTTCCCGGGTTTGATTTATCGGTGCCCAGCACGATGGCAATTGCTGTAGTTGACCAATCACGGCTTCTGTTTCCTCACACCTTTGTCTTTTTATGTTTTTGTCCCTGAAAATAACGGGAAATGGTGATGTATCGTTTGTACGTGCATGGACCATCCCCCCCCCCCCTCGTCTGTTCTCCCGAGGCGCAGTCGGTTGATGCGCCGCCGATCTGGGGCGCGGGAGGCTCTGGGTTCGAACCCCGGGTAAGGCATGGGTGTTAAGTTATAAGTTAGTCCCCTGCTAAGCTTTGAAGCATAAAACCGGGGGACGTTAAAAAGCCCTTTACAATAAAGTACATTCCCCCCTCCTCTTTTTTCCATTTTACTGTAATGCGCTTACAGAGATAAAGTAGATGCTGTTGTGTGTCAAACACTTATGTTAGTGCTGTTGCAGTTTTGAAACGTTGCTATACTGATTACCGTGTAATATCATGTAACCAGTGACTGTAATTCACGGAAAGACGGATGGCGAAATGTTATATTCTAATTTGTAATTATTCTCCTCAATGCAAGATTTCTCAAATATGTGGTTTTAGGGGCGGGGAAGAAAAACTACCAAAAATGTTCCAATTTCAGTGAGCGCAGGAGATCTGTCGTGGAAAAGTAATCAATCAGAGCTTAGTAAATATGGCACCACGGAAGGGTCTCCAAGCTCCCATTATATTATTCACAGGAGCTGAAAACCAGTGATTTTGCTTCTGATAATATGGCAAAAATATTTTTCCGTAAAGCAGTTACTTCATTAAATAAAATCGATTTTCCCATGCGTTGAGGCCTAAGGTTGGATTTTATTTACATATGTAATTGTGTGGATTGTAACCACGTTTAATGCAGTTTCCAAGAAAATATTAATTTGTAAGCTACGTGTAATTGTAGTGGCAGTCTACGAATGTCTCAGTGTTGATTTAGGAAAAAATGTAAACTTAATTGGTGCAATGGAAGTTAGCTCTGTAATACTAACCTGATGGTCTCAAGATGTAAGTCACTGACCACATGTTTTAGACAAAATTATTCATCAGTTTTAATGGGAACGTTAAGCACTTTCCAACGGAATTGTTTAACTATGCGCAGTTAGCACGGGCATCTCTATACACCCGTCGATTTAGATGGAGAACGGACAACGATGTTTGTAGCCCATTCACGGTTACTTCTAACTTTTCTGACTCCCTGCTGAAGTTCTACCTCCAGGATATTCCTCCGCCTCGTGCGAAAAAACTTGGAAAATTACACTAGAATGCCAACGCACCGCATTCGTGCGCATTCGGTGCACTATTTTTTGCATAAGAACTATTTCTTAAAGCCTGTTCACGACAAAGTGAGCACTTTTGAAATCAACCCTAGTAAAACATCACTGCCCTTGTCTGCAATATATTTTAACGGGCGTACAGAGTGAGTAGAAAGTAGTTCCATGTGTTAACTTCTAATAAAAGGTTTTAGGTAACCATTTGTGATAATTTAAATTATATCTTTCGCTTTCTGTTTTTGTTTAACATCTTCATGTGTAAAAATTAGCAGATTTATAAAATGTTTTCTTTTCTAACAATTTCACAGTTCAACTTAATCGACGTATGAATAAAATTATGAATCCCATGGCAATGTTAATTTTATATAAGGTGGAAGTATACACAATGTGCATACAAGTAGATCCTAAGCAGGGCTTTTGAAAGTGCTCATTTTACCGTGAACAGCCTATACTAGGCATTACCAACACGCATCCTCTTCTTTTTATTCATTTTACTTATAAATGAAATATTTTAATTATGGATAAATTATGTAAAAACTAAATTTATCCGAAAATAAGAAACTTATATATTGACACAAGTATAAAATGCTTGTGATACATGGCATATTTAGACAGCAACCAAACACTATATATTTATGAAAATTTTTTCAGCACTGTTTAAAAAGTGCGAAGAAACAGCAAACACGCAATAGTTACTTTGCTGGCGTTAGAAATAAATTTTTTGACTGCTATAGAATGAGGCAGTCACCTGTCGTGAATGTTTAAGCTTGTTCCTAGAATCTTGCGGAGTATTGTCCTTCGAATCCTGGATAATCTTCCTGGACACGACTCTTGAGCAATAACTATTACATTCCCTTACCGACAGTTCTAGGGCATATTGCCAGTTTTGTATGCTAAAAAGCTTCCTGCTGCACGTTTCTTCCAAATACGGTGAAGGCCACAGTCACTTTTCCACGATTGGTGTAGTCAATAATAATTCACTGCGATTATGCCGGAAGGGAAAACTGCAGGAAACTGGATGACCAACATAGACGTTCGTCGCATCTTGTGGGTCGGCGAAATGATTTCACATAAACATGTATAACTCAAATGACGTTGGTCTAGGGGTTTGCGGTCTACAGTTTTGAGACGCTGAGTAATATTTTGACTTTAATTAGGTACGCTACATATTTCTGTATTTACAGAGTAAAGTTGAGTAATCGAAAGTGATACCCGGATAACCAATAATGAAAGCATGATAATCTCGTTTAGTTGACTGACATTTGGTTTGTTCAGATCCTCGAGAAAGGTCTTGTATAACTATCTGGAAGTTTCCCAGTAAGTCAAGCCAATAGGATATGGTGCCCCGATCCGACTCCTATTTGAAGAACCACGGTTACTTCTCAGTGTTTAACTACCACTTTACTGTGTACACGGTCGTAAGATGGCATTTTCAACCAATGGTGGTAGATTGCAACGGAAGTGAACATATAATGTAGTGCATACATGATGCTTTAGACCGATTGTGTAATTTTCTCCAGTCAACTTAGATATCAACAATTTCTGGATTTGGGGGCCACGGTGGGTGAGCGATTAGCACGCTCGCCTCCCACCAAGGCGAACCGGGCTCAATCCCCGGCAGGGTCACCGGATTTTCGCAAGGGGGAATCGTGCCGGACGATGCTGTTGGTCGGCGGGTCTTCTCGGGGATCCCCTGTTTCCCCGCCCCTTCATTCCGGCACCGCTCCATATTCACTTCAATCGCCCATATCGGCTCTCAAGGCCTCGCCCAAATCTCTTCACTCACTCACCTTTCTGGATTTTGCGGTTTTATTTTGATTTTTAAATCTTTCAGATTTAGACGGCGTGCTGAATAAAATGGGACTTTTGGTCACAATCTGCACAAATTGTGCCTTATTGGCTGACGTTAATTTTACTATTTAGTTTTCCACGTGTTCCAACTTGCATCTTTGGCTCAAGTTTTGCCTTCAGTTTATACATTTTATGGCGCTACGTACATTCACCTAACATGCGAACTTCACAGCAGACCATTGGTTCATGCATAAACAGTGCCTGGAAGGGAAGACTTAAGTAATTACGAGAGATGAAGAGTAGGAAATGTAGAAAGCATTTTTCCTTATGGAAAATTTTGCTAGAAAGTGGCATTCTTTGAGAATAATCAATTGATTGTTCATGTGAAGTCATTCTTTCTACAAACCGGAGCCAACTGTCACAGTAGGCTTCAGACCTGGCTATATCCTGCATGTAACTACTTTTACATAGTAAAACTTTGGAACTTACTGTAGTTTGCGCACCGCTTCACAAAATTTCCAGAAGGCCCTTCTTTATTTGCTAGTAATTTTATATTTTCCTAGGTGATCTATTAAGAAGACATTTTTTACTGCTTGATTTTTCCTTTAGCTTGAAAAAAAAATGTTTTGTTCAAGTGTCTTTCCGGTCCCTCCCCCCTTCTCAGCTTTTTGGTATAGGACGGTCTTATTTCTTTCACAGTCTCATAATGTTCCTTTTTGTTTGCGTGTCTGAACCAGGTTTTTTTCCCTTAAATGTTGTAACCCCGTTATTAAATGTACACTGCAGCTTTTCAAAAATGTACAAAGCAGGAACGGTTGCTACTAGTCACTAATTGGAAACTATATTTCAAAACAGAATGTCACATTGAGTTTCATACCAAATATCATTTGATACTTAAAAATAATTAGTAAATCATGTTACACGTTATACATTTCGGTCAGATATTAAACCAGTAATTTTTGCAGTTTTTTTTAGATACTCATTGCCAGAACATTTTATGAACAAAATCAAAAGTAAGTTTTTTTTTTTTTGCTGTTTATTGCTTTGCGTCAGTTGTATATTTGATTGATGCAAAAGAAATAACCAAATTGCAGGAGAAAGTATTAACACGTGCTTCATATAACATTTTTTTTGTCTGATGTTTTCGTGAAATTGCCCGACCCGTTGTGGGGGATATGCGAGGGTCGGGTATGAATCGTTTGCCTTCTATTCGTGCCAGCGATCCGACTCTCTCCGCGCCGCCTACTCGAGACGGCGCGCACATGTGAAGAGAGAGAGAGAGCGCGAGCTCGAGGCAGGCCTAGCTTATTGTTTACAGTGGAGGGAGCGCTGCTCGCAACAGTATCTCATCTGCGGGCGAGCTGCTTGTTACGCTAGCCAGGGGGGGGAGGGGGGGCAGAGTGTGTGGCCAGCAGCCGCCGAGTTTGCGACGTGTCTGAACTGAAAAACTGCCCCTGTGTGCTCTCGGTCAGCGTGTTGCGCGGTCCCCACCCTACCATGAGGTATAGGCTGTTCGTGGTAAAGTGAGCACTTGTGAGGCCCTAGTTACTTTTTCCTGTCAGCCATTGTTTATCCTTTAACCTCATTTCTAAATATTTCCTTGTAAGTATTAAACAGTGTGTGGGTGTTCCGCACTCATTATTTAACTTCGAAGGCTAAGATGTATTAAAGGGCTTCCAGAAGTTCTCATTTTATCGTGAATAGCCTGTACACAGATTTTAGCCTTCGTGCATGATACAAACACGGACTCAAGCCATCCCTAAGGCTGTTCACGATAAGGTGAGCACTTTTTTAATCAACCTTACAAAAATGTCACTGCTCCTACCTGCACATATTTTAACGGGCGCGGACTTAGTGACATGCGTCTAATAAAGTTGGTAACGCTGTAGGGAAAGTAGTTACGTGTCTTAGCGTAGAATAAAAAGTGTAAGGTAACAATTTGTGATAACTTAAAATTAATTCTTTCACGTTCTGTTTTTTAATGCATCGAAGTGTAAAAATGAGCAGATTTGTAAAGTATTTACTTTTCCAATAATTTCAAATTTCCACTTTACTGGCGCATGAATACAGTGATGAGGCCGATGACAATGTTAATCTTACATAAGGCGGACGAATACACAACGTGCATACACGTAGATTTTAAGCTGGGCTTTCAAAATTGCTTATTTTACCGCGAATAGCCTATACTTGCCTAAACAGCGTTGTAACTTATAATCATATCCCACGTTGTTTTTGATACTGGTATTGACGTAAAAACAGTCCAACGCTGGAAGACGGAGTGGCTGACGCGCAGCTCGCATGAGCACTCTATCCCGTGTTCTCCTTCTCCGCAGTCTCTGTAGATCCTCGAAGCCTAAGAAGGGGGAGGGGGGATCAGTTGCCAGCCACTGGCATCATTCGTCTCCCATTGAATAATGCAGAGGTGGTGTTAGTGAGCAGCCAGCAGTGATTCGCGAGTCTTCTCATGCCACAAGTTACACAGAATACAGAAATATGTCAAGGAAGGTGGCGATAATTCAAAGAATTTACTTTCTATTGTGAATGTAATGTTTGAATTTATGACCGCAGAAGCACAGAATTTGGTATTTCTTGTTCCATACTTAAGTACGAATTTTCATAGTGCTTACACATTTACATTGCTAACAATTTCAGTTTTTTCACTTTAATGACTCATGAATAACGTGGACAGGCTTATAACAGAGTTCATTTTGTGTATGATGGAAAGATACAGAATGAGCAGAAACTTAGATCCTAATCAGAGCTTTTAGACGTTCTCAGTTAACCGGGAACAGTTTAATAGGTGTGTGGTAGACCCATAAACTTAAGATTAGGTAGACCGCTATTATTCTTCTGCACATGTACCCAACATTGACCTACCACAATCCTACACAACTGTCAGTCACATGGTTAAAATGATGAACGTGTTTATTTGCATCTTAATTTTTAAATGTCAAGCACTATTATATTATTAATATAATCAAAAAGCTTTAAAAACTTATTAGAGGAAGTATAGTAAACAAGTGCCTTTGAGATGTTTTAAAAGTGTTCTAACCTCAAACCCATTCCACTCCATTTATGCTAGACATGTAGGCAGAAAAGCAGTTCAATGTTGAGACACAAAGATTGGTTGTGCGTAGCCAGCGAGATCGGTCTATCCCATCTTTAGTCTATGGGTGGCCCTTGCCAAGCCCTCCACAGCGTCTGCGATTACTTCGTATATGCCATTCACTGTTACTTCACACTTTTCTGAAGCCCTGCTAGAGTTCTATTTCCAGGTATTCCTCCGCCTCATGCTTGCAAAGCTGAACCCAGTCTAGAAAATTACACCGAAGGGACTGCATTCGTACGCACTCGGTGCAATAAAATTTTGCATAAGAACTGTTTCTTACTAGGCATTACCAACACATCTATTTTCTCACCGTTTTATCCATATTAATTATAAACTAAATATTATAATTTACGAATAATAAAGTAAAAGTATTGCAGACTGTCGTCACGAAGTGTGTGTGTGTTGGCGCAAAGTGTCTGCTTTGAAGCAAAAGGAAGCGATGGACGCAAGGAGTGGTCATAGTCGCTAAAACTTGTGTTGAGTTGTGTTCGGAAGCACATACTAGCGTTCGCGGGTCATGATAGGGCTGCAGAAATGCTGCGAGCTGCTGGAGAATGTAGTCCCACTTGCCGGGTGAACGTCTCAAGAGCTGCCGGTCGATATTACTGCACACGCCCACAGCAAGTGACCCCATCGCATCGCATCGCCCGCTCGCTCCGTGGCGCAGGTCAGGGACGTCCCTTGTCACGTCTGGCTGTAAGCCAAGCCCACGTCACACTCGTGCGTTTCGAGGAGGCTGTCAGTGCATGCACACACTAGGTTGAATGAGCACTGGTGAAGAACACGCTTAAGAGGTTTTCACAATAGCGAGTTGCGACGCGTCGTGCTTCAGACAGAGCCTTGACGCTAGCGTCGAGCATCGAGAACGTTGCACGAGCGACCGACATTGGTTTTGACGCTCGTCGCCAGCGTCGGGGAATAAGAAGAATAACATTTTTGTACTTCATAATAAACTGGCGAGAAGCTGTGATAAAGAACTGAAAACATACGTAAACGGTTTGCAGAGATATTAATTGGAGTCCAAATTTATATCAGTTTTACCTGCCTTCAGGAAAACAAAAGTACGTTTTTCGATGCCTGAAGAGTCGTTCATGTTCTACATCTTCGTAAATTTTAATGAATACTTTTATTAAAGTAAAGTGTATATCACTAAAAATATGACAATTTTACCAACTAAATGGCCATAAACTACACTGCATTTCGTTCGTTTTTAGTATTTCATAACAGATGGCAGCACGGTCTGTGTCGCCGGCTGCGGGCGTCTGACACGACACGCCGCATCGCGACGCTCTATTATGAATACCGCTTTAGGTGACAGGCTTGAGATGCGACACCTATGATGCGTGTACAATGCGCGTGCAATTTGAAACGATACGCAGGATCTGCCAGCGAGGTAATGTAGGCCTATTGGCGGGGAAACGAGGATACCTCGAGAAAACTCATCTGCTACGTGACAAATCAGACTTCTGATCCGCTGACCTCTGAGGATCCAAAACAGATCGCCATGGCAGAAGGCAGGCATGGGGTAGGTCAATAACTGCGGGCTACTTTTTTCAAGACTGCTGGGAAGTGGCGGCGGAGAAAGGGAAAGAGTATTTGGAAGATTTATCCTCTCTAAAGGAATTTTAGGGTATTACCCTCTCCCCCCCCCCCCCTAAATTCACAGTATTTCAATTTCCTCTAAAGTCAGTGGGCAAAACCATGTTTAAGGACTGAAGGTCTTAAACAGAGTTCATTATAATTTCCTAATTTTATTTATAATAATACAAACAAAAGTCTCTCTAACCAATATTTCACAAATTGATATAATTTGCTGTTTACAATATTAATGAATTGGATCAATACAATTTACAATTATCTCAAAGAAAATGATGTAATTAAATCATTAAAAATCACTCCCAATAGGCAGTGTATCAAAACTAATAGATTACTTTGTAAAATTTATGTTCATGTTTTACAGCTGCGATATTTACAATAGTCCGTATCACGTGTTCATACAGTCCCACCTCAGCTTAGTCCAGGTCCCATCAGTCCGCAATGTTCTAGAGTTCTCTGAGCGGCCTCGCGCACAGTAGCCTTCACTCGTCGGGTATCAAACCCTCTCGTCCATTCACACAAGCACCCCGTCCACCGTCATCTTGGTCTCCCGTCGTCATCCGTCCCCTTTGCCGATGATTCTCGCTGCACCATGCGTCGCTCTATTACCGCACTCGGCGAATTGGCTTCCACAGAAAGACTGTTGACCCTTGGACCGCTGCAATATTTATAGGGTCGTAGACAATCGCCCAGAAATTTCTCTGAATGCCGCGTTGCGCTGGGAGTCCTAGTTCCCAGAACATTCTTGCGCATCCTCTAATCTCTTCGGCTTCTCCAGCAGGGGGGGGGGGAAGAGGAACTGTGACGCCAGCCAGGTCGCCGCTGTCAATCATCCCCCCCCCCACACCCGGCGACGGGAGCGCGAGCGGGTCTGCCTGTGGAGAGGAGAGGGTCGAGGTGCCCCCCCCCCTTCTCCAGCAGAGCAGAGTCTGCTCATTTTACACGCGCCCCTTGCAGCAGTAGGCGCGTAATTATATAGTGTTAGGTAGTCTATGTTAACACGATTTTTTTTTTGCTGCAGCACATCGTAGAATTTTGCTGTAACTTAAATTAATTGTAATTAAGATTTAAGGCACCAAAGGACGTGTCACTTGTATAATTTTGGGAGGAACAGCTTGTATGTTGTACGCATTTGGGAAAGAGCACACACGCACAAAAGACTTCCACATACAAGCAAGCAGGCCATTTGTGGGATAAAATTCAGGATGAGATCTTGATGTGAATCAAAGAACAGTTATTGTTTAAGAAACCAGCTTCGTCTGAGAAGCCTGTGCGTCTGTGATTGCAGATGCAGGCGGCATCCCTGCACGGGACAGGTGTGTGCGCGGAAGGTTGTGTACGGGAGGGAATATGGGGGGTATTGTTGTTTCTCGGCGGCGGCCGGTTGTCTGCGGTGCCCCGCCGCGCCGTCCTGCGTGAGCTGGTTGCCGAAGGCCAGCCAGAGGCGCGGGTCTGTGTTGACACGAGCGCGAGGTACGCTCCGCGCATGCGCCAATAGCCGCTGGTGCTGATGGCGGTGGTGGTTCCCCCAGAGGTCGGCCGGGCTATCTGCCGCCGATCTTTACTCTCCGACTCTCGTTCCGTCTTACTAAGCACGTATGGTATAAAGGCTGACCTGGAATAACCAGAGGATGACGTGGGTAAAGGCTGTTAACGGTTATGCGAGTGCTTCTGAAATAAACGTATGGAAAATGTCGCTAGAATCCATTCATGGTTATTTCACCCTTTTTTGAAGCCTTGTTAAAGTTTTAACTTCAGGATATTCGTCCAGCTCGTGCAAACGAACCTTAAAACTAAGTCCAGAAATTTACACCGAATTCGTGCGCACTCAGTTGTAATTATATTTTGCATGAGAACTATTTCGTACTAGGCGCTACCAACACACAGTTTCTCGCTGTTTTTATTAATATTTATTATTATAATTTATAAATTAAATACAGGTAAGACTAAAATAAGATACTCCCGTGTTACGAGAGGTATAAAACGCTAATGAGACATGGCATATTCAGGAAATAACCCAACACGTCATGCATGGGGTGATGTTCAAAGTTTTGATCCTTAGTGTGAAGAAACCGCGAGTAAACAATAGTAAGTTATCTGCATATATGCTACCGCACGCACTGGTATGCTGGCTGCTCTAGGCTGATCACGATAAAATGAACACTTTTGAAGCCCTAGTTATTTTTTCTTTCAGCCATTTCTTATCCATCAATCACCTTTTTTACATAAATATTTCCATCTAAGTAATACACTGTGTGTGTGTCTATATATATATATATATATATATATATATATATATATATATATATATATATATATATATATATATATATATATATATACACACACACACACACACACACTCTCTGTTTTTCCAAATGAGAGGGCTTTCAAAAGTGATAAAGTAGGTTAGTCTTGACGTGTTGAGAGTTTAAATTTAAATCTATAGCAAAAAAAAATTTCTGCTTACATTTCAGAGTACGAATTGGCTTAGAGTAACACAACAATTTCACTGGATTTGCGCGTGAATGTCAATGGGCCCATTTCGCATATGGTGGAAGGATACATAAATGAGAGAAGTATCTTAAGCAGGGCTATCTGAACGACTCTGATAACTGTGAACAGCCTACAGCAACTAACAGTGTTTTTGAAAGCTCCACCTCGTTTTTCAGCCCTTTGCCACAAATCTGAGGACTAATTAACGTATTCGTGCTTCAAGCAGACACAGAGAAATTTTTAAACATAGCTCACACAGCGCTTTTCTAAATTGCGAGTCGTGTCTTCTTTGAAACCGAACAGTCGCCTGTCCGGCCTTCCTGTCACACGATATGGCGACTTCTCTTCAACTGCCACTGAAGACTCTAGGATGTTTAGGAATGGCGTCTTTTAAGGCCGACCCCCCCCCCCCCCCAACAGTATTTTAATACAAAGTATGGAGATGCATCCTAATAGAATGTATATGTCACGTTGGCAGATACATGTACATACAGGATTCGCACAAAATCTGTCTAATACAAATATCCATGTGTATGGAGGTACCACAGAAGGTGGACCTTATATTTCAGGAATCCAAAATATCACTTTGTATCCCTACGTGGTCTTGCATAGCTGGATGCGCCAAGTTCTATTCATGTCAATAAACATTCTTGGGGTCACTTTCTTGAAGGCTCTGCACACTGCATGTTTGAGCTGGTCGTTGGTTTTAATTATAACTGCGTTTCCACAAGTTTCCCTTGATGAAACCCCAGAGTGCGTTATCGTGTTGTCACATCAAGGCTCCTTGGAGGCAACGGAAGATGAGTTAAGCCTAGTACACACGGGCATATTTCTTGTACAAGAAGTGGACACTAAAGTGCCTACTACCTAGTATGCACGGAATTGTGTGATCCATACACACGACACTAGCTGGTGAGCAAGAAAGTGGATGGTTGATGTCAACTATGTACGATTTCCAAGCAGTTTTTGGGGTTGTGGGGGTAATTTGTGCATTATCAATAGCATCTGCCTTAAAAAAAGAATAACAGATTTTGTCCAATCAGATATATTTCAAGCACTAAATATATACAAATGTAGAACATATAAAATCACTCGCAGAAAAAAAACCCTGTACACAAACTTACTTACGTTAGTGGGAGTATTAAAAATTTTACCGTATTAAAAACATTAACATATTTGCGTATTGCCAGCATTAACAAAGTGTGTTTTGTATACATTCGACTTGTACAAGAAAGATGGCGAAAAATAAGACTCCCTCCATATGGCGCTAGCTAGTATACAAGATCTTGTGTGCTAATAACTAGCATACTCGGCGGCCGTTCACGCGATGCAAGTCAGGGCGTACAAGAACGTGCTCACTTTCTTGTGCAAGAAAGGTGCCCGTGTGTACTAAGCTTTAGACAAACGCACGATCCTCGTCCGATTAAATGATTCGAAAACGTCTGAATGCAGCCGTTGGTAATCGTTGGACCGTAAGAGTGAGTGAAGAGATTTGGCGGCTCTTAACAGCGATGTCTTGAGAGCCGATGAATGTGGTTGAGGTGGGTGTGGAACAGAGCTGGAATGAAAGGGCGGGGGAAACGGGAGATCCCCGAGAAAACCCGGTTATCACCGTGACCCCTTGGACCGTACGAGTATCTGATACTAGTCCAGCACCCTTTCCGTAGCCTCCAAGAAGCTTTGGTTTGACAACCTCAGACAAAATGTACTAAGGTTTCATCAAGAAGGATGTGCGGAAGCACTGTTATTTAAGGAACGATAAGCGCAAAATTTGCAGTAGGTACAGCCTTCGAGGAAGTAATCTTATGAATGTTGATCAACACGAACAACATAAATGTATATTTAAGTCTTTTCGTAAAAATCCCATGCCGTTGTAGTTACATATACATGCATTTTTCATTAATTTTCTGTTCACATTTTAAATAATTTATTACATTTGCAGTGCTTTAGAAAAAAAATCATGCAATAGTAACAGTTTGATTTGTGAACGTCATACGCAGTTGTTGCATTAATCTTCATAGTTGTCATTTTACCTCAAGGACACTTGTCCTAAGTCTACCGCGCTCTAAATAAAGCTATCTTATAGTAAACTTGGGGCCGTGGTGGCTGAGCGGTTAACCTGCTCACCTCCCACCAACCAGACCCATGTTCAATCCCCAGTCGGGTTACTCCCGGATTTTCGCATGTAGGAATCGTGCCGGACGATGCTTCCGGTCGTCATTCATTTTTTTCGGGGATTTTCAGTTTCCTCCAACCTTTCACTCCGGCACTGCTCCATTCTCACCTCAATCACCCTCGTCGGCTCTAAAGATCTCGCCCAAATATCTTCACTCACTGACTTGTATAGTAAACCTATAGAACGCGAATGTCGTGCCGGGATCGTCAGCGGAAGTTGTCGCTGTTGGGAGGTTATGTGCAATATATGTAGCAACGGCTGTTGCGTTTTAAACGTTGCCAAATTAAAGCCTCTTTCTCTACACGTGGTTTTATAGTCATTAGAGTAGGATTGGAAGATTGTCATTGCGTCGCTAGTCTTGGGGAATCTGCTGAGCTGAGTTTCAAATGCACGCGTGGGTGTAGGGTGACTGGGAAATCGGCGATATCGAATCACTTGTGGGTGCACGTTTTAAGGTTGGGAACATGTTTTTGATAAGGAAATGTTTGATGTAAGAATGGGGAGCCCAGTAAGTGTACAAAGTTGTATATTAAACCAAATTTTCTCTGCAAGCACGATTCGATGAACGGGGGGCGGGGGGGTGTAAATATTGAAACTCTGAAGTAAATGCACCCGCCTTTAGCGTGGAGAGGGTACGGACGCCACTCGACCACCACCACAGCTCGAAAAGCTTGGTTCACGATGAAAAAAGATTACGTATCGAACGAGTGCGTAATAAGTACTCGTGAAGGGAAATATCTTTGGTTCATGACAGTAATATACTCGTTCAGCCCTTTGTGGACGAACCTGATTTTGTCGCCTTGGCGGGACACGAAACAAACGTGGTAGGATACTGGGAAACGGAAGTGATGTATTCTTAGTTTCTCGAGCGATCCTGTTAGCTGAGACTACACTCGCACATCACATGATCTAAAGTAAGAATTCTCTAATGGCATCATGCCTGCATGTCGGCGTCGCTTGCTGTAAGAAGCATAATAATGGACGATCGTGAACAGTATCATAGGACTACATACCTTTATTAAAAATATATGTGGAGTAAAATAACTAAGCAAATTAAAACAAAATAAAAATGAAAATTACGTATAGTCCAAGAGCTTCAGGATCTTTCACTGTTGTTCTGCTGCAAGTGTTTATCGTTAATGTTTGTTTGTTTAAGGGGAATTGTGCATGGAAGCAGTATATTTACCCGATTTTCGATATAAGTCGTCTTCCAAAGGGTTTAAAACACACATAATAATTTTCAACGCCTTTTTACGGTGTTAGATATTCACTGCCGTCATTCTCGGAGCACTGATGGAAGAAAAGAAAATTTTCTCATCTTCAATCAATGCTCCGAGAATACGAACACAGCGAATTTGTAACAATCTAAGAAGGTGCTCGAAATTGTTATTTACGTCTTGTCGAGCCAAACATTTTGAAAAATTCGCTGTTACGACAAAATTGATATAAATATACTGTTTGCGTGCACCATTCCCCTTAAAAATACGACGTATCATAATGCGTATGCTTTCCAATACATGTGAAATAGTTTGTATATGCTGTTCACGGTAAAGTGAGCACTTTTGAAAGCCCTGCTTAAGATCTGCTTGCATGCAAGCCGTCAGTTCTTCCGCCTTGCACGTTTAGTATTGTGTAATAGCGCTACTTTTACATTCTTGTAAGTTTTAAATCATTTATAATATGTTATTTGTATTTTTTATAAATTGTCAAGGTGTGTTATCGCATTAATCAAATTTTGTATCCTTTCATGTTTTATTGTGTCTTATTACTATAATTACTGTTTGATTTATGTCTTGCGTAAGCTTCGATGTCTATGGCTTTGTATAAGCTTATTATATTTACTGTGTGTTTGTTGTACAATCTGACGAGCCCTATATTCGATGAGCATGTGCTCTTTTACTGAATCTACTGGGTGGTAAAAATAAATGAAATAAAAGATATGGAACTACGTTCCCTTCGTTACCAACTTGACTGTGCGCAAGTCACTCAGTGCACCCGTTAAAATATATGCAGGTAGGAGCAGTGACTTTTTTTGTGAGTTTGATTTCGTAAGTGCTCACTTTATTGTGAACGGCCTTTAAACCGTCGCACGGAAGGACACGTAGAAAGGAGCTTTCTACGCGGCCGGCACCCCGCCAACTTCGTTACGGGGATGTAACCGCAAGGTTCGTCCTTCCGCCGCCGGCGAGAGTGCAGCGGATCGCGGCACCGGAAGCGGAAGGAAGAGTGCAGGAGGCGCTTTCCCCCGCGGCCGCGCAGCGACGTGGCTGTTTGTTCCCTTCTCCCACGGGCAGCGTACATCATCGCGGCGCGCGATGAGGCGGGTAATTGCAGGTCTCGTCCTACGGGAACCCGCCGCCCCGGCCGGACAGAGGAGAAATCTCTTCCCAGCCGCCCATCGCTGCGTGTCTGGAGAGACGCGGACCATCTGCGTGAAATTCGACTTGGGCGAGAGATTAAATACGTCGTCTATGTATGGCCTACGAATGTGATAGGGGAAATGTAAATTATTGGTACTCCGCTACAAGGTAATGTAGTTATGAGTATATTGGTTTTTAAAATTTCCTTTTTGAAGTTTGTGAACTGGCAATAAATAAGTCTTTGCTAAGTGACGGCCTATATGTACAAAGTATGCGTGCGTTTGTAATGGACATTTTCGTGAAGTCAATAGTGTGCATCGGGAGAAATATCGATTGACTGAATAAGATGCTGGCACTGCTTGCTTGGTCTGCTGCACTGTAATTTTATTAAACTTCGCCGATAGCATGTTTGTCGTCAGCCCGGGGGGGGGGGGTGGTATTGGAAGGGTTTCGGTCCTGAAGATAGGCCAGGGAGAATCGTAAAGATTCTGCCTGGAAAACAAGTTAGTCAGGGAATTCCAAAATAAAATTCTAGTGGACACTCGGAATTAATTGTTTGGGGAGATTGAATCGGTTTTGGATCTGTCGGGTTTTTGAGCCACAATTTGGGTTCTGCCACGACAACGCATGCCTATCTAAAAAGCCTAAAGTTTTAAGTAAGGGATTGATTTTTCTTTCGGTATAGTGGAAATTACTGACCTGGCAAGGGTAGCTATTAAAGTGTAATTATTGTAGCAGCAGTCAAACGTTCAACATTAAAGTTGTAAAGCCGTTGTAAAGTTGTAAAATGTCACTGGTGGTTACCAGTGACATTTTTTAAATAGTAAATAAGATTGCCCCAACCTTATCCAGAATAAGCGTTGGTAGGGGTACATGGCTCATAAACGTAAATAGAACCATGTTCGGGCCGTTATGGTTGGTTGATTTCTAGCCTTTGCTGCTGGCGTTACGAGTTTAGTAGGTTAAAATGAAGCATGTAATTCCATGGGAATGATACTCTCAGATGTGGTCTGTGGCATTTTCGCACGATGGTAATCGTAAGGTAATTCGCATAAGCTTAATGGGTGTATAGTATTATTTCCAACATATAGTTAAAATCTGCCCGACTTCATCTTGAACTGGTATTATGTTCGATAAATGACCAGCTCTGTTCCGATCGACTCCACAGGTGTTCTCAATTTTGTTTGTCACGACTACTTCGGGCTAATGCGGGTCCGGTTCCCGAGTTGGACATAAAAGGAAACTAATCAAACAGCCTTGGCAATTTTATTTTGCTGCGCGTAAAATTATTTCGTCCAAGAGGACTGTAGCTGCGTGTCGAAGGTCAAGAAGCGAGGGAGCGATACGGGCGACAGTTACACGCACGCTTAGCGCCTCATCGCTCCTAGGCGCAAGACGTGCAGTGTTTCTGTCGTAACGCTGTACTGTGCAAATTAGATCTGCAACATAGGGGTTTTATTACACGCGATGAAAGCCCACAGATTAAACCACGTCCGTATATTTGTACTTTTCTCATGCCGCTTAAGGAAACTGCATGGGCAAATTTTTAAATATGCTATGTTTGACAATTTTCACGAATATTTTTCTCCAAGAACACACTTAATGTGGCAAAAGTAAAGAAATAGGGCCGTAGATAATTGTATTTTTATCTTTTCTGAAAAAGTCATATTTCCAGAACTTATATTTACCGAGATACACGTTTATGCGCAAACAAAGATTTCACAGAAAACATTTCGTACGTAGGACTCTTAATGCATACAGATTGAGGATTTTAATACGGGCAAATGGCTTGGTTTGATAGTAAAGGACTGCAAAGACATTTGCTTGCAAGGGGTATAGAAAACCTACCACGCTGCGTAATTACGCAATATCAAAGCGGTTCCGGCTTCACTGTGTGGATGCCTTTATAAGAAAGCGGCTAAAATTGGCTTCTCTTTACTCCCATTCCTACGATTTTTCGGCAATTTTTTTTTGGATTATTGTATATCGTTAAATTCAATGTACCCTGCAGTCTCAAATGTTCTTCAGCTGTTCAAGTTTGACTGTGCGTTACACCACCATGTTGGAATAATTTTTATAACCACCTCGTACTATTGAGTTTCCAGTAATGTTATTGGGGTTGTATTTTTTTTAATCTGTACACGACTGTCATTACTTGTGTTTTACTAACTAATGCAGCATTTCGGGGGGATAAAACTTGGCAAAATATTTAAATGATTTTGGGTTGACGCTCTGTGTTTCGGCTGTTCTTGCTGCTGGCAGTGCGTGGCGCTGAGCAGGTGCGAAACGGGACCCGGTGTAGTTGGTGGATGTTGTATTTGCCGAGTGAGTTCACGTGTAGTGACTCAGCCTACTGACCAAGAAGTTCTGCCGCTAATGAGCTTCTGCAAACAGGACAGGAGCTCGCTCCATCACCGTCTCGCTGCCTCTCACCCAGATGGCGCCCCCGAGAGGCCAACAGTACTCCCTGCCCGGCCACCAGTAACTGCTGACCATCTGGCACAAGACGGCATTGAATGCCTCGGGGTCCTCGGTGACTTATCAAGACCGCATTACGATGACTTCACGTAACAAGCACGAGGTTCACGTATGCCGGATCAGGCTTGCCGTGTTTTGCGGCAGTGACACGCAAATGGTTGCATATGGCTACATATCGAAATTTGCTTTTTAATACAATTAGATGATATAGAATCACGGAAATTGTTGTAATATATTAGTCTTCATTAAAAATACTAAAGTCCGTGTATTACCGTCAGAATAAAGGGAACTTCGCCATATTAGAAATTTTGACAAAGTGTGTACTTGGCGGTACGTGTTGCTCTCTCGTCATGTTGTCCATTAACATACTTATGGTTGTGTGTTGCTATCCTTAACGTGGAGATATTTCTGAGTGCTGATTGCCGTCTTCCACAAAGCCGAGTTGCTCTGAATAGGAATTAATTAATTTCACGACCCTCAATCACGAACACAAAATCTTCAAAATGTGCGAACAAACACATAATTTTAATTCCGTACTACGTGCTCAGTTCACAAGTTCTTGCCGTGGAGTGATTTTTATTTATTTATTTTCACGTGTGTCTGATGTTCCTTATAGTAAGTTGATTTTGAAATACCCCATCATGACGTAAGGAACACTATAACAGTATTATTCACCATGTGTTGTATTAAATCTGGTATACAAACTTTCACATGGATAAATGCACCATTTGTGGGGAGGGGGGTGGTTATAACTAAAAGTGGGTATAGATCCAACCACAGAATGACTCACATAATAGCAAAGAGGCGCAGGATCCAGTATCTGGGACCCGTTTGTAAATACTTGGAGACTAAAACACACTTCAAAAGTAGCAGTGCGTTGACTAACATTTACTGTGCTGTAATGACTGCAAGTAGAAAAAAAAAAAGAGAACGCTCAAAGATTACAGCAGTAAGTTTACTACATTCGTAGAGATAACCATGACTGTCGCACTGTACCCAATTTTTCTTACCAATTTCTTACATACTGGCACAAGCAACACCTCCCACTGCGATCGTGAGAATGGGAATGTCGTACATGCTGCAATGAATTAGTCTTTGTTTTTTTCTTTTTAAGAAACGAGTTTGTCATCGCAGCTATTATTGTGCATGCTCAGTGTGGGAAGAACTGCTACCAACGCTACAAAAAAAGAAGAAACATTTTGCTACATTATGTTTGTAATACGCTGTTACAGAATAAGAAACTTCTGTTCTGCCGAAGAGATTAATTTAGTTTCCCAATCATTCACCCAGTTTGCATTTTGAGTTTCGGATCTTTAGTAACATTTTTTTTCTTCCCTGCAGATCGCCAGCCAACAAGATGCATTTCTCTCGTTTGTTCACTTCAACTTGAAGTGAAATAGTGATGTGCGCGCGTGATTTTAATTTTGCCACAAATTTAAATTAAGATTTCACTGTAGTTAACTTGCTGAATTAAGAACTCAAGTTGTATACAGAATAGTTTAGTGTGGACGGGGTCTATGGACTGTAGTAAACTTTCACAACGGATTCACAGAGTAGGTAATTACAGAGACAGGTAAGTGGCATAAAAGTTCCTTTGATGTGGGAGTACTCACATACTGGCAGCGCGAGTCTCTAGGAGTGGGCCTTGTCTGATTGTCTACTGAATGATGCAGAAAGTTTTCAACTTGCTGGGCTGCCACCAGCACTAACAGCTCACGTGCGCATAGACTAAAGATGAGGTAGAGAGATCTCGCTGGCTGTGCACAACTAATCTCCGTGTCCCAACATTGAACTGTTTTTCTGCCTATGCAGCTAGCAAACACGGCGTGGATCGGATTTGAGGTTAGAATGCTGTTTAGTAAAGTTCTTTGCGATGTTTCTATATGCCCTCTAACTAATTTGTAATGCTATTTGGTTAAATTTAAATTGATAAAAGTAATTTATTTATATAAATGTTTGTCATTCAAAAAATAAGATATGAACAAACACGTTCATCGCTGTTGACCACGTGACTTTGACAGGTGTGTTCCTCTGGGGTAGGTCAATGTTGGGTACATGCGCAGAAGACGAATAAGCGGTCTACCTCATATTTACTCTATGGGCGTGCGCGGCCGGAATTAGAGGTATAGTTGCCCAGTCACTGTTACGTTAAGTACTTCCAACTTTTCCGGAGCCCTGCTGAAATTCTACTTCCATGATATTTCTCCGTTAATGTTTAAGCAAGCCTAAAAAGGAACAGCACACCGCATTCGTGCTCACGCAGTGTAATAATGTTTTGGACGAGAACTATTTCCTACTAGGTGTTACCAACCTACCTGTTTTCCATTTGTTCCTGTCCGTATCAATTGTACATGAAATATTTTAATTTATACGTAAATTAAATATTATAATTTATACGTAACGTCAAAGTAAAGGTTTAGTTTCATAAAGAAAGGCTAATTTTATTTAAACAGAATCATAAAACGTTTTGCATAACATTACAAATATTTACGAAACAACCCGTTTTTTTGAATACTCCGCGGCAAGGCGAGAAGCTTCATCGTCGTCGTCCCCAGCCGGTGCTGTAAACTCTGTCGACGAAGGAGGGTGTTGCAGAAAGGGGGGCGGCCTGCAAGTGGCTCCCCTCGTCGCACGGGCTCGGGTTATCGTAGTCGCTCCCTCTTCCTCATCAGCGCCTCTAATTGCACCGAGGGTCGTGGGGTTCTGCCCCTCTCGGTCACCCTGCCTTGCGCTTACGGTCCGCCGTCTTCCTTCTGGTAACAGTTCACTGTGTGTGTTTTATTGCGCCCGTAATATCTTTTTTCAGTACATAGCTGTACAAAGTTATTGCACTAGTCAAATTACAGTATACAAAGTCTATGCACTGGACATAAACACATACACACGTCAGATTGCACGTATACACATAATATCTTTTCTTCTTATAATATGACTAATCTTCTTCCGACATGCTGTGGGGCGTCGTCGTTTTACTGAAACAGAAGAACAAGGGAACGAGAAAAACCGGAAAATGAATGTGTAGAATTAAATGTTATACAGAGATTTCTTAATTTCTGTAGTTTAGATATACATCTTCTACACTATAAAATGCACATCTAATAAACAGTTATTCCAGCTCTTTTTAACAGTTTTGGTTAAAAAAGCAAATTTCTTGAAGGTGCTGTGGTAATTTATTGAAAAGTTTGTTACCAAAATAGGACGGCCCTTTCTGGACTAGTTTGAGTTAGCTGAAGCCATTTGTGTTTTTTATTCTAGTGCCATGCTTATGAAAGGACTAATTTTATTGAAATAGATTACTGTTTTTGGACATGAATATAAGTACTGAAAACATGTACTCGCATGCAAATGTTAAAATATCTGAACTCTTGAAAAGAGGTCTACACGAGTCTGATTTTCTTTTGCCGTTGATTATCCTTACAGCTCGCTTTTGCATGCGAAACACTTTTTTTCTATCATTGGAAATTCCCCAAAAAATTATACCATAACACATGACTGAATGAAAATATGCAAATTATACCATTTTTGTTGTATTTTTTCAACACCTCGCAAAGCGAAACAGGCTGAATCTAGTTTGGTAAAATATACGCTATGCGAGATTTCCAGTTAAGTAAATTGTATACTTTTAAGCCGAGAAACTTAATCACTGCGGTTCCATTAATTTTGTCTGTGTTACTGCTAACAAATGAATGTTTTTTTTTTCTATTAGTGCATGAAAGTATAGGCGAGCTTTCAATCTGCAGTTGCTATATGAACGTAGCATCTCTGATTCGTCACATGGTCGCAGCTACCCTGAGTTGGCTGCGGTAATTAACCTCGGCGAATACGCGGGCGTTTGGAGAAATAGTTTTATATACATTTAGTAAATCCAAAACCAACGTAGAATTTTGTGTGCACTTAATACCGCCTTTTAAAGTATCTGTCAGTGAACTAAACCAGGTTTGTTAGGGATGGAGATTTTAATTAAATAAAAGGAGTTAATTATAATTTTCTAATTTTATTTACAATAACTACACAGTTCTCTCGACCCAACGTCTCCCAACAAATTGATATCACTTGCTGATTGCAATATTAATGAATTCAATACAATTTACAATTACCTCAAAGAATTTAAATGTAGACAAATAATTAAAAATCAGTCCCAATAGACAATGTATCAAAAACTATTCAATTATTTTATAAATATCCATATTTAACAGTTCCAATAATTACAGCGAAATTCGTATCACATGTTCATTGAGTCCCACCTCAATTTAGTCCAGGTCCCACCAGTCCGCAAGGTACTGGAGTTCGCCGAGCGGCCTCATGCATTTCCAGTTTCGAAATTGCCAGTGAATCAGAAAACCCACAGAGCTTTATTATCCTGGTGAGAATAATTCTGTACTTCAGTATCGGGATTCCGTGACGAACAGCCGAAGAAAGCGCTTAGCGCCGGCCATATATCGCTTCCGGACTGCATGGGCTCTTAATATAGGATAGATTTTACGGCCAGCAACAGAAGTACAGAATTTCCGATCCAGCGCGGATGTTCCAGTGGTCGTTAATTTTAGTGCGGGCCGTCATGTTCATACAGCTCGTCAAGAGGGCGTTTGAACGACTGAAACAGCTCTGTTTTCCCTTCGCTTTCCAGACACCCGTAATATTGAGTCGAGTGCCAACCGGTATATATGGAAATAATTCTCTAAAATTATTGACATTGGAGATGTCCAAAAAATTACTTCTATCGGCAGGATTACATTAACCGCATTCCTTGAATGTATACACATGCTATACGTTACGATGGATTTAATAAATAGTGAAAGCTACAAGTGTGTATTGCATTGCAGAAATTATGCAGTACAATTAATAAAATACCACACTCTTTAAATAAATTTGCGTTAGCCGTTCGTGCGTTACCTGACTCAAACAATTGTAAATAAAATGGTGAAATTTGCAATCGGCTCGTTGTAGGAATCTTAGCTATGGAGAAATTATTGAAGAGAGAAATTTTCGTGAGGGTTTACCTAGGTCTTGCGTGCTTGTCAGAAATAGCAGCAGAATTATTAAGTTCAACTCCTATTAAAACCAGAAAGGTAGTAACGGACTGTTGGCTTTCAATGAGCTTGTTAAGATAGGAATTTTTTAATAATTAATGTTCAGTTTCTCATGCGTGGCAAATCGTTACGCTTTTGGTCAACGAAGACGCTATTCCTGAAAGGAATGTGTACATGAAGAGCTTTGTGTGTTACTAAATTCCGTTGTCATTCCGTAGTTACTGACCCTATCTCTGTCACTGTTTATATTACGCACAATACAACAAACATACCACTTAATATAGTTTCCCTTCAACTGTTAAGTAAACAAAGCTTCCGTAGTGGCGTTAACAGCTTTTTAAATGCATTTATAGACGGAATTATTTCGCGTTTTCAACGATGTGACCATTCTTGTACAGAAACGGTATGGTCGTTGTAGTCATGAATGGTGGGGATGTGTATATACGCCCTATATAGCTATTACAATAAATTTTCACCGTGGTGCGCCGATCTTCTCGAGCACCATTGCGTGTCGTATCTTCGCTGTGTCTTGATAACATTGTCGTTACCGGACGATTACAGCAACTCTTAAATTAGCTGCGAATTGTTGAGAATTGCTGTACACGAAGGCACTGCGGCATTTACAGGTAATTTTGTGGTTGTAGGACGAGTGAACATGCTTTTTTTCTCCGTAAGGTAGGAGAGTGGAGCATTGCCTCATACTGCACAACAAAACATTTCGGAAAGGTAGGAGTTAAGTTGTATATGAAAGAATAATGCGTATTTTTGTAACGCTGCAAAACATTTTACTATGATTTACTTTTCAAATGTATTTTTAATGTAATGTTTTTTGACCGAAATTTAAGCGTCTTTCCTTTCTGGATGCTTTAGAAAGCATATTTTGCGAAATAACTGCATTGATTTTTTAGGACACACAACCAGAGTAATTATTATAATTTAAAAAAAAAAAACTGATTTTATGCACATTCTCTTCAGCCACGAAAATTATAATTTTTGTAACTAAAATTAATGTACATTATCTTTTAAATATATTTAACATGAACAGTATTCTCGTACATACAATGCTGGTTACGGTGATTACTCTACTTGATGGCTTTCTTGCAGGACGTGCTTTCTGTAGCTTACGAAATGGAAATATGCTCAAATTCTGATTAAAAGCTCACTTAATGTATAAAAAAATTATAGCAAAATATTTTATCCTTGCAAATAAGATGCATTCTTTCATGTCAAACACAAATCGTACTGACGATTGTAGTAATCTGTGTACTAATATTTGTGAGCTTTGTATGTTGTACAGTTGAATGTAATGCAGCATTTGAAGTCACTTTCCCACCTTAAGAGCTACGTAGAACGATGGTCAAAACGCGTTTACGGAAGTAGAACGACTGCATGCTGTGCGTAAAGTGTCTTTACAATTGAAGGCGACACTGCCGTGGCTGACCTAGCACGTACCACACGTGTTCCACCTGGCGCCAGTGGTATGTCGACCCCTCGTCGTATCGATCCCACCACTCCCTTCGCCACGCCGGTTGTGGGGGTGTTTACGGAAGTAGAACGACTGCATGCTGTACGTAAAGTGTCTTTACAATTGAAGGCGACACTGCCGTGCTGACCTAGCACCTACCACACGTGTTCCACCTGGCGCCAGTGGTATGTCGACCCCTCGTCGTATCGATCCCACCACTCCCTTCGTCACGCCGGTTCTGGGGGTGTTTGGGGAAGTAGAACGACTGCATGCTGTCCGTAAAGTGTCTTTACAATTGAAGGCGACACTGCCGTGGCTGACCTAGCACCTACCACACGTGTTCCACCTGGCGCCAGTGGTATGTCGACCCCTTGTATCGATCCCGCCTCTCCTTCGCCACGCCGGTTGTGGGGGTGTTTGGGGAAGTAGAACGACTGCATGCTGTACGTAAAGTGTCTTTACAATTGAAGGCGACATTGCCATGGCTGACCTAGCACGTACCACACGTGTTCCACCTGGCGCCAGTGGTATGTCGACCCCTTGTATCGATCCCGCCTCTCCTTCGCCACGCCGGTTGTGGGGGTGTTTGGGGAAGTAGAACGACTGCATGCTGTACGTAAAGTGTCTTTACAATTGAAGGCGACACTGCCGTGGCTGACCTAGCACGTACCACACGTGTTCCACCTGGCGCCAGTGGTATGTCGACCCCTTGTATCGATCCCGCCTCTCCTTCGCCACGCCGGTTGTGGGGGTGTTTGGGGAATATTGACTTTGTCGGGGGGTTGCTCCTTCCATTCACAAGACGAGCATACGTCGCTCGGCCGCAGCTTTTACTCCGCCAGAGATCACGGGGTTTAGAAGTTTCTTGACTACAGAAGCGATTTATCGAATCGAAATCGGACATTTGCGGCAGTTCGTTGGCATAATGAATCTTACAGCGTTTTGAACCATGTATTCAGAAATTATCGTGTGCATACTGATAAGCCCGCCCCAAATCCAGGGCTGCCAGCCAGTTTTGTAACTTGTAACTATGAGTATTTTTACTCGTGGCTCGGTATCGCGACTGTCTGTGCCCATCTCAGCAATCTCGAGTGCAGTGGTTTACGACCGTGTGGGGTGCGGAGGGCTGACCAAACCTGTGAATATTACACACATCACTTCGGAATTTAAAAAAAAAGATATTGCTTCTGAAATAGAATAAATCTCCCAGCTGACATGGAGTATGTCTTAATAGGTATTAGAAACCACATTTTACTGAATCTTCAATTCTAGACTGACTGTTAAAAGTCTGTTTACCTGACGGATGAAGTCACCCCACTTAACCTAATACTTACGGGCTCGCCCGTCCGGAGTTATTTTCCGCGTCTCATAGAGAAAGGCTGCCATCGCCAATACGCTCATCTCTCTGAACTGCCGTGCAGAGTTTTCGTCGTTCTGCATGCTCCTTTGGTACTTTAAGCGGCGACCCTGTAATTTTATTGGTAGAAAGTCTGTGGCAATGTTCAATGCAGGACGTTCGAATGTGTTTGTGTGCATCTGATTTATAATTTGAGATGCAGCTCTTGGAAAAGGCAGGTTGGAGTGCTGTGAAATGTTTCTAATGTGCATTACGTATTGGAAGCATTCAACAAGTTTCGACTGAAGTGTGCGTTGTTTTCGTAGGTCAGTTTATTGGACGCATGTTTAATAGTTTCGTAGAAAAATGTGTGTTTCAAACACCAAGTATATAACACAGTTAAAACACCAGGCGAGCGGGCCACGTAAGCTAGCTCTACACGATACCTTTTTCTGCTACCTTCTGTTATACCCATGGGTACAACAGAAGGCATAAGAGTTGGTATGGCAGAAGAGAAGAAAGTATGCATCAGTTCATACCCACACATTACCTAAAGTGCTAACGAAGTCTTAAATAGCAGGCAAAACAACTCGCACATGGCAGACAGTTCGTAGTTTGCAGGGCTACAAATGCAAGTGCAATACAAAGGTTCTTTGTTGTGCATCCAAAAATTTCGAAGAATGTTTTTTTTTTTTCTTGACGACTGGATGTTAACGGCACTTCTTATGTATGGAAAACAAGGTATTAACATTCTGCGCGATGGACATTTACGTCACCCATTAAAACATTAGCATATTATTTAAATATTTTGCTCTAACAAGCATAATCAATCTTGTGGTTTCCATCATTATACAAGTTTTTACGAGTAGAAGGCCAAAAGACAAAAATTTCACAATACTAAAAATACAACTTGTGTGTGTTTAAATTACCTATGCTACGCAGCTTAAACTGTCTACTTTCAAAGCCAATCGATTTGATGAGCAAACGTCACAACCAATCGACTGCGCTGTGCAGTTACTCGCGTATTATTGCGTTTAGACAAACGGATTCTAGAAATAAGTATTCTAACAAGAACATAAGTTATAAACGTCAGTACTGTATCACATAAAATGACTAAAATGTCCTACACGGTGGAGATTTTAACTGTAAAACTCAAAGTTCGTAGCGCGAAACCGCTCAAATACCCATTGAATTAAACACACCTTCCTGGCAGGTTCTGTAATCCTATATAATAATGAGACGATCTCCGTCCGTCCGTCCGTCCGTCCGTCCGTCCGTCTTCTAAGTCCCTTGAAACTCAACAGACGTTCTTAAAATTTTGCAGATCGAATCCTCAGGGTCAAATACGGGTCAAGTTCTAATTTCAGCGGCAATCATCACCTTATACCCTAAAAACTCATTTTTAAATTACTTTTTTCCTATGTGAAAGTTTTTTATTAATGCATAGAGATTATTGCCTAGAGATATGAAGGTAATGGAATATCATTTTTGTTTACTTTAAATGTCTCGCTTCAATTTTGAATTAATTTCCAAGTGGGGCAGCAGTGGCTCAGTGGATAGAGACTCCAAGTGGGACCTTGGTGCTTAGTGACTCAGTGGATAGAGATTCCAAGTGGGGCCACAGTGACTCAGTGGATAGAACGATTTCAAGTGGGGCCGCAGTTGCTTAGTTGCTAGAACTATATCAAGTGGGACCACAGTGGCTAATGGGGCAGCAGTCGCTTTAATGTTGAGTTAGTTTCACATTTCATTATATATATGTATATATATATATATATGCGCAATGTTTTTATCAGTCTTTGTATAACCAAAATTTGTAACATGGTAATTATTCTAGGCACGTGACAATACTAAAAAAAAAGTCGCGGGCTAGGCCCCTAGTAGTGTATACACAGATACGAAATTCCACAAGTGGACCGTATTTTTAAATGATGTGTTTGTTTTATGACCGTGCGAGTTATTTGAAATGTTTCCCGATACTTACGCTTACATTAAGTTACTTTTTGTACGGAAATACGTTTTACAGAACTCTTAATCTTTTCATAACGGACATACATGGCTTGAGGATGTTACTTGGGTGTTTGTCATATCGTCTGTCGCGACTTCGTGAGTATAGCAGAAATTTAGAACGTTTCACAGTTTCGGGCGAGCCCGTGAGTACGAGAACTGTTATAGGCTACCCGGAGCCGGACCCCTCCGGAGGAGGCTGGATTGTAGCCTACACGAGAACAGAAACGCTAAAGGCTGTGCACAATAAAGTGAGCACTTTTGAAATCAACCTTAGAAAAAGTCACTGCCCCTTGACTGCATAAATTTAAACGGGCGCACAGAGTGAAATGCGCCCAGTAAAGTTGGTAACGAAGGGTTGAAAATAGTTCTATATTTTAACGTTGTATAAAAAGTGTTAGGTAACCATTTGTGATAACTTAAATTATTTATTTCGTTTTCTGTTTTTTTTTTTGCATAGAAGTGTAAAAAAAAGGCAGATTTGTAAAGTATTTACTTTTATAATAATTTCACTGTTTCACTTGACCGGCGCATAAATAAAGCGATGAGGTCCAAAGACAATGTTAATTTTACATAAGGCGGAAGAATACACAACGTGCACACAGGTAGATCTTAAGCAGGGCTTTCAAATGTGCTCATTTTACAGTGAAAGCGTATAGAAGAAAACGTGTGTGAGACTACTACGAAAATGGGCATCTTGTAGAGGCGATTTGCGGCCTTGTTATTGAAAGGGGAGAAAATGTTAAGGTGCCAGGAAGAGGTGGTCCAGAAACAAAATGTTGCACGAAAGTGGGAAGTTTCCACGTGGAGTGAGTACGGTCGCAGGGGCTGCGGGGGTGTCCCTTGCCGTGTCTGTGGCTGCTTGACTGCCCGTTGTCTGCCTGGAGCTGCAGGCTGCGCGCCGACACGCAGCAGGATCACAATCCTGGCCTCGGGAGATGTACCCCCACAGCATTGTTCCCCCGACTGCGTGACGCGTCGCCTTATAAACAGTCAGCTTCCGGTTCCGTCTGCGCCGTCCTTCAGCTGCTCTTGAGGCCCCGTGCCCACCTCAAGTCGGCCGAGTGCTGGATGTGCTTGTCGCCTCTGCCAGAAAGTAACCAGATGGAAACATTTTAATATAAAGTTTACTATATGCGAGGTAAAAGTGAGCACTTTTGAAAGCCCTTTCATTAATAATAATAGTCAATCAATATATTTTATTTTATCGTTACACGTTAACTTTCGAGTGCAGTGAAATATACACATTTTGTTTACTACTTACATTGCAATATTCATTTAAAAAGGTGGTTGAAGGATAATAAATGGCTAAAACGAAAAAGTAACCAGGGCTTCGAAAGTACTCACTTTAACGTGAACTGCCTATACCAATTTTATTTTCGGTGCTGATTTTCCACTTTCCAAGATGATACCGCAATGACGGTAGCGTTAGGGAGCTCGCCCCCCACAAAAGCGAATCGGGATTGATTACTGATGGTGTGATGCCGGGTTTTCGCATGTGGGAATCGTGCTCTACGATGACGCTGGTCGGCGGGTTTCGGGGACCTCCGTTTCTTCCTGCCCTTGTATTTTGGGTAATGCTCCATTTCCACCTCTGTTCTCCCTCATCGGTTCTCAAGACCTCGTTATTAAGAGCCACCCAAATCTCTGCATCCTACTTTCCGCTCCACTTTCAAGGACCAATATTTCTGTAATGGACCTATAGCCCCGTAAGTATCGCCCAAATGTTTACTAATGTCATTAATAAGTGTGAAATGTTTATTAAAATTTGCTTTGCCGTGGTGAATGATCTGCTGTGATCGATAAACGAATAATTCACTGAAGTTTCGAAATTTAGTTGAATGTTTCTGACTTCTGGGCACAAATAATTTGGCGATAGTTTTAGAAAAATTTAGAGAAACAATAAAGTACCTCAATTGATCACGTATTTATGATGCTGTTTGTCTGATACTTAACGGTAAGCCTATAGCGTAAACGGTTCACCGGAATTTAAAATTTGTAATAAATTTCACTCGGGTCGAACAAATTTGTAGGCTGGTCTAGTAAAACAGAATAGTGTTAAATGCTTCTATACTTCCGGTACTCGTTTTAAACACCCGCCCACGACAGGCATTAGAACAAATATTTCTTTCATTCCTAATTCTACTTGGTCGTCCATGAAAATCAAAATGTTCTAAATGAAACTGCCAACGGAAATGAATGCGCAGAGCATTGTGAAACTGGGTACAGTAGCAGACCAGCACCAAAGAAAGAAGATTGAGTGAAAGGAGTGATCGATAGCGGTGACAAAGGTAAATTGCTGAACAAAAAAAAAAAAAAAAAAAAAAAAAAAAAATGACATGGTTGGATAGGCAGTCGCATATGGATCCGTTACTCTCCGCCTCAGAAATTAATTGTAAAAATAGCAAAGAATATTAGTTTCTTTGATGGATGAATGCACCAGATATTACTTCCGGTACCGTAAATGTAAGGTCATGCAACGGCGCAAGCAGGTTTCAGGAATGGGATCGACTACGCAAATTTAACTACCACGCTCTCTCTTTGTGGGTCGCATTGGTCACGCGTCAGTTCAGAACTTGCACCAGAGAGCTATTTTCTATTACCTCAGTATGCTACACATTTTAAATGCAGCACAAAACTTATATGTGTATATATATATATATATATATATATATATATATATATATATATATATATATATATAATGTAATTTCAAGCGAATAATTTTATAATCTGAACATTTTCATTGTGATCTTTAGTAATTCGCTTGGTGAACTCACGCTTATCCTTACTAATATATAAATGCGAAAGTGTGTTTGTTTGTCCTTCTTTGACGTCAAAATGGAGCAACGAATCGACGTGATTTTTTGCACATAGATAGTTTGAGGGCTGGAGAGTGACATATGCTACTTTTTAAACGTCGCGTCAATGTTGAGTTAATTAAGTGGGGCCACAGTGGCTCAGTGCATAGAGCGATTCCAAGTGGGGCCTTAATGGCTCGGTGGATATAGCGATTCCATGTGGGGCCTTAATGGCTCAGTGGATAGAGCGATTCCAAGTGGGGCCGCAGTGGCTATGTAGATATTATGCACCGCGATTATGTAACGCGATGAGGCTTAGTGTCATAAAACTTCATTATTTATCCCTATAAACACGCGGGTAAAAACTAGTTTTTGTTTTATAAAGTAGGGATGATGGCGTGGTAAAGTTTATTTGTAGGGAATGTTTCATGTGGGCACAGTTGTTTATTCTGAAGAGAAATATATACTTCACCCGTGTCGAGCCGTCGTAAATTACCTGCAGCAAGCGCGGTGTTCGCCTGACCTTGTGCCGAGTGTTTACAGACGGTGTTAGCAGCTGATTAGACCTAACGTGGCTGACGTGGGTCCCTGTTGCAGCACTCTGCTCGGCAACAAGTAGGAGCTTTGTCAGCTGTCGTGTTCGACGTGGAAGAAGTCACTCCGTGATGACTCAACACCAACGAGTTTTTGTGTTTTTTTCGCGTCAGTTGTGATATTTGGCTATCGTAAGCACAAGGTTTTAGCATTCCATTTTTTCCCCCCGTTTGACCCGGCCACACGGCTGTTCACAGTAAAGTGAGCACTTTTTAAAGTCCCTTTCAGTTTATTCGTATCCTTCGGCCAATTGTTAGTATAAAAATTGCCAGGTGATTGATACACAAAGTATGCAGGATGTCCCAGAACACGCACATAAGAACCACAACACGTGAATCCTGAGCGAAAATGGAGACGAAAATGTTTAGTGGCAAAGTGTCGTACGATGGCATTATCGTGCACAATGTGGCAACACAGCACGGAGTTGGTCCCCCTCTTGCGCTCCACTGATAGCTGCACATTAAATGTGGGAATGTAATTGTATTTGTTTTAGTTGATGCCATTGTGCCAACGTGACAATGGTACATTACGAAACCAATATGTCAAACGATACCAGTGTAACAACTATTTAACTGATCTTACCAGCTGACCTATCGCGACACGTGTACCACGCTGCCGATGCGATGTTTCCGGTCACTCAACTTCAACCGCCGATTAGGGCGCAACGCAAACTTGGCACGACATTAACCATGATAAATGGGCTTCGGATACTTGTTGATTTCACGTCATGGTATTATTATGTATGTTACGTAAACTACACGTCGCTAAAAATGTTCGGACTAGCTGGGATTTGAACCAGCGCCCATAATATGATGGCCAGAGCATTGGTTGTACGATATCAGTGGAGTGCAAGAGGGGACTAACTCCGCGCTGTGTTGTCACATTGTGCACGAAAAGTGTCACCTTACGTTGTCACGAACATTTTCGTCTACGATTACGCTCAGGATTCACGCGTTGTGTACCTTATGCGCGTGGATACATTTTATAACTCAAAATTTAATGTCTAAGGGCACAACAAAATATATTTAGGTTATTATGTTTGCTGCGAGGGCGTTAAAAGGTATTGTTTACTGTCAATAGCCTATACTGGTTGGTCCAAAGTCCTTAAAGGCGTGCCTGATGAGTTGATATCCAATTACACGCGTAAAACAAACCGTGCTGTTCGTCGTCTGCATTGGTATTGAATTATTACACTGCATGATAGGGTGTCTAATGACGGGACAGTGTTTGAACGTTCGTTAAACTTGGCCATTTGGACGGGTCTGTACAGCTGCGCTCGTGTTTAGGATCCACAGTGGCTGTATTGCCAAGGTGCCATGTTTATGTGATGCCGCCAAACCGGTGGTGGTTCCACACATTCCCTGGGCATAACTGCATGGGCACAGTCAAATGAAGATTATTTCTTCCTACTATAAAGAGGCACAGTGTCTCCACTTTTATGTACATAACCATGCGACGAAAAACCGGTAAATCAAATGCTGGCTGTCATATATTTGCCGCAGACATTGTAGGAGTAATACAGAAGTGGATTGTGACAAGTTGCAGTTGTTGCAGTGACTCTTAAACTAGTCCAGTCGATCCAGATAACCCCAGGACAGAACAGCCGTCATTGGTATTTTTACCTGATAACGGCGTGCGATAGGGACTGTCCGAACAGGAGTTCGGTGAAAATACGACTGCTTACGTGAAAGTGTGTAATGCTAACTTTTCTCCGCGTAAAACAAGCCCACTCGGTTATTCTTAAGCACTTCTGACTGTCTGTAGGTCCGATATTCATTGTCGACCTATTATTGGATGAAGTTTCCATTCCGGGTGCTTGCCGTCTTCAAAGTGCATACTGGTGCAGCACTTTGCAGTATGTGCATTTCTGTGTCCCATTTCAAATGAGTTCATTACGATCATGCTACAGTTGACTTGTCCCAAGCTGCGTCCTTTGGACACTACATGCTGATTGGTTCACGTAATCGTGTGATGTCAAGTTTCATGTCCCCCGAAGTCCCATCTCCCTTATTCTTCTGACTCTATGGTCAATTTTTATAATTTTGTCCATTTGTGAGTTGTCACATAGAATAATTATCAATCCAGAAATCGCGCGGAAAATTTAAAATCCACACAAGGGCGTTCACGATCCGAAACATAATGGGGATATAAATACTTAGTCTGCTTTTAACCTACCCTACCTGTATTTATTTGAAGTACCTCGTTTAAAATGAATTATAAAGCTCTGAAGACCAAGGAACAGGCTAATTGTAGCAGAGGCTTTAATTGCACATAAGCTCAGGGAACAACGAAGTGATGTTAAAACTGAACATTTGGACCGTTGTCGTAAGTTCTGCTTCAGCCGCTTTTTATGTAACAATATATGGAGTTTACACTTAAAGGTCTACTCATTTTCACAGTACCGGAACTAATCATGAATTGGAAGGCAACTGGAGAGCATTCGATAAAAAACGCGCCATCTAATTAACGGTTGATTTCGAAGGGTGGGTTAGTAAAGTGCAAGTGATAAAAAAGGGGGGGGGGGGTGTTTGTCATATCTTCAATAAACTCTGTTCACGGTAATGTGAACTCCGTTTTAAATCAACCTTACAAAATAGTCACTGCCCTTCCTGCATATATTTTATTGGGCGCAATGAGAAACGTGTCCAATAAAGTTGGTAACGATGGAGGGGAAAGTAGTTCAATATATTAACATCGAACAAAAAGCGTTACTTAACCATTTAGGCCTATGATAAATTAAATTATTTCTCGCTTTCTGTACTTTATCGAGGTGTAAAAATGAGCTGATTTGTACAATATTTACTTTCCTAATAATTTCATAGTTTCTTGACCGACGCATGAGTAAAATGTCGAAGTCCATGGCAATTTCAATTTTACACGAGGCGGTAGAACACACAACGTGTATAAAAATAGATCTTAAGCAGGGCTTTTAAAAGTGCTCATTATACCGTGAACAGCCTATACCTTCCTCTTCTCTGTCAGTCGGCTTACCGTTTTTGAGAACGCCGTCGTAAGAGCCGTGCTTTTTAAGGAGCTGGCCTTGCTTTGCGCCGGGCGGTCATGTGACGTCACTGGTTATTATTCAGAATACATAATGGACGTTTATCCGTATGGCAAGAAGTGCCAGTGGGCCGATGAGGTCTGTGCGACTCCGAAAGGCGGTCTTCAACCCTCGGCGGTATGAAATAAGACGTCCACTATAGAGCAGTGACAGCATATGATGGTGGGAGCACGTGGAATACACGCTCCGCCAAACAAGTCTTTGATTCGAGAAATCACAACCCCCTTGAATCTGGATTCGCTTAACAGCGACGTCTTTGGCGTCGGCGAGGGTAACGTGATGCGAAGACTATGCAGCGTCGGAATGCAAGGACGGGGAGGGTGGGAGAGCCCCGAGAAAACCCTCCACATTACCCACATGCTAAAACCCGTGTGATCAGCCGGGATTCGAACCCGGTTCGTCGTGGTAGAAGGCGCCGTAAACTGACCACCACACAACTAAGACCTCCGTCTGGAATTGAACCAGGAACCTTAGGAAGAGGAGCCACATGTTGATAGTAATGACGACTTCAATGCGATGAATCTGACAGTTGTGGCTTCATCACTTTTGCCTTAATTTACATTCGGAATTCTGTATATGAATTTTGTGGACGTTTGGACATTGTGTTGAAGTTTAGCTATACTACCGCACCACTACTGCTCAATTTGGAAGTGGCATTTTAGAATATACAGAATGTTCCGCGACGAAACAGACTAACTTCACCAGCGTGTTCTAGGTCATTCGCAGCACAAAATGTCTTGCATATGTAGTCCACGAAGCCCCATTTCAGAGTTAGTGTGGTGCTGATTACTTGGTAATCATCACTGGAGAACATTTTAACAGCGCAATCGCAATGCTCATTTCTAGAGATAATTTCTGGAAATAGACTTACCACTCTAACTTGAAAATGCGCCGTTAGCAGTACGACTTGACGTGTGGTTGCAGCAGAGTGGGGCACCTCCACACTTCAGCAGGACTCTGACGGAATTCTCGAATTCAGACTATCCGCACAGGTGAATGGGAAGAGATGGCGGCGCAGTTCGATGGCCGCCGCAGTCGCCTCATTTCTCCCTATTGTAAATTTTCTTCTGGGACTGCCTGAATAGTAGGGTGTAAAGCGGAAGAAAACACACGCATGTGACCAGTTTATTTGATGCGGGGGATAACTGACACCACAACTCGACATCGAAATGAACTTGCAGACATACAGTGGCAGTAGGCCATGGTGAACGTGTCGCAGTCTGCTTATGGCCAGGTGGTGCTCATTTTGAACAGCTTGTATGAAACCTCCGACATGAAGTTCTTACACGTGTTTTGTTTATTGCATTCCCGTCACTGCAACTCTGGAACCGATCGAGGTGGCGCAGTGGTAACTCACTGGACTCCAACCCGGGTCCTCCCGAATGAGATTCCCGGTCCCGCCATCCTGATTTCGGTTTTCCCGTAATCACTTCAGGCGAAAGCTGGGACGGGTCCCTAACAATGGCCGTGGCCGATTCCTTCCCAATCCTTACCCTATCCCTCTTCCTTGTGCAACCTGCACCGTATCTAATGACCTCGCTGCCGACGAGACGTTAAGCCCAGGTACCTACCTTACCAACTCTGAAACAGGGCTTCATAACCTACATGCGTAAGACATTTCTTGTTGCGAATAACCTCTAGAACACGCTGACTAAGTTGTCGGTTTCGTCGGGGAACATTCTGTATATGCGATTATGCAATATGTAAATCCAAAACATGCGCCCGTAATGGATAACCTCATTGCAGTTGTGCCTCTATTCCTTGGAGCAGGGGTTGAATGGGGTCGTGGAGGAGGGGAAAGGTCTTCGTGTTGAGAGAGGTGACGTCGGCGTGTGCAGTGGGGGGTACCGGGTTCGTCGCCCCCTCGCGGTCTTGCGACTGGCCGGTGCTGCGGGCCATACGCTGCCCTTGTTCGCCGCCGTCCGTGGGGCACGTGGGTCGACCGGCAGCGCGGCTCCCCTCTACCCCCCCCCCCCCGTGTGTTAACCTTATTTCGCCTGTCATTCTCCCGAACTTGCGCGCTCACGCGCTGACCTGGATACCCGTCCGCAGACACTGACCTCGCACGTCCTCCGGACGTATGCTGCCAGTCTTGCGAAGAAGAAAATAATACTGTGTAGGATGCTCACAGTTAATTAAACATTTTTGAAATCAACCTTTGGACAATTCCACTGACCCTACCCGCATACATTTTAACATGCACATTGACTGGTATCTAGCAATGATACACAGTAAGTGGTTACCAACAGCTTTTTAATTGAACGTTAAGAAACGTAAACATGTGTGAATCCTGAAATGAGATCTTTTGCTCTGTTTTTTTTTAAATGCATATGTGAAAGAAGAATTAGGAGATTTGTATATTTACACTCTTAATCTCGCTTTCACTTGAATGACGAATGATCCTGGGGAGGGCTTTCGAAAGAGCTCAGTTTACAGCGAATGACTATTATTAAAGAAACATGCACGTAGTCGACACGAGGTGATTCGGAGCGCTAGTGTGAGCGCCACAGAAGCGTTATCCGCACATATCTTACCACGATGAAAATTGAAATAAAGACGCATTACCTGCGTGGTGAGTAAATAGCATTGTAAATTGGCCTTTCTCATACTTTTGTATGAAGTGTTTTTACTTTATTACTTTATGACTAAGACGTTTACATCAATATATTCTAAACCAAAGCAATTTTGTAAAAATGAATTTCAGATTATTAAAACAATCGTAGGATTTGTTACATAAATGTTAGAGTATTTTGAGTTACTAGACATATTGTTTCCAGGCAGCACTTACGATCTAAGGAAGTTATATTGTGTTTCGGTACAGCGAGAATACGTGATTTCTTAAAATCGGTTGCGTGGTTTCTGGAATAAAACTTCTTAAAGCTCAGGCCTCCATTTCGAAAAATAAATATTCAGTTTTATTAAATGGTTGATTTCGTATTACTGGGAATGCGACGTGTTCGCCGCATTTTAGAGTAGGGTTTAAGCATTTTAGGGACCAGTTTTTATCTCCGTAAGACTCTAGTTGCTAAGGAAAATATGCTACAAATATGCAAAAAATTAAAGTAAATCCATATTATAAATATACAGCCCAGAAGACCCTATTAGTAGAGCCAAGATTATACGGTGAGTAGCGATAAAACCGAAGTAATACCGAAATTTCAGTTAAACACACAACAAATGAAATTTAGCCAAAATGTATTATTTTCTGTGAAACCGTGACCAATAATCTGTATACAAAAATGTACAAACTGAGTGATAATAAGAATAATTTAAGTTTTCAGATTATGGGAAGAAAAAAATTAATTCTAAACGGTTTTCATTCAGGTTGAGTGAATAACAGCAGTAAATGTTGAATACCGCGTGGATGACAAATTATCGTTTGAGAATAGGAAAATTGTAAAAGCAAATATAAAAATAATTTCATTTCCAGTACTGAATGTTTTTTTCTCTTTAAAACCATATCCAAGCCATTCGTGTAAGACTGTAACAAAAAATCCACTCTGTTTAGGAACCTCAACATGAAGTTATGAAGAAACAAAACCTTTAAAAAGTGGTTTTTAAACTAATGGTAATGTTCTGCCTTACCTACTATCAAATAAGTAGTTTTTTCTTCTTTATGCAATTGCATAAACATAAAATTTTAATGGAAATATGCATATAAAAATAAGTTACCAAAATTTTTAATAATAAAATTTGTATTAAAATAACACAGTACAATGTTGGCTCTAACAATGTAAATTTTAGTTACGACACTTCAATTGTTAAGATTTTCATAATAAAACCGATAACACCGAAATCATATGTTTTTAAAAACTAAATTTGCCTTAAAACAACATTACAAAATCTTCTCCCTGCCTATTGGATATAAACACTGCAATAGAGTACAATGTGCACACACATGAAAATACAGAATAAATTTCCTGAAGTTTTGGTTCTTGATCAGTAATAGAACGTGATACAAATACAATATAAGAAATGACATTTAAATCCGTTCATTTTCTTAGACAATCATCGAAGAGTGCAAAAAAGCAAATCTACCATAACATGCAGAGATTTGTAGCTGACAATTTCCGAAGTTAAGTTTATCCTAATACTAGTTTGGTCATGTTGTTCGTACGTCTTTGTTTTAGACGCGAATAAGTGTTTTGATTTGTCAGCGCCATATTCAAGCTACCGAGTGCAGTTACATTTGAAGGAATTTTGTACTTCCACAGTTTAGGAAGCCTATTACATTGTTGAGGATATGAAATAACTTTTTTTTTTTTTTTATGGTGGAAACAGCAACGTCGAAACTCGGTGCGTAAACAGACCGACTCAAAACCTTGCACACCGCCCAGCTCTGGAGTAAGTTATTGGCCCAGCGGGGAATTGAACCCACGCCATCCGGTTGTCCTCGGAACATTAGCCTGCTCATCCACTCTGTAGAACGATGCCAATGGAGCAGCGGGGCAGCAAATGGTGCCAGGGGCAACGAAGATCTCCTGGCAAGGGAGAAAATCTACCATACCTTTGCAACACCACGTGTTATGTGTGTTGCGGTGCGATCGCACCTCGGTTATGAAATGTAGTTTTCTTATCGGTTGGAAAACCTACTAATTTGGGAACACGGGATGCTTGGCAAGCAACAGGCTGTATTTATCAGCGGCACTAGCGAGAAGGAAAGTAGAGGCATGGCAAGCTATTTGGTTTTCAACGTTTAAATTTTCCGTCTAAAATGGTAAATAATCACTAACAGAATTAATGTACTGGCAGCTGCAGATGTTAATTTCAACAGTATAGCGATGCTTGTTTCCAGGGTACGTTGACGATTTGAGAAAAGGTTGATATACGTTAGACGGTGGCCGTTATTACATGCCGGTATTGAACAAAATTAAAGCAGAATGTGAGAGAAGTAAGAGACGAAGGGACAGGCCGAAAAAAAAAAACTTTTCGATTGCAGTGTCCGCCACGTTAACTCGTATGGCATTACGTTTCTCTAAATGAATTGGAAAGAGGCCGGCACTCCGTCCACCGGAGGACTGTGCGTGGCAGTTCTCTCTGTAAATGTTATTTGAAACAGAGCAGTTGGCTAAGGATAAGGTTTGAAGTTTTTGTTGTATCTAACTCATGATAAATCGGGAGCTGTGCTGCTACGAGTGTGCCTCGATTTCTCAGTAGCCAAACGTGCATATCAGTTTAGTGATGGGCGGAGGGGTGGGGATATTTGGAAGCCTGAATATGCCAGTTGCACACACACACTGTGCACAAAATATCGATTTTGTGGTTCGTTCTTTGTAATTCAATTCTGTTGCAGACTTTCAAATTGATTCGTGGTAATTGTGAACTATCGGTAGTATATTCTTGTAATTTTCAAAGCAGTTGTAATTTCCAAAGCACTGCAGCAGACTGATGCTTTGCTTGATATTCTTGTAGCGTTGACGACGTGAAACCCTATAAATTACAGTAATCATTACCAGCCACTCTGTTTAAAACCCTTTCTCAGGCCGCGGGGAGTATGTCGCATATTTTTTCAGGTAGGCCTACCGCAAAAAAAAAAAAAGGCAATGGTTATTCCTCACGTTTGCTTTAAATTTATTCAAATTTATTATATCAGTATTGAAATAATTTTATGTAATTATGTGTATTTAAATTTCAAAATAATTTCTAGCGAAAGTGCTAAAATATCGTATTCCAAATATTGCTACAATAAAATTGCATGTCGAATATTTAAAACTAGTGATGAAGTTTATAAAGGAAATGAATTTCCTTGATCACCTCTCGGAGTGTCCTTGAGGACACGGTCAGCTGTGAAAGCCGAGAGAACATAAACAGTAGCAAGTTGCTGTTTACGGTTGCGCCTGCGTCGTAGCTCTCTGGTGCCCACCACACGCCGCGACTCCGGGAGCACGCAGACGTCGCCACGCGCCTTCGCTTGTTTTTGCTACGTTTCCCCGCCGACCACGGCTTCACTGCTAGCGCCTTTCCGGGTGGTGAGGCGAGGTCGGCCTGCCTGCCCTGTCCGCAAGGTCCTCCTGGTCAATAACTGCCTTCCTCGGCAGCACAGTGCTGGCTGGCCCTCCGCCAGCGTGCGAGTTTCTACGTCATCACGGAGCGATTATTGCCATTTAACATGTCGACCTTGCTTCAAACTATCTCGAGCCGGGAGGTGAACAAAGAGAACTCTAGGTTAACAGGAATGGAAGAAATATTGGCCTGTGTGTGGCGACGGTAGTGACCATATGGGTAAAGCAATGCTCTTGCGTGGTACTATAGTCCATTCACGGTTACTTTCACTTTTTCTGAAACCCTGCTGCAGTTCTACTTGCAGGGTATTCCTCCGCCTCGTGCAAAACAAAGCTTGACCGAGTCTAGAACATTACACGAAAGGGAAAACGCGCCACATTCGTGCGCACTGTGTGTAATAATATTTTGCATAAGAATTTTTTCTTACTAGGAATTGCCAACACATATATTTTCTCCATGTTTTTATTCATATTAATTATTAACTCAGCGCTGTAAATTATAGGTGAAATATAAGTAAAAGTTCAATTGAACTAAAAATAAGGTACTTTTATATTAACACGCCATACATAGGGTAATTTTCAAAGGTTTGAAACAAAACAAAATGTGAAGAAACCGCGAACAGACTATACAACACATTCATGGTAGTGTTTCATAATTTTTTTTCAGGAAAGTATCGTATCCGTAGTGAAATTTCCATATTGGTAGCTGCAACTCGGTATATGGTAGATTTTTAGTAGTATGTGTAGTTTATAAACTTTCATTAGTTTAGGACGTTTACTGGATTTGTTTAGTGTAGAGCAGGACGCAGGATTTGGTTTAGGTTACACTGATTTCACCCTTGTATATATTGGTTTTTCTGTTCATCGCCAAGTGCCATAAACGCCAGCCAGTATGACTCTCGAAAATCTTGTCCGCCAGATATAAAAAAATGGTGTGAGGGTAGTAACTATCCAAGGGAATTGACATAGAAATCCGAAAAAAAAACAGTAAAATAAGATCGTTATCTTTGAAAATAAACTACTTACTTGTAAAAGAAACATGCGTTGTGCCTAAGGAAAGACGGATGATCGTAGTCGGCTACAGCTCCGCATTAAAAGCTGGATAACTGTTTTTTTTCTTCCAAACTTTATGAGCAAATATTTTTTCCCTTAGCACAACGTCTTGTAAAGTATTTGCCTTAGAACATGACATTTACATTTATTGGATTTGCTGTGTTTGATTTCAGAACACTTAGATTATGTTAAGCGTTAATTTCTCATGCGCTGTTGAGGTGTTAAGTGCATTTAAACATCATTTTTAAATTCTGCTATTTTATGTATTTCATTACAAATGTATAGGTATCCGTTAAAGCGTACCTACGTGTTTAGTGTTTTTATAACCCCGCAGTCTGGTTGTGAATGAAATATTGGTAAAAGCTAGGGATTGCATTTTCTTTGAAATGAGTTGACGTCTGGACGTACTTAAACAGTTTGCTTTGAAGACAATCGTATATTGTGCAGTGACTGGTATTTCCTGTAGTACTGGCGTGCGGTAGCACTCTGACACCGTAGGGACAATCCCTGCCGGCATATTAGTTGTCAAATGGCTGACAGAAAGGCGGGACTTGCTGAGGAAATGCCACTGGCAGTAACGCGCTATTTCCGCTGAATGCTATTCTAATGTACACAATTCGATTGCCGACTTTCCCCTAAGTTTAGGCGTATAATCGAGTCCGCAGAAAGATTAACATTCAACTTGACCTCGGTATTTGTTTCAGGTGGTGGAAAGCACGTGGTAATCGGTGTAAATGCTCTCTGAAAATAGGTTTCTTAAATTAAAAACACATTTTCGTTTGGTTGTATTTTAGTCTGTTAGTCGACGTAATTTTTTGTGGCGCTCTGGAAAATCGTGTACGCAATTGGTACTTCTTCCATATTGTATCTTCAGGCATGCTCGTGCAAGATGATGTGCTCACACACGAGAAGCGAGTTTTAACCTTTCTCCACGATTCCCTTCTCTCCCAGTTTGTTCTCTTTGTCGGACTGATGTCTTGCAAACTTTCCGCGGTTTGAAAATTAGTGACTTAGCTAGCTTGTTCAATAAAATTATCATTTAATAGGAGCGCGAGAGTTTTTGTGCGCGTCACGTCGAGAAATGAACTCTTGACACGCAAAGTCTTACCAAGCACTTTTGTAGTAATAAAGCATTACGCCCAGCACCCGAGCCGCCAATTCATAATTAGTACGTGCATATAAATGCGCTCCACTACATTTACTGCAGTTTAAACCTTCAGAGTTCAGACCAAGCACTATGGCGATTACGTGAAAACTAAACGAAAGACTGAATGTTCCATGATGCTTCCTAAAACGGTGTTATAAAAGACAAAAATCACATTAAAAAACATTTGATGGGTATTTGGGAGTTATTCAATTTGATACACGTATAACTAATCCACAAGCCAAAAATTCTCTAAAAAAAACCGGTTAATGAATGGGTTGATGAATCAGCGGAGAATAATAATGAATCAATAAGTGAAGGAAAACTGGCGGGTTTTTTTTTTTTTTTTTTTCCCCAATAATCCATCAGTTAAATTGACTGAAGTGATTCTTGAATAAGTCAAGTGCTGTTAACTGATATAAACAGTGAAATTCTCACTGATTCAGATTTAGAATGATAAGAGTTGAGGTTGGCTCCAAGTCTAAATATTACGCTCACTGATAGGATAAGTGAAATAATCGAGGTTGGACAGTTTTAAGTTGTAAATAACAGCTGTGCGTATTATATCATTGTAAATAAAATAAAAAAATTAGAATTCAACTTGTTTTTTTTTTTTTTATTAAGACGTCCATGCCTCATGAACTCATATGCGCCCCTGGCAAATTTGTAACAGTAAAATTATTTTCACTAAAACTACATTCTCCGCCCAGTTCACCTATATTATAGGTTAACTGGGTGGAGGCTGTAATCTAATACGGCCATATAATAGTGCATTGAATTAAATACTTACTATTATTTGCGTTATTGTTGTAACATAAGTAGGTCCAGAATTGCATACTAATTTAAATCAATGTGAACGTGAAACCTCACACCCATGGACATTGTTTTATAGTCGAATGTTTTTACATTTAAAATTTATAGTATTTCATTCTGTGCTGTCAAAAAATACTTAAATTATTTTTAATATATTTAATGTAATAACTTTTTATATTTTAATGGGTACGTTGTTTTGCTGCCAGATTCACCGTGAAGTCATAAATTAAGACACGCAAATTTGGTTGTCTTATTACACACATTTGAGACTCGTGTGCATTGGAAAATAATGTTAATAGGCACTGTTCTTGCGCTTCATTTAAACGAACCAGAAGAATCGCACGCAAGGAACTAAATTCCAATATTTGGGGACGAAGTGTATCCTGGGTCGGTGAACTCAACCGATATTCGCAACTGATTGCGACGGGAATCACTTTGGGGAAAACGATCCGCAGCACAGCCTATCGAAATCGAATCTGTGATCCACTCTAGTTGTAATGGGAGTGCTAACTGGCCACCAAGTACTCTGTGCTCTTGCCTGATCGAGCGAGGACCATTATTACAGCAGGGGCAGTTGTGCAAGTGTTCGCAGTGCGCGGTGCTAACTCTGCCCTCCCTCGTCCTACGCACTGTCAACTACAGGCTGGTAGTAGTAATCTGGCCGTTTTGGACGAAATATAGAGTCGTTTGAAAGATACTGGCCACCAAGTACTCTTGCCTGATCGAGCGAGGACCATTATTACAGCAGGGGCAGTTGTGCAAGTGTTCGCAGTGCGCGGTGCTAACTCTGCCCTCCCTCGTCCTACGCACTGTCAACTACAGGCTGATAGTAGTAATCTGGCCGTTTTGGACGAAATATAGAGTCGTTTGAAAGATACACTGTTAAAGATTTCTGTATATTTACGGAATGTTTTACGGAAATGTACAGTGTATATACGGAAAAGCAATCCGTAAAGACGAAAAACGGAAAGTCTCCGGATTCCTTTTGGATTAGAGTTACGGGGACGAACCATATCGATTCTACACGAAGCTTTCTTCGCCACTGTAACTAAAGAATGATAGTTTCTGCGGCAGTTAAGGTTATCCACGCGACTATGACCTATTCTTTCAAACATTAAAAATAGCATCAGGCGTCTGTAACATTTGGCAAGAAAAAAATACACTAAATTTAATAGAAACTGAATTTTTGCTTTTGTCTTTTGAGAGTTGTAGGTGAATGGTTAGTCGTGGACTGGTAATTTTTTGACTCTGGTTCAAACCTCGCTTAAGTACAAAATATTTTAATACTTTAAATATTTTTTGTACACGGTAGAACACCTACATAACGAAAATGAGACATTCATGATCTCTTTTTATTTTAAACAGAAAGTACAGAAAATAACTTGGAAATTAACTGAGAGGTTCCGTGAAATTCACGAAAAGTCCATTTCTGAAAATCAGTGTGTCCGTAATTTTACGGAGAGTTTACGGACACTTTTGGATAAATTTGTACCAGTACTTTTCCGTAAAATGAAGGAAGTCTTTTTTAACAGTGTAGCAATTTAATTTTTTTTATAAAAAATAATACGAAGGGAAATTAATTATATCGTGTCGCTTGTAGTAAGATTGGTACTTTACTAATAGGTCTCTTCTCGCAGTGCGTACGAGTTAGGTCGAAGCGATATTGTTATAGAGATGGACCTAAATCATCCACATATACATTGTTTCTTGTTCCATCGTAAATTTTTACGATCACAATTGCGTTGGACCGAAAAGTTAATTTCTAAAGACCAATATAGGCACCTCCGTACTTAAATTTCTTGAAAATGTTGGAGATAATTTTACTCAAACTTGATCACATACAGTGACTCGCAGTGAAAATGATACACCTAGTACGGACCGACAGTAGATTGGAAATTAATATTCTCTCTAAATGAAAAGTACCAGTAACTCAGTTTAATTAATCCATTACATATACAACTGTTAGGGCCTATAAAGATACACATAATCTCTCTGATTATATCTGCATACAGTGGAGAACACTAAAACAACAGATTGAACGCAACATTGAAAGTAGTACACTGCCCAATACTTGCCCCCCAGTGGACTACAGGTGTGCAATGTCGAGTTCACGCATTCTGAACCACGCGTACCTTCGTTCAGTGCATGAAGGCAAGCATTAAATTCAAGTAAGTTTTCGTAGCTCAACATGGAGCGTGAGAGAAGTCTGATGTCTGTGGCATTGAGAAAGCTGGTAAGTTTGTATTACCAAAGGGGCAAATCTCTGTGTGAGATCGACAAAATTGTAAATCGCAATCATTATACTGTGCAGAGTATCGTTCGTAGCTTTCATCAGTACAGTAGAATAGAGAACGAAGACAAGAGTATTTCCAGGAAAATATTCACTGCATCAGACGAGCGATATAATCGACTTCAAAGAAGAATCCCGAGTTAAGTGCACCAACACTTGTTAAGGAAGCAGATGTCGTCTTTGGGGAAAAAGCCTGCCTAGAAACCGTGAGGAGAGTCCGTCATAGAGAGGACGTCAATGGTCGAGTAGCGCGCAATAAACCATACATCAGCAAAAATAACAAACGTCTCAGGTTCCAGTTTGCCACAGATCACGCTGATAAATCTTTTGACTACTGAAAAACAGTAATATTTACTGATGGAAGTAAATTCAATGTGTTTGCGTTGGATGGGAAGTTCAGTATCTGGCGTAAGCCAAACATGGAGCTTGCAGAAAGAAATCTTCGGCCGAGTGTGAAACACGGGCGTGGGTCTCTGATGGTCATGGAGTTGTATGACGGTTTGGGGTGTGGGGAAACTTCATTTCATACATAGTATTATGAATCAAGATGTGTATTTGGACATATTGAGGAAATAGCGGACACAGAGTACAAAGAAAGTAGGCTTGCGGGATTGTTTCACGTTCTACCAGGACGATCCGAAACACAAGGCCAATAGTGTACGCATGTGGTTTCTCTATAATGGCCAACATGTACTCTATACACCTCCATAGTCCCCAAGTATCGTAATTGAAAATTTGCGGAGTGTGATAAAAGGAAACATCCGCAAACAACCATTGACGTAGGCTTAGGGCATTATGTGATAGCTCTGCAGGAAGGTTTATCGCGAATGTAGTATCGCCCCATACAGTAGTATTGCGGGTGGAATGTGGTCTATACTTTAACTACCTTGGCATGTGGCCGCCCGTAGGGGGCCGACAACCAGCTGACATCGCGTGCAAATGTCTTTTTTGCATTTGTTTCAAGCATTTCCACGTAACGCAGCATTTAGAAAATTTGAACAAAAAAGAGCTTGTTTAGCATATTGCCTTATAAATTTCGCCCTCACGCATGCATTGAGCGTTGCAGTATGCTTTAAATACGCGCATGTGAAAGCAGTTGTGTTTAGTGTCTCTTACAACATGGCCTCAGACGACTCGGAAACACATTTTTTAAAAACATACCGCACACGTCTACATCACAATTTGTATGAGATAGCGTTGCCGCCGCAGTATTTTTTTTCAACTCGATGCGCAATAATTATAAGTGGCTAAGGACGCCACCTTGCCAAGGAACCTGACTTCAAATGAAAGCTGCTATCAAGGCTGGCATAATTTCTCGAAATATTTCGCCGCCTAAAATTTTAAGGCTAAATATTAAAAATATTTATTATATAATGTCCTTTGAAGATTTGGCTTAGTTAACTTCTTCATTTCATTATTTCGTAATCACATAGCTGTAATTTTACACGTTGATTTTTAGATTAAATCTATAGATTTTCCCAAAGATATTTGTACAAAATATAGGATCTTTAGAGTAATTAAGAGAGGAAACTTGTTTTAGTAGTCATTGGTTAAAATTACTGTCCTTTGAACTCAAACTATTCGAGAATTTTCTTAAGACGCTTAATCACTCCCAGAATTCATTTCAATTGTTTGAAATGAGAGCATGAACGTGTACTACCGTGAGGTGAGTTTTAAAATTACTGAAAAGTTATCCCTGTATCAGTAACGTATATTTGTGATATTCTGTAAAGTGAGCGGGTTCAAAATATTGCAAATGTACAGAAATGTAGTATACAAATGTTTGTTAAATACATGGAAGCTTTTGAACAGTTGTTACTTGTATTGAGTCACTGTAAAGAAATATCCTCGGACATACCAGCTGCAATACGGTTACATTAAATGTTAGTTGGGAAGATTTGTTTTGCAAAATACTCTCTCGGGACAAGATCTAAAACTGTTACCGTATTGTGATCATTGTGGATGAAGTTAAAGGTGGACAAAATCAGTGGTTACGAACCTCGCGGATCTTGAAGGGAATATTGAGTTCTTAAATCCTACTTTATCCATAGTTTATATATAAAAAAGTAAAACTTTTTAACGCATGAAACATGGCTTTGCAGTTGGTAAACAGTTCCTGGCCCTACATTGGCCACAATTATCATGCTAGCAACGATGCGAATAAGGACCATAGTGGGCGGAGACTGGGAAAGTTCATTTCAAGAAACCACACTAACATTCTTCGTAAGGAAGATGGTTAAAAATCTTGCGGAAAAATTCAGCCGGCAGCGATTTAACCGACGACCTCAAACTGAGCAGTGTAACTACTACCGCATGACCAACACTCTCTCACATGGCTGTCGAAAAAATGGAGTGCCTTTCACGCAATTACAAAGTCATCCGTAGGGGGGTGTACTAAAGAAACTATTCCATGTAAAAAGTAGTCTCTCGCACATTGAAGACCTGTATAGATATAGCTTCAAACTACAGGATTGTTTCAACAATTAACTTACGCGTGCCAGTGTGGTTCTCGGTATTTTTGCGGTACACGCTATAGTACTTAAACTGCGCAGAAATAATTAAATTACAGCAAGCAGCATGCATTAATTTAATAGTGCTAAGTATCCTTCAACATAACCACGTTTCGTTAAACAATCTCTCAGATAATTGTTGCATATTTAAAGTAAAACATTCTCAATATTGCTTCAAACTGTAAACCCTATTTTTCTTAAACAGAAAAAAATGGAAGGGACTCGTTTAAAGTTTTGTATCGTGCAATTAAGCAGGATAAGGCTGAAGGAGACGTAGGTTTCCAGACTAGTGACCTCGGAACCAAGGAATACATTAGGGGCTAAGTCGGCTATGTATGGGTGTCGAATCGTTGCTGGTTCGGTTTTCTTGCTACAAGAACGAAACGCTGCGGCGATAACAGCCCTCATTTCACGAGGCGATGTGGCGGTCTATGCCGAGAAACTGCCGTTGACACGACTTGTTACGCGCTCTACCCGCCATCGTCACGCTGCCAGACCCGCAGTTCTGCCTCGTCACAGGCCAGGACCTCATTTGTCTGCGAGTGTTCCGGCGGCTTGCGAATCGAGCGTCGTTTTTTTTTTATTTAACGTGGCGCGTCGTTCGGTCACGGTCGCCCATCGCCTGACCCAGGTCATTGCCGTGTGCGGGCCGGGACCACCTACACCCGCGGGCGCGAAAACTGAGCGCCGCGCCGGTCGCTAGGCTGGCGGCGGGCTGCGCAGTTCCGCAGACTCAGTCTCGTAAGCAAACTTCGCGAAGGCCTGTCCCGTGGCACCGTCTAAGACAGAAATTCTCCGATATAGAAACCAAAGTTTGAATGAACGTTTTCCAGGAACCGTTTATTTGTGCTAATATCGAAAACTACATCTCGCCTCGTCTGAGCACTTTAATGCCGTTGGTAATTTCCTTTCCGGTGGTGTCTTTCATGAAGAAACTTTGTTGGCCTGTCTGCATGTAAACAGTCACGTGCGTATTCAAAAGACCGCCATGGCGACATCGTGTTGCAAAATCACATTTGGCCTTGTAAATAGAGGTACGCGGTAACTGTGAAGACTGTAAAGGATTTCAGAATGGGGCCCCTGGGGCGCGATCCTAGTTTACTTTTGCGCTTGCCGGAGCCCAATAACGTGAGCATCGTTATATGGGCGTAGGAGTTCACAGTATTCTGATTAGTCCATTTACGGTTACTTTCAACTTTTCTTCCGAAGCCCTGCTTAAGTTTTACGTTGAGGATACTCCTCCACCTCGTGCAAACAAAGTTTAACCAAGTCTAGAATTACACCAAGGGATAACGCACCGCATTCGTGCGCACCCAGTGTAATATTTCGCATAAGAACTATTTCTTACTTGGCGTTACCAACACACATATCCCCCCCCCCCCCCGATTTAAAAAAAAAGTTTGCTTATTACCGGCTTACAATTTAAAAGTTACCCTCTGTTCCTGCCAGGTCACTAGTGATTTGCTTACTTTAAATAAAAAATGACTCTGTAGTTTACGTATCATTCATTCGTTAGTAGTTCAACTTTCAGCTTAGACATGTATGTTGCAGTTTAAAATGCTCAGTCTTTTATAACTTAGTAAATTTTGGCAGTCCTCGAAAAGTAGTGCGGCCCAGGTGTAGCATTCCGTCACAGTTCTGACGGCGAGGAAAATATTTGTTACGTATCCAATGGCACCGACTGGAAGACTGACAACTTCACCAGTACTAACACTCGTATAGTCCATTCCCCATTGGAAGCAACTTTCTCGGAGCCCTGCTAAATATCTACTTGCAGGCCCGTTTCGTATCCTTCCGCTAAATGTAAACAAACATTGCCACGTGACTGCCATGTAGCATCTGTCAAACTCAATGTTTACAAGCCGTTGTGTGTATATACGTGTTCGTATACTTTCGCTACACCTACAAATAAATATTGAAATGTGACTTCTGCTTTTATACTTGTCAAATGTGTTGTTTACAGCTTTTCAAAGAATTCTGTCTTAGGTTTATTTCAAAAACCATTTCGTACAAATATTCACATTATTTTGGTCAGCTTTATGACGTCTTAAAAATGCCTGAATTAACGGTAGTTGTTTTTATGGCTACGTTACAGTAACATATTTATTTTCCACGACATAGCACATTACATGTAATGCACGTTAATATCTTGCCGCGACTGTGTTAAACACTGTTACAACTGCGGGGTAATGAACTGGAGTATTTAACTTTTTGTTATTGATATGTCTTGGGTCATTTCTTTAAAAGACGGCCTCAGTTCGAATAACGAAGGAATAGCCAGTCCAACAAAAACGCTACATTAAAATCAAGCGCGTAACTCGTGTCGCTCATTTTTTGTTATAGTAACTTAAAATATAGTGGCGACCTGCACTCAAATAAGCCTACCGTAACTTTTATTCCACTCGTATTTATATGTATTGCTACTTACTGTGTATTAGGTTTATTGAAATTTATTGGGGCTGGGCTTGGTTATTTTGTTGGGATTGGTGGTAAATCACAATGCATGACTGTGTTTCAAATACCCACAAGGGCAAAGCTACAAAGTTGTGATAAACAGACGTGGATGTAAATAAATAACTTCGCCATAAAACAGTTCACATTTACAACGTATAAATAGTTAGTATCACATTTGAAATCATCCACACACAGGGCATTTTGCTTCATAATTATCGCAAAGATCGCCAACGTAACAACATACATCTGTTAACAACCATCAGCTGACATAATATTTTGCAAATGAGGGCGTTTGCCGTTTACATGCTGTGTGAGGGTTGGCCTCAGTGTCTGTCAATATTTACTGAAGTTATACGAGACGCAGAATATAAGCACCTAAATGTGTTTTAGTTCGAAATTATCGAAGTATTTTATAACCTATAGCACTGCTTAGTGCGAGACGCGCACTGTTGGAAGGACAGTGCATTTTTTTTTTTTTCATTCAAGGCCATTTCGATTTGTAAATTTACATCACTGTGTTATATTATTTTCGTACGATATTGCAGTCCGTATTTTACTTTTGTCGGATTTGTATTATTGATCCACTTTAATCGCCGTTAACACTTAATTTTTAATTGCAAATGTAAAATTTTAAGTTATTCCGTGGTGTTACACTTTTCATGAAGTAACTTTGTAAGATCGATTGAAAAAAAAAAAAAGCAGTAACTATGCAAATTAACGTCCTAGCTGAAATTGCTATGCTCGACGGCCTCCACAAAATGTGCCGTGTATAGAAGTAGTATAAAGTATTTTTCTTGCCTTCGTAGCGGAGGTGCAATAGTGGAGTTCTGTCGGAAGGAATTATCTTTCCGGACTGTTGTAACGCTCTAAAGGCTGTTCACGATAAAGTGAAAACTATAGAAATGAACCTTAGAAAAAAGTCACTGTCCCTACATGCATATATTTTAATGGCCGCACTGAGTGACATTCGCCCGGTAAAGTTGATAACGGTGGATGGAAAGTAGTTCCATATCTTAACGTTGAATAAAAAGTGTTAGGTAGCCATTTGTGACAACTTAAAATGATCTATTTCGCTTTCTGTTTTTTTTTTTATGCATCGAAGTATAAAAATTAGCAGATTTGTAAAGTATTTAATTGTTAAACAACTTTCACAGTTTCATTTCACCGACGCATGAATAAAGTGAGGAGGCCCATGGCAGTGTTAACTTTACTTAAGACGGAAGAATACACAACGTGTATACAAATAGATCTTGAGCAGGGCTTTCAAAAGTGCTCATTTAACCGTGAACCGCCTATACCACGAAGCAGCGCTATTGCCACACCTGCGGTGATGAAGTGCTGACCCGGGGGTGCTGGGAGTGCGGTCATTACTGGACCTGTGTGCCGCCTACGGCGCTCTAACCCACGTCGTCTTCCTCCACACGTCACCCGTTCCCTCCGTGCTCTTACAGTCGTGAGTACTTTCAATGAGTAATGCCAGTCCTGAGAACACGGTGGATTGCGTAGCTTATGTTCGAGCCCCGAGTTTTCGTTTTAGCGTGTCGGTCTGCTAGCGAAAATGTGTCGCCCACGTAAGGTAGGTTTTGATCGACGCACACTAGGGGGAGGGGGGAGAAGTCGCCATTCGTGGCATTTCTTAAAGTAGTGCATCAAACCCTGCATGCTGCACACCAATTGAAAGCGAATGCAACGTCAAAGAAAATGGTACAATCGTCATATGTGAATTCCGAGGAGAACAAAGCATTTACATATAGAAAGCAATTGTTGAAACACCAACGTGACAACATTGCGTGTGTCCAGGACTAGTAATGCCTTAAAATATACAAATAGGTTGTACACAAATAATCACAATGTAATAAATGAATACGAATTGAATAAATGGCAAGCCATCTGATATTCATTTCCATCAGCACCATCATCGGCGTTGTCACTACTTCACTATCATTATAATCAATTGCATACACCCACCAGATCATTTTCATCAGCGTCCCAATCGGTAGTGTCCCTAGCAACATCCTTAATTTCAGTATCACGACTACCAATTGGATACATCCATAAGATATTCACCATCACCATCGTCACCGAAATTTTCACCGGCGTAGTCACTGTCGGCAGCCTTATCTTCAACACTGCCTGATGGACGAATCGACAACTCTTTTGCCGCTTTCGGAAAGCTTTGCATGGTTTTATTTTTCCCCTTACAGCGGATATAAGGGATCTGAACTTAAGGAAGCGGTTAAATACGACATGATTAGTTTAATTTTGGATACATTTACTGGTGTAGTGCTCTCTTGTCATGCCTTTTTTTATTGCGTGCTTCCTGGGCTTCATTCGTTAATTGTCCAATTGGAAGCAATGCACGAGGTAGAAATGAATGAGCAATAACATGCTATGGTGCGAGTTGTTGTGTCCTACAATCTGTAACGTAACTGTTGTTTACGTAACCTTGGCCAACATGTTGGTGCGCCAATCTGCGAGAGACTGCGCTATCCAGATGCAGACTTGTAAATGTAAGGTAGGGGATTCGAGGTAGTGTATGTTTACTCTCATAGCTCGGCATACACTTGAACTCATTCCAGTGTCCCACCTCGCTGCACACCTGACCACACAGATCACAATACAAAAAGAACATATAACTAGAAATAGGTAGAAGCCTGAGTACAGGAGTAATAGTTACTCCAGATAAACCACATCTAGACCTGGCATATAGGATGCCAAACACATTGAAACAACCCCCTGCCTCCTGTTTATAAAATGCACTTTATTCTTCCTTCACAGTTACTCTCTTCACCTTAAGTAGTGGTAAGGGGCGTCTAGGAGAATAGCTTATAGGTAGCTGAATGATATAGGGAATTATAAAAATATATATTTTATGAAAAACAACCAATCACAATGAACAACAAGTAACAATTACAAGAACACAACGGATATCAATTCTTACAACTCTCAAGACTTTTACTTATTACAGAATAGCAGACTACGTTATGACTCAATTACAATATGGTAACTCTGATAACCACGACGCAGCTAATCTCTGTCATTGCCAATAATATTAATTACAAAAGGGGGAATATAGACGATGTCTCGATAATAGCATTGATCCCTACCGCTACGCGAATAATGATCATCTTTTATCTTCTGCTTCAGTTGGCTTCGGAACCCCTCTGCCCAGGAGTAGGTAGGTGCTCTCCTCTTCAGCCTCGAACACACACACACGTACGTACGTACGTACGTCTCGTTGTCAGTTGCGAAGGGGGGGGGGGGGGCGCCGGCCTCCAGGCCTCTTGTATAGCCGGGCGATCTAGGACATGTTTGTAAAATAAACCCGCACGGCTATAATCCATAGTGAGCTCTACCTAAGGTGGTGTAGCGCCGCCATATGACGCTACAACATGAAAGAAAGTTCGTGGTAAATGCTCATTTTTGTAATGGGATTATTTCTTTACAGTCTTGAAAATTTTAGTTGGTAGTTAAAACGTAGCTCAGTGGGAAACTTATTTAATATTCAAATTGGCAAATAGGTGCAACTATCCTCTGACACAATTCTTCATAAAAAGTTATTTGAATCTAACTTGTACAGTCTGAATAATATTCCATATTAATTTCCTTTACAAACAGATTAGTGTAAATTAGCCATCCATTACAAATTATATATGTGCACGTCGACGAACCTAGTGAATAAGTTGGCTTATACCTCATCATAATCGGATGAATCTTACACCTGATCCTTATTGATAATGAACTGCGAGATCTTTACTGGATGTCTGCACGGCCTTTCCACAAAACTAATAACGTCCCACTATCGGACCTTTTTCAGTTCGTCGGGCTTCTTCATTCACTTAAGGAAAAGACGCTTGCTTATATTTTTCACCAAATTGGAAACTTTTTTACTTAATTCCATTGCCCTGGGTAACGAATCAACAACTCCAAAACCGAAACATACGGCGATCTTTTTGAATAGATACAAGGAGTAAGCTAAACGTCTATTGGCAGTACAAAAAAAAAAAAAAAAAAAAAAAAAAACAATTCCTCCATTCACATGTCGTCTTTATATAACTCGCCTATTTACCATATCCAATATTTCTTAAGAAAAGAACTATGTACGTATACAGACTATAACTTACGTATGAGATGCAAATAATCTAAATATAAGTGAGGTGTACCGTCACAACGCTTTGATTCTCCTTTGAATATGGGTCACAAAATCACAACTTACCAACTCTGAGATTAAAAAATTATTAATTTCGGGGTTGGGCTCGAAACGTCACCCAGTTATTCTACATTTATACATGAACATGACGCCCTATAGTTCGTCTAGTTCTTATATCGCATTAGGTAGCCAATCAGTTAAATGTATTTATAATGACTTCTATAAAACGTGACAAATTTTATTACGTATTTTTAATATATGTACGGAATTTCAGCACATCATTAACTTCTTGACTCGACGAATGGTAGCTACCTGGCAACAGAGCGCCATGTACTCTTCGACTGCAATCTTGAGTGAGAGAGATGCACTGTAGCGGTACGGCAACCGAGCAGACGGCAGAGGAATGCCGGTGGAAGAGGCAATGGAAGTACTCTAATAGTATATCTTCACACCAGCTTGTGCTTCTCTGTTCAGAAACTTATTTGCCTCTCGAGGCCTGGGATTGAACCAATAACATCGAAGGGCTATGGACTATTGAGCCAATCGTGTGTCCCGGTGTGATCATTAAAAAAAATTGGGTTTGGCTGTGTTGGGGACACTGCCGTTTGTTTTGCGTGAATAAGTACGTTGACGCGCTCGGACGCCTTGATGTTTATTTTACGTTCCCGGCACCGCTTCACTGGATCATATGGGGTTTTATGAGTATCACGGGATTGCTTTTGATATGCTATTTCCAACCGTATACGATTTCTGTATTTCGACGTGGGTTTTTGATGAGTATAAGCCGAAATTGTGTTCAGTTTTTTTTTATTTACATTAAACTCGTACAATTTCACCATAACCATGGCACACAAATGTTTTAATACATACAATCGATTGATCTTGACGAGAGCTGTCGATTGAAACTTGCGTCGGAGCTTCTCCTTGTCAAAAGTTATACTACGCGGAAGTAGGAGACGCGGCGATGCTTCGCAGTGCTCACTCAACGTAAGATATTCTTTGATCTTTTAGCAATCGAGTGGTGTAATTGGCATATTCAAACTGTATACCCCGATTTTATCATCAGATTTTCTAGTTTGCTTCCCACTGCGGTTGCAAATTTAAAGACTTATTCACGTCAAAAAGTTTTATCTTGCACTTGGCACCAGTGAATAAGTTCCTGTTTTAGCCGTCAGACTTTTAGTTAAACGTGAAGCTGATTAGTTGAGATCGGCACGGTGGGCCTCGCATTGACAATATGCCACTTGGAGTCTTCCCTCAGCAGTAACTTCTGGTGTGGACGTAACCTACAGCTAAGTAGGAGCAGAAGCTACAGTCACGTGAGACAGGAGATTGTTGGTTTCCCTCTCTAGCATACATTGGCTGTCAGCGTTATATGTCTTCGTCCTAGTCTTTTTGCTGACGGCACAGTTGTGGGTATTGTAATTCCCGCCCACACGGGCCGGCTTACGGTCCTCGTGATGGACCCTCCCTCATCCTCCCCCCTTCTCCAAATTCTCTACGTCATGCATATTAGATACCATTTCTTGTCTTCGGCTAGTGTTACGCTTGACGCCCTCGGCTTTCTGATAACGCGTTCGGCAAGGGTGCTTTTCCAACATTCGTAAAACCTTGGCTATGATCCATGTAAATATTTTGCTCTGGAGTTGGCCATATACATAAACGTTATGAGTACGCGCAAAAAATATACTGTCCTAAAATTATTTTAGAGATAGAATATGGCTCAGTCAGTATATTTTTCTGCTTCAAAAGCACGTAATTTCGAGTGTAGACTGTTCACGGTAAAATGAGCACTTTTGAAGGCCCTGCTTAAGATATACTTGTATGCATGTTGTTTATTCTTCCGTATTAATGTAAAATTTACATCGTTATGGGCCTCATCACTTTATTCATGCTTCGGTCAAATGAAGTTGTGAAATTATTAGAAAATTAGATTTTTTTTTTACAAAGCTGCTTATTTTACACTACGATGCATTAAGAAAAATAGAAAGCTAAATAAATAGTTTTAAGTTATCTCAAGTGGTTACCTTGGTTACCTAGCACTTTTTATTCGAATTTAAGATATGGAACTAATTTTCATCCATCATTACCAACTTTACTGGTCGCATGTCACTCAGTGCGCCGTTAAAATATATGCAGACAGAGACAGTGACTTTTTTCTAAAGTTCTCACTTAATCGAAAACAGCCTTTAGAGATCCTTTTACAGTAATGGGGCTTGATCATTAATCTGTAGTACTCCATAAACTGACACGGGTCATGGCTTAATGCCAAAAGTTGCTTCCTGCATGTTTGCGCCGTACGCGGAGAAGCGATGGGTCATTTCATACACGTGCTACGTTTGTTTGCCCTTGATGCTCCCTGGCACCTGAGTCAGAATCGTGGAATAGCTCCAGGTAGCCGGGGCTGTATGGTTCAGTTTGAATTCCGCTGGATTTTCTACATACTTATTGAGATGCAGTGTTCGCAATTAGTAGTTCTGGACGGAAATGCACGCGTGGTCGCAAGTGCTTTGTTTGGTAGAGGTCCATGTACTTCTGGTTGACACGGGAATAACACTTCCTGGACGAAGTGTCGTAACTAAATATTTCTTAAAAAAATAAAATCTAACAAACAGTTGGAACTATTGTGCATCGATTTTAATGTCTCTATTCGGGGGGCCGCGGTGGTGTAGTGGCAAGACTACTCGTCTCCCACCTAGACGAACTGGGTTAGATTCCCGGCGGGGTCTCTCCCGTGCCGGACGATTCCGATGGTCGGCGGGTTTTCTCTGGGATCTTCCGTTTCTCCCGCCCTTTCATTCCGGCGCTGCTCCATACCTCACGTCACTTCGCTTCACCTTCATCGGCTCTCAAGGCCGCGATGAGCCGCCCATCTCTCTTCACTCACTCACGCCCCTCTTCTCAACCTGACTACATTAAATTTATCACGGCCTACTTTTACACATTAAGCTTTGTTTGCAGCGAAATGAGACTATATGAAGCGATTTCATTTATTTATTTATTTATTTTTTTCTGGTCATGCTCGATGAACAGTCGGTCACTTTCTACCAGAAGTGCTCATTGACAATTTTACTAGTTATATCTGGAAAGGTTTTTTTCCCAACGCAAAACGTCAAATAGGTGAATTACCTTTTTCTTCAGAGCAAAATCGTCCATGAAAATATTATGCACTGTCAAATCATGTGAATGGGCGAAGGTCTTGCCAATATGGAACGCACGTCACTTAATATTTTGTCAACAGAAAAATCCATGGAGTGTCTGAGGAACGTGTTACTAAAATTCCTTAGTTCGTTAAGTAAATATCATCGCACATCTTCTTTTATTTCTGTCATCATAAATAGTTCCGCCGTAACTGATACTCTGGCTTTCATTTAATTGTTCCTCCACGATCTTTAAATCGAACTCTTGTGCAATGTCTGAGACCATTTTCAGTAGGTGATCGATTGGCATGTCGGCTAGTCTGGCATGTAAAGGAGGAGTAGTTGGAAAAATTAACTGTAATATTAACTTGTGAATGTATAGCTGTTTATAAATCACGATTTCCTTCCCCCTATCCCCTTACACATATGCCAAGAAACAATTCGGAAACGGAGCAGGACTTCAATCGAATTTTGCAATAAGCTCGTATGCTTAGACGTGTAACTGGCAAGGTTAATAATCCTTAAAACATTTTCGGACATAAAGTACTTAACACCACTCCACAATTTTGTTACACAGAAAAATTGTGTTCACATTTTACAGTAACTTCAATGATTTTGGGATGAAAAATTAAAATAATAAGAAATTAAACACAAAGTTCGCAAGAAAATTTTAATTGCAAATATAGGGAAAATTTTGGTGGGGGGGATGGGGGAGGGCTGATAACATTTATGTAATTTTGTGAGGAATGTTAGGGAAATATTTTTTCAATCGTATTTATGTTGCGCGATAATCCACCCCCCCCCTTTTTTTTTTTTTTTTTTTTTTTTTTTTTTTTTTTTTTTTTTTTTCCCCAAAGAAGCGCCAGAAAGAACAGTTTACTGGTGTATTACACCGTATCCATAGACATCACTAACATACGTAATTTCCCGACTCTTTCTGGCATGGGTGATAATTTTGAACACCCTAAGTATGCACTGAGGGCAGCGTAAGTAAATATTGGTACACGTGGTGCGCTTTATTAAAATACAGTAGTACGAAAACAGGCAAATTACTTGTCTGAATTCGGGCGCGCATGACCCACTTGTGTTTTTTTGTTATGGAGATGCATACACTCCTAGAGTAGTTGAGCGCTTGTTACCAAACCAAAGACCATAACAGAAAAACTCTCTTATTCCCCTCTCTCGCCATATCTCATCAGCCCGCAGTGTTTTGTTGGAAAGTCGCGTAATGTAGCATAAAGTTGCACTAGCTGTTTCCGGTTTGTGCGGTCCATCAGTATGTCACTACCAGTTCCACTGTGTGACGGGCGGTCACACGCTGGCCGTAGATAAGCTATAGGTGCAGTAGTAGGTAACGGCATGAAGAGGAGTTAATCCTACACACACAGTCTCTCGTCCTTTCCCGTAAACTATGTTATTGTAGCACCAGGCAGCCTAAACTTCCTTAAATTGCTACAACTTGCTTTGTGACCAGAAACAGGTTGAGAGTGAAAAATTCTTAAATGTAAATTGACTAAACAATGATATTCCTTACAAATGGGCTATTCTTCAGCTGCAAGTGGATGTAAGGAGATTACTTTAATGCCGCTTTACCCTCTACAAAATTAAAGTATTAAGTTGGACGCGATATAGCAGGTTTACGATGAAATTAAATCTAAAAATATTAACTTCCGAAAAAAAGAAAATTGTAAATTTCAACGTAAACTCACTGGAGTTGGTACTGAAAAAGCTCGAGCGAATTAGGAAAAATAGTTCTGTCTTAACGTCTTGAATTAGTTATGTCATAATAAGTGTTCACAATAATTGGTTTCTTGTTTTGCATGCATTCAAGTAAGAATTAGCTCAATCGTTACATAGTGGCGTACTATAACAACTTCATTGGCGCTAGATGGACACGGATACTTGTCACTGTGTACGAGGTAGTTAATTTTGACCAGGCGGAATAGTTCGTGGTGGACATGTAGCACTTCTGGCAAGTGCTCGGTAGGCTACTCCTCGTCGAGACTGCTAATGCGTGGTGGGGGGTGCGCTCATTGAGATACTTGGCCCGCCAACAAGGACAGCCCACAAGATAACTGCCGTTAATCCAAACCCCTCTGTACATCCGCTTTCTGTGCTCTCTCTCGTCCTTAGTTTTTGAGTTGCCAGAGTGGTTTATATTCATCAAAAGTCGTAGTCTAGTCGAGACATACACCTGAGTGGTGGGGCTTCTACTTCAATATTCATAAACGGTATATTCCTACTCTTTGTCCATTTGCTTGTTAATCTTTGGGTATCCCTCCCGTGCCACGAAAATAGCCGGCGCAGTAATTATTTGCATTATTGTTCTCCAGGACACGAACTTAGTGGAGATTTACCTCAATTGACAAGAACCGGCATGGGAAACTGGATGTACGTAATTTGAATCTTGGCTTGAGTTTTGTATTTTCTGCGTAGTGTGAACAATTTGTATGCCTGTGAAGTTTGTTCCTTTGTTTTACGCATGTGTTTAATATGATGAACCTACCAAGTTCTCGTCTTTCTGAGGCGAAAAATGGAAACACGTTTCTGCTTTAGGCGTATTAATCCAATTTTTAGTACGTACGCTTAAATATGGACCTTCATTCACTGCTTTGCTGCTATATTTTATCAGACGTGACCCGATAAAATACGCTACTTTCCGAGGCGTAATTCCGAATTATAAAACTAGAATGGGCGTTTAAAGCACGATGTAGTCACTAGCATGAGATTTTTCAGGAAAGAACTTCATGTGCTCTCCACTGTGAGTTTGTCAGAAAAAAAAAAAAAAAAAAAAATTGAAAAGTAATTTCCTCGTAGATGTCACTTTTAATATAACTTGTGAGTAAATTTGAAATTTTTTTCCACGTTGTGCGAAGTTTCCTGTGCTGCCTTTTCGAAGGCGGTTACGCACGCATGCACACACACGCATGCACGCAGTCGCCTTGATTGAATGAACACTGTGATATGTCACGGGCAATGTTTGCTTCTGCGTGGTGAGGAGTACATACTACAAAATATTCATAAAATCTAGATTGTATGCGCTAATTCATATTAGGTAAAGGATGTTCACGGTAAAATGAGCACCTTTGAAAGCCCTGGTTAAGATCTAGTTGTATGCACGTTGTGTACTCTTCCGCCTTATGTAAAATTGACATTGCCATGAACCTCATTGCTTTGTTCATGCGTCGGCCAAGTGAAACTGTGAAACTATTATGAAAGTAAGTATGTTAAAAATCTGCTCATTTTTATGTTCGATACATTAAAAAAACAGAAAGCGAAAGAAATAATTTAAGTTATCAAAATGGTCGCCTAACACTTTTTATTCGACGTTAACATATGGGACTAAACCTACTTTTCGTCCATCGTTACCAACTTTACCGGACGATTGTCACTCAGTGCATGTATTAGGCAATGGCATTTTTCTAAGGTTGTTTTCATAAGTGCTCACTTTATCGTGAACAGCCTTTATCTAATTAACGCTATTGTAAACGTAAGGAAATATTTTCCCTCCAAAATGTGTATTGCGCGCAACCTAATTAGCTGTTTCCACTTAATCGCTCGCAAAGTACAGCCATGCGCCGACGACGCGGAGGTGCTATCGCAGTCGATCGCCTTGCGTCATCGGTGATGCGACACGCTAGGACACCAAGCTTCGCGATAGCGATAGTCTGTTTGCTGACCCAGGTGGGATGACTATTTCGCCTGCCTGACTTCGCGGTGCATATGTTAGCAAATGTTTCTCTCTGAATAGAGAACCACGATACTATTGTTTATCACGAGGAATAGCTACTACTGCAACAGTTTGTTTTATGGGCAGTTTGCGTTTAACTGTTGGAATCAACTTTTGAAAAATTTCACTTTCCTTGTCGCTCTACATATATTTGAGCGGACACACTCAGTGGCGTGCGTGCTCCTAGTAAAATTGCTATTATTGGGGGGGGGGGGGGGTGAGTGGTTACATATTTAAATGTTCAATTAAAGTGTTTGGTAAAATATGTGGTTGCCGAACTATTTTGCTTTCTGTTTTTAATGCATACAAGAGTAAGATTAGCGAATTTACGAAATACTTTTCTAATAATTTCTTAGTTTCACTTGTCCGACGTATCAATACACGATTGAGTCACTCTGGCTTAATTGTGTAACTCCATCGACGCCACACTGCAAGAACAAAACTAATATCCTTTTTAAAATTCAATTGGAAATACGCTCCCATAAAAGTAAGAATGCAGTCTAAATTGCTTATTTTAATCATCACACGAATACTGTTCTCGGATTATGGAACCTATGTGCATTAAGATGATTAATTTTTAAGTGTTTGGCACTATAGAGCAGTTGCCACAAGTCTAAAGCCTAGAAGGTAATGAAATCTTAACTTGAATACTTCTGGCTCTGTGCTGTGGTAGGATGACTGAAGGCCGGGCTACAATTGATTTAGCACGCGCACAGCATGCACACGGACACAACACACGCACAGCACAAATCCGTATAGCTCAAATTGATGCTGCACACGCCCGAAAGTTCCGGAAGTTGCCTCTAAATCTGCAGGATGTAACCTTGGATACAATTGGCTTACGTGCTTGGCAGAATGGAAAAGGAATTATTTTGTTATTGGCGAGATTGTTTTTAGAGTGCTCTGCTATGTAGAAATTTTGTGGTACACCGCAACCAACAATATTCAAACAAAAACTAACTACGGTATCTGCTGCATATTCTTTCAAACATTAATAAAGTTAATTACTCTTTTAATCATTCTCATCTCCACATGAATTTAGTGGTGTTTCCTCGGAATTTTAAGCAGTAACTATATGGATTTTGACATATCTTAAAAAAATGTACGGTACTGTCGCTATGGTTTAAAACACTATTTTACAGAAAAGTAATTATTGTAAACATGGGACTACTTACAGATTTTAGCTGACTGACACATTTCAACGACTACACTTGTTTCAATAACGAAATTTATATACGCATAACAAAATATCTATTTTCAGTTCTGCTCCAAAAAAAAATACATCAAAATATTTCATAGTTTTTTAATACATAGCTGCTTACAATGTGACTCATATGACAATACTAGGAGGGCCTCTTTAGGGGAATGGTGCACAAAAGCTAGTCTTACCTAAGTGCTCAGAGAATAACAATGGCCAGCGAGTATCGAAGAGTTTGTCTTAAAATTTGCCCTGTTGCGAGAGAAATTTCGGTAAACCATCTGAAAAACTACTTGCGACGAAAATCAGGCAAATATATTGTTTTCTGGCGCCATTTACCTAGCTGTCACATGAACTTAATTGTTAGCAGTCGTGTATATTATAATTTTAAAAATACCATGGCATATGTCAGTGGAATTTTTTTTTTCCAAGATAGAAATGAAACTCTATATTTTGTTGCTATTTATACATTTGACTATTGAAACAGAAACGTGGCCGTGTTGAAAATCGCTTGGTAAGATATTTATTGTTTTGTAAAAATAGTGTTTTAAACTATAGCCACAGAGCTGTGGATTTTCGGAACAGATTGCTGTATTACTACATAGTGTCCGCATAATATTTTGGCAAGACACACACGCCAAACGTATTTGTTGTTTTCCATTGTCGCAATGCTACCTTACAGGCCGGACGTGGCCTCGTGCTGTAGGAAACTTACTAGGGAGTTCCCCTGAAGACTGTTGGATAGCGAAAATTATTTTATAATTCTACCAAACATTGTTACACTTGTACTAGTTGTAGGTGATACAATTTTCCTGGAATACAAATTGTTTACATTTTATAGTGTTTCAATAGTTTGATGTCATATTTATTTTTTCTGTTCACCTGCATCAATGACAAAAGGTTATACAAATGGAAACATTTTTCAACATAAACTAATGCTGTGGACTACCGCTTGACATGCATCTAATCGTAAACAAACAGTTCATGCATTTATTTTAAAAAAGTTAAAAATATTGGAAAATATTTTTACATTTCAACAATTTTTTATAGGTGGTGCGTGTTATATGGCGATTACGTGTGTGTCACGCGCTAAAAGTTGTTCACGATAAAGTGAGAACTTTGTAAATAAGTCACTGCTCCTACATGCATATATTTTAACGGCCGCATTGAATGACATGCACCCGGTGATATTGGTAATGATGGATGGTAAATAGTTCCATAGCTTAGCGTCAAATTAATAGTGTTAGGTTACCATTTTTGCAAACTGAAGTTATTTCTTTTCCTCCCATTTTTTTTATGCATCTAAGTATAGAAATGAACAGATTTGTAATGTATTTACTTTTCTAATAATTCCCCAGTTTTACCTGACCGACGCATGAATAAAGTGATGAAGCTCATCGCAATGTTAATTTTACATAAGGTTGAGGAATACACAACGTGAGTAAAAGTAGATCTTAAGCAGGGCTTTCAAAAGAGCTCATTTTACCGTGAACAACCTATAGTAATAGCCCATGACATTAGTTTGTTGTAAATTTTTCCATTTGTTCAACTTAGTATTTGTTTTTCTTTCTTTTTTTTTTTTTTTGCTGCAGAAAAACATAAATATTTTGAATTTGACGTCAAATTGTCCCAAAAAATGTAAATTAAGAATTTTTTTTTAAATATATATTTGAGGAAAATGGCAACACATACAGTGCGTACAAGTTCAATGTTTGGTACAAATATAAAATAGTTAATTTTTGTGGCATCGAACACCCTTAATTAAGGCAAGCGCTGCGCAGGCTGACTCAGTTGTGGTGACTGCTGCTGTGCGACAGGGTGACCGATGTCTCGTCAGGGTTCGTTGACGTCGCGGGGCCACGCCCCTCCACCGCGGCCTTTAACCCCGTGGGCCGCACTGTCCGGCTCGGTTCGCACGGCTCCTAGCGAAGCGACTGTCCTCGTACGTCCGTATTACAGAAACAATATTGGTGTAGGCCATTGATTTTCAAAGTGGGGGGGGGGGGGGGGCGCAAACTCGATATTGCCAGTGATTTACGTCGTGCAATTTCTATTCAACCAAGAATCGGGAATCTAGTTAATATGCAAGCTCGTCCGTCTCCTTGATAGATTTGTTCACCACCGTTGTGTTCAATAAACATTATAATTTAATGATTGAATAATGTCTGGGGCGTAGTTATTTTTATATTTTAATAGATACTGGGGGCGTAGTTATTTTTTTTTTGCAGAAGGAAGGCGTAATAAACTACAGTTTGGGAACCCCTGGTATAGGCTATTTACGGTAAAGTGAGCACTTTTTAAACCTCTCCCAGCAGGCATTGACCACTAATAAGTATTTTTTATTGCAACCTCAGACTTTTACATTTGAGGGTGGGGAAATGTGTACACTTGTGTTTATAAGCCACACACTAATATTTACATTAATAAATTGTGGCAAGATAAAATTGACTTGAAAAATTCAGCAGGGCCTTACAAATTGCTCACTTTACCGTGAACAGCGTATACTTTGTCTCAAACGACTTGAGCTTTGGGGGCGCTCAGGTGCCTTAAATTTTTTTCTAAATTGTTAGCGTATAAATAATTCTTCGTTGCATAGGAAACAATAGTCTGAAAAAAAAAAGTGCGACAGTTGCAGGAAATTAAGTTTCGAAAACAAGAGGAATTAAATAAAGGAATTATTTTTAAAATTTATATTATTTTCGTAGAATGCTCAAAGTTGAACGAAGTTAAAATGCTAAGCTACAGCTCATAGTTATCGGAATGTCATGAGAATATGTTCTTACAAATCTGTGTAGTTTTCTCGTATTTCAGTGAAAACATTTTAGATGAAGTTTAAAGCCAAAAGTTAACCCTTAACGCAGGTGACCGAAATTTTGGATTTTAAACAAACTGCAACATGCCGCTCCCGCGACTTCGAGAAACATTTAAGGCTGTCGCCAACCTGCGTTTAACGCGGAGAAGCTCTGCTACGCGCATCAAATGTGCCATCGCCACTAAGCGCAAGCCTCTCAACTGGCGTTGCCTAGTGATAAAATTGCACAGTGTTATCGGCGTAGGGACGAAAAGCGAAAAACATTAGTTACGTTTAATTTCAAATTGAGTGCCATATTTTACATCTGTTACATAGCCAGAGAGAAATTCTCACTGATTCAGATTTAGTGTGTAGAATGTATCTAGTTTTTTTCCCTGCTACATTGCTTCTAGCCGTGGGCAACGAAACTGTCCACGAAAGAAGACTCTTCGCTACGAACGTGAGGCGACGCACAGTGGTGGCAGTGATGTGTGTTTAGATGACGTATGCCATCGTTGCCAGTTTTATCGAGGTCCTTATCGGGAGATAGGCTGCAGGACGCCTCGTGCTGGTGCTGTAACCATCGCTGTGGACTCTGCGCGTGTCTACGGCACAATGTACGTGCTTGGCGCGGTCCTTCCACTTTCTGGTAGGTGGAAGACAGCTTGGATAACACGCATCCTCTGTCACTTACGTCTTGTGTGGTCGTCCGTCCGAGGCGATGTAAGGACCTGTTGGCATATGCAATAGGCCCTACACTGTCCCAATTTCATTTTTTTTTTTTTTTACTTCAGTCAAAGGAAAGAAAATGTTACAGTACGTCATATTAATATATTTATTTATCGGCGAACGAGTATAACCGCAACCTTTTTAAAGTGCTTAAAATCACCATAACATAAATTTGTCTTGCTTATGATATTGTTAAACCTGTAGACATTGTAAGAATGCAACAAGTTACCTCTACTTGCAATTACACAGTCAGTTTTACAGATCTCTGGCCTCAACCGGTAGAAATATCAGTTGACTAACTGTACATACTGATAGTCCCTGGATATTTTGCGAGGTCTTTATGTTCGCAATATTTACTTTAACTCAAAATAATAAATTTAGTGAATCCCATGTAGACAATGAAATTACATGCAACAGAAACGAAACTAACATGTTTTGACAATTATTACAAAAATGTACACATTTTACAGTTACTTAATATAAACACTGGATAATTTTTGTGTACAAAACACGTAATGCAGCGAATTTGTAGTATGGAAGGTCGTTTGTTTTCGTGCATTAAATTAACTCGGGCTTTACTATACACATGAGCCAAATGTGATTGCTAACCAAGTGAAACCTGATGTGGCAGGGAGATTTGGTGCACTTTGTCTAGCCCTTATCCGTATTTGTGTGTTGTAAATAATTGTAAGTTCAGTTTGATCTACTGATGAAATTTCTTGTCTTGTTTCGTTAAAACTGAAACCGGAAGACGCCAACTCGCAGAATCGCTAGTTTTACAGCGCATCGCCCCCCAATTCCCTCATCTTCATCTTTTCTCCCTGGCACGGAAGGACACATTGGAACTGCTCTGTTTTAAGGGTGCATGAGAAATACATTAACGCGAGCCGTAGCTCCCCAGATTCTCGCATGTGGCAATCGTGCCAGACGATGCCGGTAGTGGGCGAGTTTTCTCGGGGATCCCCCGTTTCCCTCGCCCTTGCATTCCGGCAATGCTCCATACTAACCTCACTTCACGCTCATCGGCTCTCAAGTCCCCGATGTTAAGAGCGGCCCAAATCTCTTATTGCGTAAATTAACGCTATGGAGATTAATCGCGTTTCACAATATTATGTACTGATATGGAGGAAAGTGTAGAAAGTGCGATTGTACAGAATTATTTTCACCACTGATGAGCGAATATTCTACTAGTGATGTATTTCTGCTGAGCTACTTTTGATGCCGTAAATTTTTTACGTTATCGCGGTGCAAGACGATATGCGAAAAAAGTGCACCACTATCACAAAATATTTGCTTAGAAAGTTAGCAGATGGTTGATTGCAGTTCCTTAATTTGTATATTGGTTTCCAAAAATCTGTAAAACTCAGTTGACGCATTTGAAGCTAATTCATGTCCTACGCGCTCTTATGCGTGGTTGCACCATCGTGGTTCGAAACTCGATCCGTGATCGGATCTAAGATTAACACAGACAACTGTTGCACCATTCGAGTTCAGAGCTGTACTGGAGATCGAGATGAAGTACATTTCACGATCCGAGATCAGCAACCATCGTCGGCAAAATAATGTAGTTTGGAAATACGCCAACAGATTCTTGGGAAATTAAAACATTATACGCACTTGAATATTATTAAGATAAATTCGTACAATAACTCAAAACAGATAAAACATCGCATATCTAGTCTGTCAATTTGGAGCCAAGATTGACGAATCGGAGATCCAGAATTATGAAATTTCGTTGGTGCAACACTTTTACATTGGAATCAAGATCAAACTGGATCCTGATTCATAACTAAGATCATTCGATCTCGGATCGGAGATGATGGTGCAACCGGGCGTTTGGCGCTGGTCCACGGCGCGGCGTGACGTGACGTCAGTCCCAAGGCTGCCTGGCGGCCGGCCGCTCCTCTACACGTGTTGCGTCACTAGAGAGCGCGACGCTCGCGTAATTTTCCTCCTGCAGGTAAACATGGCGGCCACGCGCTTTCTTTCTATGTCATGATCGCCGCGGTATTGGCCGCGTCGAGAATTTCTTTCGGACTTTTCTGAAGGCCATGCTGATGCCATTAAGTAGGACACGTACTGGATTTGTTTTCAGTGTTGTAAGTAAAATAGCTGCATGCTTGAATTTCGCATAATGCCAAGACGCTGAAGCAATGATCCTGTAGTGTTATTTGTGAATAATTCCTGAGTAGTTATGTACTGTGCCGAAACGTACAGTTTCCACGTATATTCCTCCCCTTCACCCGGTATGTACGATATCCGTTTACACTTGCTCCAAAAATTATTGACAACTCATGCTGTAATATTGGCCTTAACGCAAGACTATTTAACATGACAGGTATACATGTAGACAGAGATAAGGTGAGTACACAATGGTACGTACTACAGTATGCAGGGACACGATAAAAGTTATTTAGAAATTAAAATGCTTTTTTAGAATCGCCGAATAAGTATTGGCACAGTAAAGCCATCGTACTGTTCGGTCATGGAAATAGCATGCAACACAAAATACTGTACGTACAGTATTTGTATGATTTTGTTTACTAGTCGGTCTGACGGCAGATGTGGTGGTGCTCAGTTCTTTCTTTGGTACGCTGTTGACTACTTTCATCCGCTGTTAAAGAGAACATAGTTTTACTGCACTCACAAGACAGAAGTTACAGAGAGATGGATAGAATGCTTTCTGTAAGCTTCTCCACTGTACGCTCTATAATACACGGATATGAGGAACAAGGATCTACACGAAACAAACTCACTTCAAAGAGGCCACGAATACTCGCACATCGAGAGAGACGTCGTACCGTACGTCTAGTCCAAAATGAATCTTCAAGAAGTGCAGCCTCGTTGCTGCGGACATTGCCGATATTCATGGCAGATCCTCCCGAAAGAAACCATGTATTTCGGAGGTCAACAGGAAGAAACGCCTTGCTTTTGCCAAAGAATATTGTGGAAATCCACTGGAATTCTGGGACACTGTCATATTCTCAGACGAATCCAATTTCAACGGACGAAAGAAAGTGTGGCGAAAACTGAACGACACCAACACCACATACTGCCTACAGTAAAGCATGGTGGTGGACATGTTATGGTTTGGGGTACATGGCATCCTCGGGAGTTGTAAATATGGGTTTTATTGAAGGAAATATGGACCAGTACAAATACATTGGTGTGTTGCGGGATGATTTGTCCAACAGTATGTACAAGCTCGGCCTAGACAGGGTTTTCCATTTCCAACAGGATAACGACCCCAAACACACTTCTTTAAAAACTCTGGAGTGGCTACTACATAATGCCCTCAAACTACTTCTTACTTTACCACAGAGCCCATATTTGAATCCTATTGAACATTTATGGGATCATCTTGGAAGGGAAAAGGCCAAGAGGCGCTCGTCTGCCAAAGAAGGGCTTAAGAGGGTACACGAGGTTGGATGATCGGAAACTACCCCTGAAACGACGAAAAAGTTGGTTCATTCAATGTTGAAACGTCTGGAAGCTGTCGTACGTTTTAATAGATTGCATACGCTATACTGAAACGGAAACAGAGACCTACATTGTGTAGTTGTACACTGTGCACAGTAACTCTTTTGCAGTGAGAAAGTGGATGTTGTCTAACTACTTATTTTGTGTTGTTGCTGTAATTTCATTGAAATATATAAATTAATAAACATATTTTCTACCTCGTTTCCTTTATACAAATATTATGGGGAAAACATTGGGTGTACCAATACTTTTTGGAGTAAGTGTATATACAATGCTAAACAGCGGGAATATTTATTTCAGTGCGAAATACTAAAAGGCCGTATTAATTCATCTGAAATGTTGGTGCTTTAGGGAAAACAAACTTCTTTTGAATATGGTTATTAGCAGATAATGTTCCCGCTAACAACACACTCATATAAGACTCTGAAATTGTTCCTATAGGCTACTCACGGAAAAAGGAACACTTTTGAAAGTCCTACTTAAGATCTACTCGTATACGCGTTGTGTATTCCTCGGCCTTACGTAAAATGAACATTGCTATGGGCCTCATCACTTCATTCATGCGTTAGTCAAATGAAACTGTGAAGTTATTACTGTAAATACTTTCAAAATCTGCGCTTTTTTGCACTTCAATGAATTGACAACATAAAGCGAAAGAATTAATTTTGAGTTTATAAAAATGGTTACCTAACACTTTTTATTTGACGTTAAGATCTGGAACTACTTTCCATCCATCGTTACCAACTTTACTGGGCGAATGTCGCTCAGTGTGGCCATTAAAATATATGAATGCAGGGGCAGTGACTTTTCTAAGGTTTATTTCAAAAGTGCTCACTTTATCGTGAACAGCCTTTGTAGGCCGTTCACGGTAAAGAGAGCACTTTTGAAGCCCTTGTTGTTTTTTTTTCTTTCAACCAATTCATATCCTTCCACCACTTGTTAATGTAAACCCTTCCATGTAATAAACATTGTGTATACATTCACAATACCCAAAACCAAAAGTGTGAGGCCACAATCAATAATGAATTTATTGGTTATTATGTCTGATGAAACAGATTCAAAAAGTGCTCACTTTACCGCGAACGTCCTATAATAGTGTTGCTCCATATGTTTTGTAATCTGTTAACAAGCATAATTTTTTTTTTTTGTAATTGACTGGTATTCATGGAATTATATACAATAAGTGTAATGGTTGGTAAAAGTATTGCAAGTAAGTTTTCTGAATATTTCTCCCATTATAGTCGCATAGCGTCGAGATGCGTGACTGTTTCGTGCTGTTTGCGACTCATCCGTTGTTCGAGCGATACTGTCATATTGTCACAAATACGAAAAACTTTAGGTCGTGCAAATTAATATTAGTCTTATTTTGTTCGTTAGAATTCAGTTGCCAGCACTCTTGTACGTTACACGTTTAATAAGATGTCAACAAAGACTAGTTGTTGCCAACATTACAGCAGATGCGTCCTGTCTGCAAGTGTTTTGTCAGGTTGTATTGTATGGCGTCCGGATAATCTTGCGTGCGATATACATGCATATAAAATGGTTCAACTGAATGTATGGAAAAGTGCATATGACACCAACGTGGTTCGTGTACCATATGAAAATTAGTAAAGAAGTATTTGCAAATCATAGAACAAAAAGTTTGTGCCGGTAAAATTTGAATAAAAAAGCAAAACATGGTAAAATTCTGGAGTTTAAATACATAAATGTTAATAGTTTGCATTAATATTTTTACAATAAAATCTTTACAACCACTGATTACATTTTTAATCTACGTCGTGCTCTCCTGTTTACACAGTGGTTTGGACGTACTTAGACAGTTATAAAAACCAACATGGTAGCATGTGTCTGTGCTTGCTATCATAAAAACCCAGTTCGGAGACCGACCACCATCCTTGCAGATTTTTATCGCCATTTGAGCAAACTTTCGTGTATACGCAGTTACAGCATTTGTCAGTTGTTTGTGGTGCACGGTGGTGTTGCTGCGTGTGTGTGCTTGCAAAGTAAAATAATCACAATACTTACACTTCAGCATTACAAGTTGTTAACGTTATCAGAAATTCCAAAATGTTGCGTTGTAACATTTGCCGCTTTATTAAACTCGGCAATATTCGTTATGCACGCGTTTTAATAGTCGAGTAAACGGGTGGCGGTTTTTACATTTATTTCAGTTTTTTACATTTATTTCATCGCTACGTGCCATACTCGTGAATCTCGCTTGCTATAGCTATTCATTTTTTTAAATTTAACTTTGCAGGAAATAGATTACGTACAAATCGTTGCAATTAGCCGCTTGATACAAAGCGTGTACCAGTCATGTATTTCGTATTTTCGTGGAGCATCGATTATTTCAGAAAGACATAGTTAAAATATTAAAATTTCATGCATATCGAAAACCGGTGCTATTTTGTTTTTTATTAGATTTGTTACGCTGATTGGTTTGTGATGCTAAATAACGGCCTGGATGGGTCTGGTGAACGAAGTTCATACGTTTTCTTAACCGAATGGTTATTCCAGCAAATATAGGTCGTGTGAGGGCATCTGTGGGTCTCGTGGACAGCCCCATAAATGTTACTTTGGCAGGAAGCGACTTGTATTGCTGACGATAAGTCCTTCAAACACCATTCCCAATGCATGACCATTAAGACAAGCGAGGGAAATTGTCGCGAAACTAGCCTAACCGTGACGTTCCCGTGTTCTTCGGAGTTAATCACGCACAAAATATTGCCAAGCTGCAAGATTCGGGGAAATGTATCTAACACCGCAAATTATGCATTAACATCTCGAAAACAATGGTACGTAGTGTTAAAACTTAAAAGGGAAATCTATTTTAACATGTAGGCCTGATCGATTGTTAATCCACAGGGAACTACCCAAAAATGTCACTTAGTTGCATTTATTAATGCACATGTGAGGTTCCATCCTATCAATTTTTACGGAAGGGGTTTGATATCCGCAGCCAATTTTGTAATGATTTGCATAATTTGTCGTTCAATACTGCTTAATTCAGAAACCCGAAGGTTTGTCTCTTATTCTGGCTGTACATTAAACATCTCCTTCAGTTACACTTTCAAGGGCGGTTACACCCCCTTGGAATAGACTTAGGCTGTAGGCCGTGCATATATCTTCGTCATATTCTTTGATGAGGAATCACCTGCCAAAGTTTGTCGGTAGAGTTCAGTTCCATCGTGTATATCATGCAGTTTCCAACTCTTTCTAGCCAGTCTCTTACTAACAGGAATCGATCTGACATCTCTAAAAAATTCACGACCAGTGCTCAGAGGCGGCGTTCCTCGCCCGCTTCCCGGGGCCGTTCGGTTCTGAGGTTCCCAACTTTGTAGTTGAATTTCCTTGTATTGTTATGTCTTCGCTTTGTTAAACTTTAGTACTTTACAGAGGAAGAAATTTCGCATACTTGTACATCACATTTATTAAGTACCCTAATTTGGTTCTATTATCATTCTAGTTACTCTTCTTAGCTTGAATTGGTTCATGAAATTTAAAGAAAAAATACCTTTTTGTTGTAAATACTCGGATTATATTCATTTCGTGCTTTCGAAGCCACCTTATCACATAATCGTCACATATAAGTACTAAAAAAAATTTGCTCTAATTTTGAAATAAATTGGAAAAAATTTAAATATAACACTTCTAATATCCTTCCCATTGCCAACTTTGCCATGTCCAGGCAGTTGTTATAACAGTATGCAGTGTCTCGCAGGCTTCAGCTTCAGTATTTTCGTAGTTTCATTTGGGTTGATTCGTTGGATATTATGTAAGGTAGGTAGGTAGGTAGGTAGTTGGGCTTAACGTCTCGTAGACAGCGAGGTCGTTTGAAACGGTGCAAGTTGCACAGGCAAGAGGGATTGGGGGAAGGATTGGAAAGGAATCGGCCCATAGCCTTTGATTGGGACCCATTCCAGCATTCGCCAGGAGTGATTTCGGGAAACCATGGAATATCGAAATCAGGATGGCCGGACCGGAAATCGAACCCGGGTCCTCCCGAATGCGAGTCCAGTGTGTTATCTCAGTGCCACCTCACTCGGTGATATTATGTAAGTTACTGCTATGCTGCTCTCTCCGACGTACGGATTTAACAACCGTACACACACACGTTTGTTTTAAATTTGTTAGGCGCACACGTTGAATTGTTAGGCACTTCTACCATCAGATGTAAGCTTCGACAAGAAATCACTGGGAAATTAGTGAATTAGTCCTAGACGGCAGAACAATTTCTTTGCAAATTGAGGTGGCTGGCTCCTTACAGAGGCCCCACGTAACTGCGCACAGGTGTGCGTCGTGTTGACGTAATATGAGCGTCTGTGTACTCTGCGCATGCGCTGTGTCCTTAGGCTCGTGTAAACAGTCTCCGCAGGCGCTCATCTCTCTGAGCACGTCCCACTCGGTGGTCCAGCGCGCCCGTGCGCTGCGACTTAATATCCGCACGTGCGTCGTGCCGTCACCATCCGGGTGGGGGGGGGGGGCGTGGGCGGAGAGAATGTTAGTCACTGAGTTTCCTCTATTAGTATTGCTTGAGTAAGTTTTGAGAACGGAAGTTTGAAAGGTTGTTCAGTTATTGGCAAAAAAAAAAAAAAGTGATAATGCAGAAACACAGCTACGTGTGTTTTTCTTGTCCCAAGTACTGCTAGCACAATTTACATAAAATAGACGATGTAAGCACTTAAACAACAAAAATTAACGCAGTTCTCTGGCGTAGAATTCAAGTTTACACTGTAATATTTTTTGTGTAATTTTGTGCAGATGTATGTGCCAGCAGAAGCTCCTCCAAAGTAGCCGTATTTTACACATACAAATGTATTTTTTTTACTCAACGTCAAAGTACATTTATCCTAAAAATAATAATTAAATAACGTGCCCTGAGAGGGGTCTGTCCTAACCAACAAAATATTTAGTTGGATCAAGTGGACGCATTTTTCTGGCCACTCATTCGAAAACACAGCTTCAGAGTTCGTAATTTTTGTGACAGGATAGTAATATTTTTGTGTAGTGCATTTATTGATGCTTGATAATGTTATAATATCCTAATAAAACAAATTCAACAGGAAAAATGCAAAATTGGAAATATTTATTTAGTTGACATGCGTTGTCCAGCATTTGAATTGTGTGTATTTAAAACTTCCCTATTTCATCAAGTCACTTTGGAAGTTGCTATGGCGTAGGGCGGCAAACTATCTGGGTTCGGATTTTGGTCGGTCTTTTCACTTTTTATTTTAACCGAAACTGTTTAATTTACTTTGTCAACCATATATTTTGTTGCACTAATCAAATCTTAGTTTGCGTGAACCAAATAAGAATAACTAAATAACGAACAAAATGAGTAACTACCCCTATATAAACAAAAAAAATGGTTTTGCCAAATAATATTTTAACTCGGCAAAACCTTTTCTCATTGTGTACTATTAAATTTTAACTGGAGTAAAATTACTATGCAGCAAGTAACAGTGTAATATTCTTATATTTTTTCCCCCACGTCAATAAGATTAACAGACATCGTAATTGTAATTTAACCACAGTATATACGTGTTTTTTCACTAATACAAAAGTAAAATCACATTCGCTGTAGTTGGAAACTTGCAATGTCTGCGTTGTGCACACCGCTTCACCTATAATGTCTGCATCAGCTATAATGTCTGCAATGTCTGCATCAACTTTTTTACAACTGCCTCATGCTATTCTCCATACAATGTATATTATGCAGATTTTAAATTTCCACACTATTATACGTTGTGTAACTTGACGGCACAAAGTAATAAAATTGTCTTCATAATATTGGGTAACAATTTACTTCAGGTATATAATAGTTACATGCAGACAGCAAGAATATTCCATCAGCGGCAGTTCAGTTCCAGTTTGAACTTACAAATGAAGTTAGTTCTTTTTGTCGTTAGATGGCCTTGTCTAGTAGTGCTATTCGTAAAAATCACATAAAACATTTAGAATCACAAAAAATTGGTATTATTTGAACCCTGGTCAATTTTGTACATATTTCCAATCATATAGTCATATGTTTGGAACTGTCTTGTAGTTTTCCTGGAATCCCTAGCAATATTAGTGTATAATTACAAATACTGTGTTAGTTTTTGGAAACTGCACATAAAAATATGTAAAATTACCGAATCACCTATGATGCTCCAGAAAGTAATGTAAGGTTATTCAATCATTGTAATTTTAAGTTTTACAGTGGAAGAAGTAAAATTACTCTACCGTCGACTGTTTATACAACGGCCATGCTGCAGTAAATGCACAGAATTTAAGAATTTAGTACAGAGAATGGGTGTTTTTTTATGCATACTTCAAAATGTGCAAGTTAACATAAACATGTTTATAGACGTACGTTCATGTACTTTCATCAAATATACTGTTTGTAGAATTCTCTGGATTCCTTAGAGTATTTATTAAAAATAATACTTAGTGTAATAACTTTTACAATTTACACTTCAAAAAATTTTATACTACAAAAAAATGGATGTGTAAAGTTACATTTATTTGTACAGTGTACGCAAGAATTGCCACAGAGCCTTTGAAATTTAGTTTAGTGCTCTGCGAATGTTATTTCTTGAGTGTGTAACCAGTTACACTTAATTTTTTTTTATAAGCCAAGCTGATTCTTCGAGAGGGAAATTACATTTCAGACATACCTTGAATTGTGTTATGCTGTGCCAGTGCCAAATTTCAAGAATCTGGAACTGCAGCTCAAAATCTTGTAAATTTAAAATAAGTAGACTCGCCCCTTTTTCTACACAGGAATAGATGACAATGGGCCTAACTAAAGGAATGTCTCGCAGCACACGTTTCCACCAAGCTGCCCTCATGAAAATCCCGCATAGAAGAATTCCCAGCCCGCCTGGGGAAGAGGATCGAACCAGTTACCTCTACGTACGGATGCTGGTTGACGTCTGCGTCTTTAAACCAACCGTTCATAGATGCCGATAAAAATTTGGGGTACGATATACTGCGGGACGTTTAAGGGGGTTTTCAGAGTTTCTGGAGAGCTGTGTATCGGCGGACAGCTTCGCAAATGGTTCGCGAAATTCTGCAAAAGTCATGGAAAAGAGTCGCCGATGCTGGAAACTAAACCCTAAACACATTTTCACCAGATGTGTTTATACAAACGTGTGTTTACGGAAAAAAAATAGGACGAAACGGTACATTTTTTAATTCGTGTGTACAGAAAAATATTTTGAGTTATTGAAGACAACAGCCTTGTAATTGAAGAATACTACCATTCGTACAAGTCACTATTTGAAGAAGCAGTTCTGGGAGTTTAATTTTAATTACTTAAAGGACTAGATTCTGTAAACTTTTTCTGCTATCAGAGGAGTTGTTTGTCAGAATCTTGGGATAGTCGAAGAAATTTGATTGGCATTGTGTAGTAACCAACTTCGTAGTGCAGATTTTTAACGAAATATGTCAATGTAATGAAAAGTGGTTCAGTATTAATAAAGATATATAATACTTTGCCGCAAAGTATGATTGATTTCTATTGTTAATCCAAAATACGCGAATCAAGTCGCAATCTGTGGACTAGTTTTCTAATTCCGTTAATCGCGTTGGTATTGCAATGTGTTTGCATATTTCGGGGAGCACGAGCGCCTGTCACCTCCAGCGATATAGCGATACACCGCACATGACGTCTGGTTGCACAGTACAGCCATGCCGTGGACGCAGCAGGATTGTCGACGAAGAGGAGATTGCGTGGTGAGCGGCGATCTTGGCCAACTTAAGAGCCACTCGGCGCGATCTTGAACTACTTGGCCTGCTTGTCCATAGTGGGAGACCCTGACGCAGCCAGTTTCGGACACCCCCCTCCCCCTCACCCCTTGAAATACTCCAATACAATGGCCCCCGTGGTCAGGCGTGTAAACAGCGCTGCGTTGGTGGGGTCGAGGCGCCGTCCTCTGCGTACCGTCGTCGACTAAAGCCTGTTCAAGATAAAGTGAGCACTTTTTTAAATCAACTTTAGAAAATAGTTACTGCCCCTACCTCTTCTGATCACGCAAATTATTTCTTTCGCTTTCTCTTTATATTTTAATGCACCGAAGTGTAGAAATGAGCAGATTTGTTAGATATTTACTTTTCAAATAATTTCACAGTCTCACTTGACCGACGCACGAATAAAGTGATGAGGACAGTGTTAATGTTACGTAAGGCGGAAGAATACACAATATGCATAAAGTAGGTTTTAAGCAGGGCTTTCAAAAGTGCCCATTTTACCGTGAATACCCTATAACATACAGCTTGTGTATTATCCGCTACTGAAATAATTCCCTCTATGGTCAAAGTAACGGAAACAGGTATTCTTTCCAGATAGCAACGCCCGATGTAAAAAAAATAATAATTAGGTTTGCCTTGTTGGAATGTGTCGCAGCAATACTTTCTTGCCATATGATAATATACGCCGTTCACGGTTAAAGGGAGCACTTTCGTAGCCCTAGTTACTTTTTTCTTTCAACCAGTTTATATATCCTTCCACCACTTTTTAATGTAAACCCTGCCATTTGAGTAATAAACAGTGTATACATTCACCATATCCAAAACCAAAAGTCCGAGGCCACAATGAAATGTATTTATTGGTTATTATGTCTGATGAAATAGCTTCAAAAAGTGCTCACTTTACCGTGAACGGCCTATAAAGGTCTGAACCTTATGGAACGCATTTCTTAAATAACCGTTACGTGGTTGCTATATGAAAGCCCCATGGTGAATCTTTGCATTTGTGCGTTTTTGTAGACTACGTGAAACTAACGAGGAGTTAGTGCCAAACAGCATCATAAAAGTTCGTGGTCACCAGTAAATTATCGAGGACGGTTTGTTTATGCGGAGTTATCATGCGAGAAAGATTGCAGAGGTCAGTTTTCTGAAAGGAAATTCTTACCTTTTCTGATGCGAGTGTACAGTTCGGTGTATCATTGCCGTGTTTATTTGGTTTCTCATCCAGACTTGGACGACTTCAGTCCATTCACCGTTACGTCCAACTTTTCTGAAGTCTGGCTAGAGTTCTTCTTCCCGTACACCAAAGGGGCGATGCATAGGAACGATTTATTACTAGGAATTACCAACATATATATTTTCTCCATACTTTTATTCATACTAATCATAAATGAAATATTATAACTTGTATATATAAAATACTAACTAAAGATACCGCGAATAGACTATTGGGGAAATGAGGCTGATAGCGTATTAAGGGCACTGCCTTCCGGCTGGCGGCTGCAAAACTTAATTAGGAAATCCCATTTCAAAGAAATTTCCCCTCAGTGTGTTAATTTTAAAGTTAATCATTTCAAACAAAATGTATCTACGAATTTTTTTTAGGTGTTCCCTCGGCGGGGATGTTTCCACAACATGTATAGCCAGTTTGCGAGGAGTTTTTTTTTAAATTGGTGTTTTACAACAAAAGTACACACTTCATATCTATATTGAAAATACATGCGCTCGTAGGGATCTTCAAAAAAATTTGTGAATGATAATTTTTACTTGAACCGGCTATCTTTAATAAAACGCGCTGAAGCGAAATTTCCTTAACATGGGATTTCTTATTTAATTCTTGCAGCTGCCACCCGGTAGGCAGTCCCTTAAACTAACTTATCTTTTCTGGGGAACGAGGTAGGAAAGGAAAACTAGCACATTGTTATTACTTCTTGTGAAGCTTACCCGAAGGAGGCTCGGGTAGAAATGCTTAAGTGGTGGAAGTAAGGAATAAGGAAGAAATTACTTGTGTTAGCAAAAGTGGCAAAATCCCAAGTGGAACTGAAACCTGGCAAGACGTTAATTGAATGCACCTAGATAAAGGGGAGTGAAAACATTTAGAAAGTGTAGAACGCTTTCTGTTCTGCGATTGAAGCCCACAGTTGGACTCGAGTGGCTTATCTTCCTTTCACTCGAGTTTCCTTTTCGAAGTGACTTTTTTCATGTATATACCATCGTACAGCCCTCTTTGTGACCAAGTAGCGAGCTAAAATGTAGTTAGTGTAGATTGTTTTTGTTTGCGCGAGACCCGTAAAAACCTTCATCATTATCGAAGTGTAGTTCACGTACATTAAACGTACATTAGTCTTTAGAGTGACAAAAGTTTCCGCCCTTCGGGTACCGCTTTCTATGGAATGGTTTTTTTTCCCCCCCGAAATTTGATTGAAGGGTGTACCGGAACATCCAAATACAAAAAAACTGAATATGCAGTTGCAATAGATATGACGCAACGGATCGTGAATTCGTGTTAGCCTTTCATAGGCTGAGCTGTCCACTCCCCTGTAATTATAAAACTGAATTGATTCCTATCCTTCGTTATAGTAATTGACAGTGGTTAAGATGGTGCCGTTTTGCATGTGCGCGCGTGCGTTGTAGTTTTATTTTGCGGCATTTGTAGATGGCGATCTTACTTCTATTTCAATCTTTATAAAGTGTTAAAACTTCCTTTTGGTTATCATGTTCATTTAATGTTGCTCAAGGTGAAAATTTATTTCTAAATTTTATGAATGTAATTTATATAATGTATAAACAGATACTCGATCATTTTTGCAAAATTAACCACAAATGTATTTCGGGACCACGGTATGCCCATTTGATTGTATCGAATCCGCCACGCGGTCGGAATTATCCGTTCACGCGAATATCGTTGGTGCCGATTAAGCTTTTCTTTTTTCGTTCAAGGTACAATGATCCCAGATCAAGTTTTTCGAACAAATTTTCATCCGACTGAATCATGTCGTAGTTCGTGCACCACCACCTGTGATCAGTAGGTTTTGCGAGTTTATATTATTTCACACGTGAATCGCATGTTAATTTTTCCTGTTATTGTAATTTTGGTGGATAATTTTATTTTATAGTGCACTACACCACCTATGGCTTGGGTGTCCAGCCCAGCCTCATGGCAATGGTGTTTCGCCTTGGCTGTTGATCTACTAAGTTCACTTCTACTTTCAGGAAATCATGATTATTTAACCTTTTGTTGCATGCTCAGTCTCCAAAATTTCTTTGGAGCATGTAAAAAATAAAACACTGGACTTTTCCGGGATAAAAACAAGAAAATATTCAAGTATTAAATTGCAAATAATTTGGATTCTAAATAAAAAATACTAATTAAAAATTGTTTTTTGCAGCTTATAATATATTTTCTTTTACTTTAAGTAGTGTACCACCCCCAAATACTTATTTTTTTTAGTAAAAACGTAACATATACTTTATTCTATGTCAAATTGGTAATATAGAAAAATTTAGTTACCTATATAAAAATTATTGATACACGGCAGACCAGGATTGCTAAATAAAGTATTTATCACTCCCAAATTGGTGTTATATTTTTTTTTTACCTTGCACATCAAGTGGTTTCACTTGCCATAGCCACATGTAAAATGGAGATAACTGAAATATTTCGGAACTTTCTAAATTTTTCTAATTTTTGTGAAAGGGGAACGACTATTGGGGCTTTTGCCTTTTGTCTTGCTCTTTATTTTAAAGAGGGCTGCACTGGTAGCGGAATTCGGTTCAAGTGCTTCATTTTGGGCGCCTTCTGGGAATAGGCTTGATCGCTCGGGTTTGCCTGTTTCCTGGGCCTATGATCTGCGACCAGAAGGTGACTCGGCGTGTACAAACGTTTGTTTCCTTTCTAGCTTAAGAAATATTATTACCGGTTGTAAACTGTAGTGGAAAAAGTATATGTAAACGTAACAGATTTTAAAATAGCTGCGCGGTTTTGCTAATTAAGAAAAAAATCAGTTCACTGGTACATTATTGGGTGTCATTAACACACTCAAAGTGATTATTCAAGATGAAGTAATTCTCTCGTAAGAGTTGAACAGTTATCTGGGCATTTTAGTTTGACCGCTCAGTCGTGGGACGGATTCCCTGTTGAGGGTTCGACTTTCCTGCTGCTGATTTGCGCGTTCGAGGCATCGAGTTTACGTACCACTTGTCTCATTGCTTGTACGCGCAAGATGCTTTCCGGCGCAGGCTCGCCTCAGCGTGACTTTAGGCGATGACCCTACTTTTTTATGGGGCGCTAATAAAGATAAAAGTATGAAGCGTGTCTAAAGACAACACAAGTTTATCAGCTAATACTAATTATGAATAAACACGTTTGGACAACTTCCACGGCAAAAATATATTTGGAGTTTATATGAACTTAAAACTTGCGTGTCTTCGGCCACGAAAAGTTTCTTAAATGCTTTTCGTGTATAGACAGTACTACAAAATGTCAAACAGTTTTTTAATCACGTGTTCCCTGCCAAACCTTTGCAACGGCTTTTGCCAGTGAGGCGGACCCCTTAAGAGGACTATGTACTGACTGAAACGTTTTATGTGAAATCTTTGTTTGCGCCTAAACGCGTTTCTCGGTAAATGAAAGTCCTGAAAATTCGAATTATTACCAGAAAAAATAAAACTATTGTCTATAGCTCTATATTTTTCCTTTTATCATATCAAGTGTATCAATAGAGAGAATAAATTCTCGAATGGAGTCAAATATAGCATTTTTAAAGCTTGCCTATGCAGACTCTTCAAGCGGTGTGAGAAAAGTACGATTATACGTACGTAGTTTGATCTGTGGCCTTTCATCGCGTGTAATAAAGTTGCATCATTACAGATCTAATTTGCGCAGTAAAGCGTTGCGACGGAAACGCTGCACGCCCTGCGCGTAGGAGTGGTGAGGCGCTAGACGTGCATGTTACAGTCGCCCGTATCGCTCCCTCGCGTCTTGGCATTGGACGCGCAGCTACATAGTACCCTTAAGTGATCAGTGCGCTATAGTTTTCATGGTCGTGCTGGAAAATGCCATAGCGAGGTCGTCTCAAGTATGTGTTCAGACTACCACAACGGAATGCCAAACGCTGAATCTCTCTTCATAATGAACAGTAACTGCCTGGACGCTCGCCAGTACATTGGTCTTGTCGTGTGTTGTAGTTGTGTGCAGCATCTGTTATTAGGCGGGCCACTTGGTAAATACAGAGTGGCGCTATGGAAGTTTCTCTGCTTGCACCATCTACTAATTTTCGTGCGAATATTGATTTGCATAGGCATCTCGTTTATCTTCCCGTCGTAGAAATGTGTTAGAACGCAGCCTTTAAATAATTTCTCCAATATCTCCAAAGCAGGGTATGATTAAGGATAGTATTTAGAGTCCGTACTGAAATCTCCATGTTCTTATACATTATCTGGAGAATTTTTTACTTATTCGTGTTAACCTTAAATTTGTTTTAAACTTTTAAAAGAAAACTCATTTGTCGTGCCGGTTCACCAAAGGAAAGCTGTTCGTAAATATTGTATTGCTAATTTCTGTACCTGTTAGGTTAAGATTTGTGTGGATTCTTTGGACGTAAAAGTAAATCAATATGGTGGCTGTGCCCCTATTAGAGCCATCCAGTGCGGTCAATTACAGGGAGTCGCTCTACCAACACAGACTTGGTGTTGGCTAACTTGGCTCTACCCAGTCGGCCTCTTAAAGGCGATATTACACGATGCCAGATTCTGTAAAAGATTGTGCAAAGTCCGCCATAGCGATCGTCATGCTGGCTAGTGGCACCAGTCAGGGCATTTCCCGCCTTGTAGGGCTGGATTTCGTACCAGGTTTGGTAATAGGACACGTCGTGTTTTTCGTGGCATGTTCCATACCAAGTTTCGTGCCTGGCCAATCACATCGCAGTTTGAGAACGTAGGGTGCTCCCCGTGGCTACTGCTTGAAACGAGTTGAAGAAATTTAAAATGATCCTCCATCATGCGTCCGTGTGGCTGAAACTCCTTCAAATAAATTTAAAATAAGACAAGTAATAATATTGGCGATGACAACTTTTAATTACTGTTTAAAAACCATTTTAAATACTGAAAACATTACCTACTCTATAAAAAATTAATTAAAGCTGTTCTCCTATCTATAGTATATAAACACATCTGGTGTGTGAATTGGTAGCACAGTGGTTAAAGTTGTTGCGCCTGTCAGTAAAGCGTAACTTTTGGGCACGAGTTCGAAACTCTGTCGGATCCTATATTTTATCATTAAATGTTACATGCTGGTAATAACTTTCTACGCAAAGAACAAACTGTTTTGCAACCGGTTAGTAATTTTCGTCACAATAAAAAATAACATACTCGTACTCGTGACATTACATAATTTTCAAGAAAAGGAATGAAAATATACTATTAAGAAATCATTTTATGTAAAAGTGGAACAGTAATATGACAATATTAAGATGGGCTAGCTAATTTTTTCATTGGCCTACGCAAGTTACTAACTGGTAGCAGTTCTGCGAATGGGGCTCATATCACACTGCGCATCCACCCAGTGTGTCAAATGCAAGTACGCAAATTGCTGTCGTGTAATATGAATCTTCTGTGGCTGCTCATATAGCGACTGGTATATCATCTCTTGCACCAGGGCTTGTAGGAACTTCAATAAGACAAAGTACAGCTGCAGGTATCGTGTAATATCGGCTTAAGCTCTCACCAGCTGAAGCGACAGGAGGTACGCTACGGTGGGTGTAAAAATTGGTCGCCTTTCCTTCACGGAGAGAGAGAACAAAGACGCTTATCTCAAAAGTTTTACCTCGTGGTTTTATGTCTGCAAGATGACGGCGCACGTTGGTGTGTTTGTAAATGGATTTTTTTTTGTTAGTATGGACACACAACCATAGTTTTTTTTAGGCGTGAGCAAAGCAGCCATGCTCTAATAGGTGAAAGTATTTATATTGGTATGTCAAAACTGTACGTAGCTACCGAAGCATTCTTTTTTCGCAGGTATCGTATTTGTACGAGGATAGTAGTGTGAGAATGTATATAATTTTAATACGAAATTATTTCATAACGGTAGCGTTAGACCACATTTTAAAGTTCTTTAATACAGTGGGTTTCTGCAGGATTAGAAATCGTGGAAATCTTGAAGCGGTCATAGAAATAGATGACATATCCTGGAAATTCTAGCCTAATACAGTATTATGTAGTATATTTTGTTGTGTGCAAATATTCTCAGTAGCAGCGGAAGTAATTAGTCTTACAGCCGATGGGTACTGAAAATTGAGTTATGTGGGAAATAGACTCGTAAGTAACAGTTCTAATAATCTTTTTTAGTATAGCTTGTCAGAAACTAGAAGTTCCGTTGAATTTCATAGCAATGACATTTCATAAAGTAGTGGTTGTGATATTTTTTAATGCCGAAAATACGTGAAGTTTCAGTAGCCTGATGTAGGTTGGGAAACCTGTAGTAGTCAAGGAAATGTTTATTTTGTAGAAACCTTGTCTAAAGACTGCAGAAATTTTACCTCGAAATGTGTTGTGTTGTAGTTTCTTGAACAAATGCGCATTTGCCGTGCCGTATGGCGTATTTTTGCACCAGGCCGTCGTAGTCCCCTCTCCTGTTCACCGTATCGATTGACACCTTCCGCGTGCTAAAGTGGCAGTGGCCTTGTAAAGGGGATGGCGTGGATAGCAGAACCGCCCGGATGCCTAAGAATGTTTTGCGTGTTGGAGGTACAGAAACAGGACGTTAAAGGAATACAAACATCAAATGTCTTCCCTTCATGTACAGAGAGCTGCACTGGCGTGTAGCGTGGATGTCTTGCAGAATTGGGACGAGTGATGGTATTTTACGGCTTAATGCACGCAAGTTTGTTTGTACACGCATTCAAACTGCAACAAAAACACTGCCCTGATAAATAGCACAGTCTGGACCGAACCCGTCTTAAGTCGTGTCGAATGTGACTGGGACCATGGTTCGCATTGACTTGGCGGCTTTTCTGTAATCGTCTTAGTTCGTGTCACCATTTTGTGGGTCACTTGTGTTGGCTTGGACGCCAGATCACTTTGCAAATGATTCTGGGTTATAGTGTCACGTGAGGCACGACTGGATGCAATTTTTAAGGGAAAGTTAGCTTTTAGAAAGTCCATTTCTAACTTCTAGCCTTCGGGCATGAACGTACAAGTTTGTGGGGGGGGGGGGGGACATTGTTAAATGATGGAGTGTCGTGGAAATTTGCGACAGACTGCTATTATCGCGAAGTGACGGGAGTACACAGTACTGATGACGGATGTCTTGGTGTTGACCTCCACTGTGCCCAGCGACGTGGTACCTGGAATGTCCAGTGACAGAGGCGCCTATTCGCGGAGCATGATGGCAGCGCGGGCCCACCTGGAGTGAAACTCTCCAGCATCAGTCCGGCGAGAGGTTGCAGCAAGACTTTTTCTTGCGTAGGATGAGATTTTTACGCGTCTGCTAGATCCTAAACTGGTGAAACAGCCACGTCTTCACCATATGGGGTCTACATAGGACAAACCTCGCTTACTGAAAGTGCATTATGGAATTGTTTGCCTTCGCTGTAGTTCTTCTGGCGTTCTTTACCCAGAAAAATTCGAGTTACAGAATGGCTGGCAGTGGATAAAAATAAGTACCTACCGTGTGTTGTTATATCTATTATTATTTAATGTGGTTTCGGCATTTCCGCAGAGTTGTTCAGTTTCTTGCGTGGTCGTGGCGTAATTTATGGAGATAGTTACGTGCCTCTAAAATTAACTTGCCCGTCCTCTTTAAACTTGGAAACAGCAACACACTAAAAGACGAATTTTTGCGAGGAAACGTCAAAGCAATTTTGCTTAAAATAGAATCGTCTTTATTAAATGGGTATTTAAAAGAAAATGTATTTGCGCGGTTTTTTGGTGCATTACCATTTAAATGTATACTTTTAAACGTCCATTCTGAAGATAGTCGAAGTATTAGTTCTTAAAGCAACGTTTCACATTATTAATTTAAAGAATGAAAATTGAACTCTTGTGTTTCAAAACATTTAGATATTCTTCATACTAAACACAAACAGAATAGCAAAAACTACACAAAGCTTGTATAATACAGTTCATATTCTGCAATCCTGTTAGGTACCTGTTACGTGGCTAGCAAAACTGATGAAATGTACAGTGTGGCCACAATTTAAATCAACATTGCGTCCGCAATCTGACGTTTTCTGCTATACATCGCTTTATTGGTTATTTTTATATATTTGTTTTGCATTGTCAGCAAGTCGGTATTTATTAAACGATTTTACCATGCAGCTGTGTGTTTAAAACTTACAGGAAGAGACACAAATTAAGTCGAACATGTTCGGTGGCGGATATAAATTGATAATTACTTGAATAATTTAAAGGCAGGTCTCTATTGCACACTGGATGTGCATTCACGCGAGGATGTATTAGTTCCGACGCAAGTATATCAATATGACTTGATACTTTACCACTGTTTCGAAAGCATATTAAGATAAAGATCCATGTTCGATTCCCGGAGGGGTCGCACCTGATTTTCGCACGTAGGAAACGTGGCGGACTTTGCGTGCGGGTGTTTACGTACCGTAATGTTCCAGTTATCTCCACTTTGGCAGTTACTGCTCCAGCTTTATCTCAAATCACCAAATATCTGGTTAAGTGTCCTGAAAATAGGTCTATTCAACATCAGGAAAACTAATTTCGTAAAGAAATTCGAATGCATTCTGGGCGATTTTGAGTGGTTGTCGTCTTGGTTTTCGAATTGGATCTGCGTCGTAGTGTCAGTTGCCGCTTAATTCGTTGTACGGTCTAAACATCTTCAGGTTTAAACCTCTGAACAACCTATGTTAGCTACAATTTAAGCGTAGACTAACAATTACGATTCTGCTTCAACTACTAAAAATTATAATAATGTGATTACATGAAAGAGTATAAAACATTGCCACGTTATTTACAGAGGTACTACTTGCGACCGGAACACTACTGTGGCAATATTACTATAGCCTATGTATGGTACAATGAACACTTTTGAAATCCCTGCTTGGGATCTACTTGTATGCACGTTATATATTATTCCGCATTATGTGAAATTAATATTACCAAGGGCCTCATCCCTTTATTTATGCGTCGGTCAAGTGAGAGTGAAATTATTGTAAAAATAACTGGAATCCAAAGAAACAGTTGTTTAAGTTATCATAAATATTTACCCAATACTTTTTCTTTGACGTTGATATGTGGAACTACTTCTGATCCATCGTTACCAACTTTACTGGGCGCATGTCACGTAGTGCGCCCGTTAAAATATACTTATACAGGTTGGAGCAGTGACATTTTTTTAAAAGTTGATTTCAAAAGTGCTCACTTTATTGTGAACGACCTTTACTAACATCAGTGATAAAATTTTACTATAATTACGTTATTAATAAATTTACATTTTGCTAAAGAAATACAAAACGGACCGATTAGATTTAAGTAACTTCAAGTTGGCATATTTTGCAGAAACATTTATCTTCAAAAATGGTGTGGTTACTGCATGAGAGATTAAATAAATACAAATATATTATATATATATATATATATATATATATATATATATATATAAAGTGCGAGAAGCTGTGCGCGTTGGTATATACACTGACTGCCTTTATCTCTCGCGGTTGTTTGGGAGATGCTCTCCGCTGGCATGTGCGCTCGATAGAGGGAGAGTGCTTCTGAGAGGACGTCATCCGTGGCGCAGTTTAAAAGCGTGCGTGCGCGTGCGCGTGTAATTGCTGGGTGGTGGTGAAGGCGCCCGCCTCGAAGCACGCGAGGTCTCCGGCGCGACCTGGATTACCGGCCATCTGGCACACTGTTCCACGCGTCATGCCGCGGACCCCCCCCCCCCCCCTTGCCTTCAGTCTTTAAAACTCGGTTCACAATTGAAAGCGTAACAGTACCCATAGAACATAATGCCGTGTGCATGAGGTCTGGACATAATGCACGAAGGGAATGGTTATGTTTCATTTTTTATTCAGGAGCATTGGAAAGCAGCCAATCAGATCAGGACACACAGTTTTGGGCGAAGTTGTTTATTTAGACGTAGGAGTAGAGGAATATAGTCATCCCACAGAAGCGAAGAAATGTCTCAAGGTATACATTTAAAGAAAAGAATAGGCGGCAATGTACTAACACAAATGTAAAGTTATCCATGCATTTACGATCGCAGAAACAAAGATAAAAAGAAGTAAAATATGTTTAACTACTATTCACTTCCGACACACTATTTGTTACTGAAATAAATATTATAACATTACTTACCAACTCTACCAATACATGTCAGGGTATACGCAAATTTTCACTGGCTAAAAATGCCCCTTTGCAAAAAACAAATTGATCACTCTGAAGCTGCCATCGCAGGGGCACGTGTGTAAGTGGATACAGGCACAGGACGTAGAGTATGTGAGCCTATACAGAAAACATCAAAATATTGTACCACGCCAAGCATGTATTGCAGGGGACACACGTCCAAGATGCACTTATATGGTGTTGGAACACCCGTAGCACGGAGATAGGCAAATATACTGTCGGACAGACGTCGGATGTTACCCTGAGGAAGATCCGTTTTTTTTTTCTGGCGCAACTGACCCTCAAAATCCGCCGTAGTTGCTCTGGTCGAAGTTGCCATCCACTCTGGTCCTAAATGCTATCGATGGGCGAGATGTCTGGGGACCGTTTTGACCAAGGAAACATGTTGACATCACGAATGCAAGCCAGAGGTACACTTGCTGTGAGAGGCTGGGCATTGTCCTGTTGGAAAATGGGGTTGTTAAGCTGCACCAGGAAGGGGACTCGCATGGTTGGAAAATTTCTTGGACGTATGGCCGCGCTATTAGGGTTCCTTTAATCACCACCAGTCGGTGCGGGAATCGTAGGAAATGGCACCCCACTCTAAAACTTCTCGTTGGGGCGGTGTGCCGCTCTACAATGAAGCGTGGATCACATCGCTGGCCATGACGTCTCCAGACTCGAATTCAGCAGTAGTGTGTACCCGGACAGGACCGTGATTTGTCGCTGAACACCAATGTTCGCCAATCCTCAGGCTGCCATGCCGCCCGTTCCCGGCAGAAGATCGCACATGCTCGGTGATGCTTGGGTCGTAATGATAGGCATAAGGACGCCGCGCCGCGACGACATCCCTTTCCTAGCCGCCGAAGCCACCATACAGGGACCCACCCGTGTGTTCCACCTCACCGTCTGCCGAAAATTTCTTTCTGCAAGCTCCATGTTTGGCTTATGCCAGATACTGACCTCCCCATCCGATGCAAACACATTGAATATACTTTCATAGGTGAATATTGTTTTCCAGTAGTCAAAATATTTATCAGCATGATCTGTGGCAAACTGGAACCTGAGACGTACGTTCTTTTTGCTGATGTATGGTTTATTGCGTGCTACTCGACTATTGACTTCCCCTCTATGAAGGACTCTCCCCAAAACGACTTCTGCTTCCTTGGCAAGTTTTGATGCACTTAACACAGGAATCTTCTTTATTTGACGCCGAATCCATCGCTCGTCTGATGCAGTGAATATTTCCCTGGAAATACACTTCTCTTTGTTCCTTATTCTAGTGTACGGACGAATGCGACGAACGATATTTTGCACAGTAGAGTGATGGCGTTCACAATTTTGCCGATCCCACGCAGAGAATTACCCCTTTGGCAATGCATAATTACCAGCTTTCTCACCGTCACAGACGTCTGGACTCTTTTACGTACCATGTTGATCTACGAGTGTCTGCTTGAATGCAATGCTTGCTTTCGTGTACAGAACAAAGGTACGTGTGGTTCAGAATGTGTGAGCCCGATATGGCACGCCTGGTAGGCCGATGGTGAGGTATGAATTCGGCAGTGTACCACTTTCACTGTGGCGTTCAATCTGCAATTGTTTTAGTGTTTACCTTTTTATGCCGATATAATCGTGGAAATGATGCGTATCTTTATGGACCCTAAAAGCTGGATATGTAATGCAATAAACTGGGTTACCAGTAATTTTCGATTAGAGGGAATGTTCATTTCCAATCGAATATATGTTCGTACTAAGTGTACTACTTTCACTGTATACACAATGTGTGCTACCTTATGTTCTTAGAGGGAAATAACGTTCTCTCTGTCATTTGAAAATGGGTTCGCGAATAAATTTACTCAATGCCAATGAAACGAACAGGTGTATATAATGGATCACGCTTTCTGGAAAGATGTGGGAGTAATTGAGTCATAAGGGTTAAAATATAAATAGAAAGTTATTGGTAAAATGATTTAGCCTATGTTTTACTGCAGTTACTTTAGAGTAATCGTATTTAGACGGTTGGCGGCTAGTTGTAGGGTGGTGAATTTAAAACTAGACGAATGGTAGGTACTGCTGTTAACATAACGAGTTATTTATACTATACAAAAATGTTTCCACCTTGTATATTGTAAAGTAGAAAAGCGAGACTGTTAGTAGGCATAAAATTTCTTCATAGTTTTGCGAGTTTCTACAAATAACATTATGGCTTTAAGTCATGGCTGTTGTAATTTAACTAAATATTTTTTTCATTTAAATGAAATTTTAGTAATCTGTGGGGGGAAAAATTTGTTTGAACAAGGAAGCAGGCATACAGAGGGAGCTTTTTTTTTTCTTTTCTTTTTCAAAGGAAAACAACCAAAAAGTTAGTGTCGTCATTTAATACAATACTGTTTCAAGATTCTTCCAGCCGTGTTCGGCGTTTCGCGTGAATGTAAACATGTGCCATTTTACTTACAAAAAATGTTGTATTTTCCTTATACTGTGTTCGAACGTGATTTTCAGCGCTAGCGCTTGAACTGCCTCGCAGTGTTTTAAATTCAGGTAGGTATTTTTACGAAACTATCAAATGTGCGCCCGATGTGATAATCTACGAAAAGCACACATTTCAGGCGATGGCTGTTGATTACATCAATGATACAAAGCACATTAGAAATGAAATTCCGCAACACTCCAGCATAGCTGGAAACGCTTTTTTCTAAATGCTTTGTCTCAAAATGTACAAAAATTCTCGAGGGACCGGCACTGAAAATGTCTGCATACGTTCCACCAGTAAAATGACCGTCCCACTGCTTAGTCCCAAAGGTACACGCAGTTCAGAGCATGTAGCGGCGACTGCACACTCAGTGTCGCCCTTTCTTTTCCGCGTTTCTGCATCAAACGCTGGAAACCTCCAGTTAGGCGGACTCCTTAAAAATGCAATCTCGTCTTTATTTTCGCGTGCCATAACGCACAATAATCGTTACAGCGCATACAAATAAAAATTGTTTTGTTTTTCTTGTAAACTCTCTGTTCAGCAACATTATTCCCCCTACTTTATTTTCTGCAAGTGCCTAAAAGAACCCAATTTTCCAAACTGCTGTTGGAAATAAATACTTCCGAGAAAAAAATGCACGAATAGTCTAGATGATTCCAGACATCCCCTCCCTTAGGAGGAGAAAAATGTTTACTCAAACTGCAATATTCGCTTTCACAACCCTGTGATTGGTGCAAACGTTCCCTAAAACATCTGTGTACCTCGATCTGTGACAACATAGTATAGCCAAAATTTCGCCTCCCGTATTCTCGTACGATGAGTTTGTGATGTGCATTATAGATACAGATTTTCAACGCAGAGTTGAGGATACTGTCGAACATCAGTGCTTTGAGAGGAGTCCTAGGTATCAGGTCCTTCAGTATTCAAACTTTGTAGAGCCCCATCCAACAGCTATATTCTGGGGAAATATTGATTAGGAAATCCTGTAAATTTACTTTTAACGCATTTGTTGCCCATATCATACTAAAACGTTAATTCCTTTTAAAAAATGTAATTTTTCGCTTTTTGCAGTTTCCACAAATAAAGGCCATAGGAAAAAACATAGTCTTGGGTCGTCTGAACCAGAAAGTTGCATTTAATCGATTTGCGATAGTCTGTGTTAACAAAGGTTGCCATTTATCATAAGTTATTTTATTGAGAGATGGGAAATTATTGAAATAAATTTTATTTTCCATAATAATCAGTATCGGTTTCTGTCGAAACATTTTCCATATTTCTCGCTTTCTCTTAATCTCTTCCTTCTCTCTCTCTCTCTCTCTCCCCTCTCTCTCTCTCTCTCTCTCTCTCTCTCTCTCTTCTCTCTCTCTCTCTCTCTCTCTCTCTTCTCTCTCTCTCTCTCTCCTCTCTCTCTTTCTCTCTCTCTCTTCTCTCTCTCTCTCTCTCTCTCTCTCTCTCTCTCTCTCTCTCTCTCTCCTCTCTCTCTCTCTCTCTCTCTCTCTCTCTCTCTCTCTCTCTCTCTCTCTCTCTCTCTCTCTCTCTCTCTCTCTCTCTCTCTCTCTCTCTCTCTCTCTCTCTCTCTCTCTCTCTCTCTCTCTCTCCTCTCTCTCTCTCTCTTCTCTCTCTCTCTCTCTCTCTCTCTCTCTCTCTCTCTCTCCCCTCTCTCTCTCTCTCTCTCTCTCTCTCTCTCTCTCCTCTCTCTCTCTCTCCTCTCTCTCTCTCTCTCTCTCTCTCCTCTCTCTCTCTCTCTCTCTCTCTCTCTCTCTCTCTCTCTCTCTCTCTCTCTCTCTCCTCCTCTCTCTCTCTCTTTTCTCTCTCTCTCTCTCTCTCTCCTCTCTCTTCTCTCTCTCTCTCTCTCTCTCTCTCTCTCTCTTCTCTCTCTCTCTCTCTCTCTCTCTCTCTCTCTCTCTCCCCTCTCTCTCTCTCTCTCTCTTGTTTAGGCCAAGCCACTGAAGTTGGTACTATTTTAAAAGACAAGTAGATATCACAAATTAAATCAATTTTCCCAGGTGATGTAATAAATACAATGACTTGCAAAAAGAAACCCTTAAAAATTAATATGAATTTTATTAATGACTGGTATCGCGCAGCTACACATAGTTGAACATCATTTATGCATTTAATAAGGAAGGTTATATAACGACATTAGAATACATTTTTATGATATTTTGTCGAACTTTTTCTCATTGCTATTCGGTGTGTGTGGTATATTTATAACTCTATTCCAACTATCACACGCCATTATCTCCAAACCCCATACTTTTCATAAAAGCGGCAATGTGCTGCATGAAAAAACTACTCCAGTGTTTTCCATCAAATGAATGCTCTGATACCGTGCTCTCACACGTGTAGACATGCATTTTTTAATGCATGTTGGCACTAGTTCTTATTATTACTAAGTATTTTTTCTTGCAACGAGTGTATTAGGCCTACTTTTTCATGTATTTTCCACGCTCTACGTTCTTCTCGTAAACTATGTTTTGTTTGCATTATATAAGTATAGGCGATTCACGATAAAGTGAGCACTTTTGAAGCTGTAGTTACTTTTTTCTTTCAGCCATTTTTTACCCTTTAACCACTTTTTAAAAATTAATGCCATGCAAGTAGTAAACACTATGTGTATATTCCACCACACCTGTAAGTTAACGTCCAAGGGTAAAATAAAGTATATTTATTGCCTATTATACACATTGAGAGGGCTTTCAAAAGTGCTCACTTTACCATGAATAGCCTATAGGATAGTAGCTGTTACTGTACCGCATTGCTTACCGCATTAGTCTTTAGCGAGAGGGTATTATAAGGAAAGCGAGGAGACTAAAAAAAGACTCTAACACGTCGAACTGACGTGTCACAAAGATGGAAAATTCATGAACTATGCTTGTCATGTGGTCTTAGATCGAAGTAACTATTATGGCGACTTTAATACTACTAAAATTAAATCGCCATTAGTGGGCTGTATAATGAATCTCTGCGATAAAACGACCGACTGACGGCAGCTGCAAACGATTCAACTTACCAACATGATAGCCAACACGAAATTGCTCTTCTTCCTGTAGCTCAGGACCGCCAACTCTTGAGACAGCGTTGCGAAATGAAGAATGCGCATCAAATCAGGCGCGTGTGAAATTTAAAACGAGTTAGTGGAGAGATTTGGGTGGCTCTTAACAGCGAGGTCTTGAGAGCCGATAAAGTTTTTAAACGAGTCCCACACAAGTATTAAAGGGCCAGTAAAATAAACTACATAAAGTTTTGCTGTTAAATTACTGCTGATCTAACATTCTATCCAATCCATATTTACAAAGTCACAAGTCCAAACACTAACTATGTGGCTGTGCATTTGCGAATGTAACCGTAAACCTACTTGTTCATATGTGTTGTAATTGCCTTCGCATTTAATCTCGCAGACTCGCCACCAAGTCTATACTTACATTTGAATGCCTCGGTATTGAAGAGGTCATTGCATGCATGCAGATTGATTGATGGTTTTTATTGAACAAGTTCAATAACAGGAAATACAATCGGGAATAGTAAACAGTAATACGCCAGCGTATAACATACTATTATGTCAAATATAGATTCGCTAACATAATTTAGTGGAACTGAAACAGACAAAAACAATATTAATATGCACCCGGAGAAAATAACCAAAACTCAAAAATTGAACGAAGATAAAAAAAAAAGCACTCGCACATGAAAATAAGAACAAAACGGAACATAGTTGAACAGAAAGGGAGCTTACAATTAAATCCAGAAAGAAAATCACATAAAGGTGACCAGGAACCGGAAAGGGAGGGGCAAGGAATGTGATAAAGCGACCAAATAATGAACGGAAAGAAATAAAACCGGGAAGTGTAGCTGTTTTCCACGGGTTTAGCGCTCCGCGCAACCATAGATATAATTAGCTGTACAAAAAAATTTATAATGAAATAATTAAGGAAGGAAATTATCAAACGAAAGGAAAAGTATTGGCGTATCTTGTTTATTCCGTCCCATACAACTATAGGTTTAGTGTTGTTGAAATGCAGGTTGGGAGGCTTTGTTCGAGCGCCACCTCGGGCATGACTTTGCGACTGAATACGTTCTTATACCTTCGTAAACTTGAGCAACCTTTTGTTGTATTTTAAATAACATTACTGTTGAAGGTATCATACATGTTCAAGGCGCAGAAGCAAAATTTTCTTTAAGCTATCACTGGCACGCACATCAAATGCTTCGTCACGTTTCTACACAAGGCATTTGTTGACATTTCTTTCAGATTTGTAGTTGCACTGCGTGTAAAATACTGTTTCAAACGATGCCAATTTCGTTTAATTGCATGCAGTTAATTACATATTGTTTAATGTTTGGTTCAAAATGTTTAGGTTAAATTGAAAACTTAAGTTTAAAGCACTTCCGCGATATATAAATATAAGATGTTCACGGTAACACGGCGCGTAGCTATACTTGTATCCCATAGTAAGCACAGGCATTCATAGACGTCCAGTTAAATAGGCAACGAATTAGCAAAAATACTTTTTGAGACCTGACCTTGTGTTGCGGGTGTAATGTTTGAATGTACTCCCGCTGAAGTTTTTTCTTGTTTCATGCACATTACAGTATGAACAGGTATTTCAGTAACACATGTCGGGTGTTTCTTGAATAATGCAGACAAACGGTAGCAAACCTCACGAAAATGAAAAATGTGTGTACATTTTCCCATTAGAATTATTTTCAAGGGAGCTTTGCGCCCTCGCAAATTCCTAATTTAAAATGCCTCTTTTGTGTTGCTGCCTACGTCAGGCAGGTCGCTCTGTCTTGGGAGTTGCGCATAGATATCTCAATTGTTCATGTGAGTGGGTTCCGATAAGACAATCTTTTTAGTTAATTTGCACGTGCTGATTCATAAGATGTCTTAAAACATCGCGTATATCGTAGGGTTACAAAGCTTTTATCCAAAAACAGATGCCAATACCCTTTTCCACCACAAGGGGGATGATATTGCAAACCGGGTTTTCAAAGGTACAGGATCTCCGTTCTAATAAACATAATTACGTTATTTGTTGCTTAATCGCAACTATTTTTATATTTTGAATGAAAAGTGCTTGAAAATTCTGTTTTCGGTGGCGTGTAACTCTAATTACTTTAGGTGAAAAGTGATACCGTATATAAGTTTTCGTAGTTTATTTTTTCGTAGGGGGTAACCTACCGGAGTTTTTGATGGTGTTCAAAATCACAATACGTCCCTAACAATTCCACGGTTTCACTTGTATGATGCATGAATAATGTGAGCATCAGGCCTATCGCAATATTAATTTTACATACAGTGGAAGTATACAAAATAAGGAAAGCAGACCGTAAGCAGGGCTTTTAAAGGAGCTTGCGAGCATCATTTATATATAATACACACAAAGCGCAGAATTACTAAATTGTTTTTATATAAGCAAGGTTTTGCAAACGTACTCGTAATCTGAGAAGGCGCCTTTTCTCCTTTCATTACGAAATTTTGATCTGTGTTGAAATTGTGTCGCATATGGATGTTTGAATTTTTGTGCGCGCTGCAAGTACCTTCTTCTAGCTAGCGTTTACGTTTCTAGCCAGCGCTTGCCTTTGCAGCTGGCGTTTACATATTTAAAGAAGCGCTCTCCAGATAACTAGCAAACAGTACTGGGAATGTAATTCTGCACGTCTGTGATTTTCCCTTTTTCTTTGTGACAACAAAGACGCCAGTGTTTAGGTACTTTGTGTCCGGTTTTAATGCAATGACCCTACTGTCACTGTCGTACAATATCACACTGTGTTTCATTTCGGTTACCTCCCCCCCCCCCCCCCCAACTTTATTCGTCTCTTCTGATAAATGCGCGGAAACGTTGCTTGCGACCTACCGTCCGGCGGAATTCGGACGCACATCGTCTTGAATTGCAAGCTAATACTGCTTGGTACCAGAGTTCCGAACCGTAAGTTTTTTTCCGAAACTGCTCATTTCTCAGCAGCTAATTTGTACACAGTGAACGAAATGTTGCGAATTCGCAAGGAGTGCTTGTAACAGCTGTATTGGCAGAAATCTCATTGAAGGCTGATTAGCGTAATGGCAGTCTGACTTGTCGATAACGAACCCTAAACTGCCCATCACGATTTTCTGAAACTGTGAGAAAGCCTCTGCGACTCGTGCGGAGGGGGCATCTGCGACTCGTGCGGAGGGGGCATGAGGATGTTATTACGTATTCCTTAACGATCACTTCCATCCATACTCCTCTTACCCATAAAAAAACCAGTCCGAGTGGGCGGAGAGATTCTTGGTACCCGGCAGGGTGACTTTTGTGTGGACGGGCTAAAGCACGTGGGTTGAAATTACCCTGGCTAGACCAGAGCGACTGCTCAAATATTCATTGTTTCACCCGAGTAGGTCATTGGGCGGGGCGGCACAGCTACGGTCTCTCGTGTTTCTCGTATAGGAAACACGTGCCGCCATCCTGTCTGCATATAGGCAGACCTATGCTTTCCAAAGTTTCTGAACCTGTTAGTACTAAAGGAAGACCTCGTGCCTTGCTGCATTTAAAACCAAATTAATGACCAAATAATTTGCTGGAGGTGTTTCAATGCACTATACAGCGTGTATAGGAAACGTGTACAAACTTGGACACGTGATTCTTGACCGGAAAAGAGAGATTGATATAGGACACCCATGGTCCATCTCAATAAGGGCTGTAGCAGCCCCTAAAGACGGTGGGCGACAAGGGCATTACATGGTATATTAGCCAAAGTACTTGCGTTAGAAGAATACACATTGGTATACGGAGCAAGTAAACAAAGGTCGTGGATACGCAGTAGGTATGGTCCGTCATACATACGCCAATCACGTAAATAATAGGGGTTGGCACCCTTCGATATAATGCAAGATGTACACTGTGAGGTTTTTTGATTGTGGATACCATTTGATGAAGCAGGATGACGTAGTATCAAAAAAGCCTCTCTTTTTTAAACTTTCTATGTCCCACCGTTTCCGGTTGAATCGCAAACAAAGGGTACAGTGGTAGCAATAGCATGGCCTAGTGAGTAAGCAACCCTTCTCGCACCCGGGGAATTCTGCGGGGAGTCCCCGCCAAATGCGGGAAGTGTGTGGGGGCACGTAACAGGGAGGTCTTGAGAGCAGATGAGGGTGATTGAGGAGAGTATGGAACTGCGCCGGAATGAAAGGGCGGGGCAAACGGGAGAACCCCGATAAAACTCGCCGAACAGCTGCATCGTCCAGCACGATGTCCACATACGAACATCCGGGGGTGACCCAGCCGGGAACTGAACCCGGTTCGCCTTGGTGGAAAGTGAGCAGGCTAACCGCCCGCTGAATGAAGGATATTTGCTACACCATATCCTAATGACTTCTGTTTGAGTGTTGGTTCCTGGCGATACTCATTAGGCGGGCGGTTAGCCTACTCGCCTCCCACCAAGGCGAACCGGGTTCAATTCCCGGCCGGGTTACCCCGGATGTTCGTATGTGGACATCGTGCTGGACGATGCAGCTGGTCGGCGGGTTTTCTCGGGGTTCTCCCGTTTGCCCCGCCCTTTCATTCCGGCGCAGTTCCATACTCTCCTCAATCACCCTCATCTGCTCTCAAGACCTCGCTGTTACGTGCCCCCACACACTTCCCGCATTCGGCGGGGACACCCCGATGAATTCCTCCGGGTGCGAGAAGGGTTGCTTACTCACTAGGCCATGTTATTGCTACCACTGTTACCCTTCGTTTGCGATTTTACTGGAAACGGTGCAACCCCTATTATTTACATGATATGGGTGTGTGCGACGAACCATACATACCGTGCATCCAAGATCTTGGTTTATGTGTTCCGTATACCAATTTGTGTTCTTCTAACGCAAGTAATTTTCCTGGTATTCCATGTAATGTCCTTGTGCCCACCACATTTAGGGGCTGCTACAGCCCTTATGAGATGGGCCATGGGTGTCCTGTATCAATCGTCCTCTCTTCCGGTCACGAATCACGTGTCCTAGTTTGTACACGTTTCCTATGCACGCTGTATAGCAATGCTTGGTCGGAAACGGGTAATCGGTGATTTTGTATCTACCGAAAATTTACTAATTGAACGCCGTACTTTACGAGAAAGAGTAGCTGTGTTGGTTCCGCAATTGTGTTTTATAAGGTTAACAGTTGAATTTGATAGCGAATTCTTTGAGTAGACTTCAGTGTGGGATAGTAGTATGCCTGAAAACATCGTATTTCTCACTTGTACACACCTACCCTAGCCCGGCTTGCAAACACCTGTTCTTATTTTCCTTTTAGGTAAAATCTATATCATTAGTTGGTGCTTAAGAAATGATTTTTGAATTTGCTAAAATATATTACTTTTTTTTATGCTATCAGTTTTTCTTCGCGTGATCATTTTTTATATACCTGAAAGTAATTGTAATCATCGGATTTACAAAGTAAGCAAAGGCAAAAGTTTGTGTAAAACGACTGTAACACTTTTTAGATATACCGTCCTTGACTGCCGTAAATGAACCGTGGTTAACCTCTTCCCAGAATGTGTTTGTACAGTCGGCTGTGTATTGGCGGCGGACCAATGGGTTCATATTTACTCGTGTGGCTCGGTGTGTTCGGTGTTTATTCCAGTTTTAAAGCGGAAAAGAGGCGCGACACTGGAGCTGAGCCTGAAGCGTGCGATTAACTGGATAATCGATTATCCGGTTTGTCGAGCACGCGTCGCGCGACATGCGGTTTAATAACAGCCAGTTTGACGCCGTGTGCGCGGCTCGCTTGATTACAGGACGCGGGCCATTCTCGGTAATGTAAACACGGTCAGTTTCGGTTGCGTAGTTCTCGGGCTAGGTCATGTTTTGCCTCCCTGTGGATTCGCAAATTTTACGTAACTAGTTTTTCTTTAAAAAAAAATGCTTCCTTTTAAAACTACTCCCTCTGCCACGCCTATATTGCAAAGAATTGCAGGGTATTTATACTTTTTAAGAAAAAAAATAGTCATACACGCTGTAAGAAATATTTCTAGTTTTCTGTAAAGCAAAGAAAGGCATTTCGTTGAAGCTGTTTTGTTTATGTATTAATCTTGCTTTAGTTCAAAGTAGACGTTAAACATCAAGTGTACTGTTATTAAATATCTTCCTGATACATATATTTTGTGACATTACTTTCTTTACAGCAGGGCTTAAGATAGTTTTGTTTATACACAAGTGTTCAAAATTGAAGCAAGACATCCGTCCCTCCCGTGATATATTTGTCACCAGATAGTCTCGGGTAATAGTAAATTATAAAGCATAAACGAGGTAAACACGGTAACGCTATTTCTTGAACCAACAGGGAAAATCGAAACTTGTTCTGTTTTTCAAAAGTTAGTCACTTTCGTTCACATCCGGAGAACTGGCTACGTCTAGTCAATGTGGCATCTAATCGATCACCTTTGGCAGTAGTACCAGCCTGACAACGACGCAACATGTTCCAAACGTCATCAATCGCAGTTTGCCGTATTAACGCCCATTCTTCCTGTAGATCATTGAAGAGTGATCGGTGGGATCGGACCTGGAGCACATTGTCTCCCAATAGCATCCCACGCATGCTCTCGGATTCAAGCTGGGGGAGCAAGCAGGCCGATCCGTGTGCACAATAACTGCAGTTTTCCAGAAAGACTTCAACCAACTGTGCTTAGCTGGGCCCACAGCACCTCGAAACAACAGACTATGGGGTGCCAAGATCTCGTCACGATACCCGACAGCAGTTGAATGTCGCCGGTTTATCCGTATAACGTCGAGAGGTGTAACGGGTAGTTATCATAATGCCTCCCAACACCGTCATTAGTCCACCTCCATATCGCTCTTTTCCCACGATGTTTGAGGGCCGACATCGTGTTCCATGTCCTTTCCACATGCGAATCTTCAAGAATCACATTGAAGACCGAATCTGGACTCCTCTGCATAGAGAACATTGGCTCACTGTTAAAGACTGTGGGCATGTTGATGGCTACACTCTAGAAGTCTTCGTCTGTGAACACGCGTCGGGCACACATACAGCAGGTCTCCGACAAGAGGCCTCTCTATCTGAGTTTGCTTCGATACAACTTCCAGTGGATGCTTTGAGGTCAGATGTCGGCTACTGTGCAGTACTACTGCTGTACCGCCTCGTCGCCCTTATCGCCAAATAACTGTCCTCTTTCTGACGTCACTCTTGGTCTTCAGGATACAGTTCCGGACGCTAAAAACTACTACCATATCCGAGAAACAACAGAACGATGCACGGTAAGTCACGGGCCATATCAGCTTGAGACTGCCCAGCTTCCATTCATCCTATCATCATCGCCCACCGCAGGTAGTCTTCCAGGCATCTTTTCCATGCCGTAGCTGAATGTGTACACAAACGTTGCCGTTCGACTAATAAGGCAATAAACACTACTACGCACTCCGTTAGATGGGAGCACGGGCGTCATTGTTTTCATGGTTGAGAGTAATGTCATTTGTTGTTGAGAATATGGGTGTATCTTCATTTGTTTATATTTTACCCTCACCCGATACAATCTCGTCACAAAATGATCCGGGTGTGTGTGTGGGGGGGTGGGGGGGGGGTAGGATATGCATGTCTGTTGCTTTAATTTTGGACACAAGTGTAGTTGTATGCCCAAGGAAAGGGTTAAGTAATATTAAAACATTTCTTTCGTATTATGTAGTTGTTATTAAATACGTTTCATTACGTACTAAGTTACCGAATAACGAACTCGTTAGATCACCGTAATGGTTTAACCTTCCGAATATGGAAAATGTTTGTACCAGGAAAAATAAAAATACTTCTGAACTGTAGTAGCGATAGTGCAAGGGTATCGTCGCAATTAGTGTGTGTTTATATATATAATGTCAAACCGAAAATTTTGTTTCTGGCGACCGTACTTAGCAGTGATTCACACATTTCCTTGCGGCAACAAATTGTGCGTTGTAGCAAAGTGTTTTATTTTTAGGCTTTACGAGCAGTATTTTTTGTAGTTCTAAATCATCGAACTAACGTTTCATCGCTATCAATGTTGATACTTGCTGACTCATAAAAAGCTCAACTTTGATCACATACTTTTATCTAGTGCCATATTTCGTAACAATTAGAATGAAAACTATAATTTCCAAAGTATAGTCAAATCTTGCAATGCCACGTCACTTTGTGTGTAAAAATGCCATAAATCGCTGATGGAAAGCAGCAAGATTACCAGATGCCTAATGAAATGAAGATTATTTAAATTGTTGCCAAGGCCCTTGAGCTACTTGAGACTTTATGGCACGATAGGGACATCGTGTAATACATAACAAATCTGTTTTTTTTTTTTTTTTTACGAAAATGTAATGAAAAAATTCTTTGCTCTTAATCTGTAATAAATAAAATGTTTTTATATAATGCTCCCTTGAATAATATATAATTATTCCGTTACAGTATCGGAGCCTTTTAAACACTACACGATGTATTTTATGCAAAAAATATATACAGTAAATATTTTCGAGATATTAAAATGTTTTGTCAAACGCCAGTGAATCAAAAATGTTAGTTGGGGACGCATAGTGTAGAAAACTATTTTGATGTGAAATAACTAGAGAATCATAAATCAAATTTACATGGGTGATTACTCCTACATAAGTATACTAATGCGGTACAAATATAGGCAATGGTTAATAAAATAATCCTTTAAATATGTTCCTGTGGGGCACATCTAGCTACACATTAAGACGTTGGTCAAAGTGAGAAAGAGGCAAGAAAACCTAAGTAGTTCGTCATTGGCTTAAATAAGCTGTTAGAGGCGTTCTATAGGTGCTAGAATTGTTTCAAGTGTTAAAGATGTTACTCAAAGGAGATTAAAAAAAATAGAAAAATTAGATCTCAGTTCACTTAACTTGGCCAAGCAACAAGCAGAGCCAAAATGAATCTCGATACGTTAAGCCGAAATAATTTTTTTGTGTGACTGCAACTAAGACAATTTACAAGAGTAAAATTAAAACCGTAACACTTTGCTGACCTTACAGTTCTGCCGGGAGTTTAAAAAAAAAAAAAAAAAAAAAAAAATGGTTCGCTCCAAAATTAGAGTACCAAACAAATCTACCCAAGTCACTTAACACGGAAGCTTATAATCAACACAGGCTGCGACGCATCCCTCCTGATGGCAGGATGATCTTACTGTGTACCATTCAAATGCAAGGTTGTCTTACACTTAACATAAAAGGTAAAATTGAAAATGGGCATGTGTATTATTAATGAAAGATTGTAACTGGATGTAAGAAATGGTAACCTATGGTTTTAGTTTTATTTCACCACTATTTATTGTATGTAGACTGTTCACGGTAAAGTGGGCACTTTTGACACCCTGGTAACTTTTTTATTCTCAGCCATTTGTCATACTTCCGCTGCTTTTTAAAATTAATATTGCCATAAAAGTATTAAACAGTGTATTTATTTCTTTGTGCTAAAAATGTAACGTATATGACTACAATATAATATATTTATTGAATATTATTCGAAATGATAGAGCTTCAAAAAGTGCTCACTTTACTGTGAACAACCTATACATGAATTTATGTATATGTAACCTTTTGTTTAAATATAAACCTAGGATTTATTGACGAATCACATAGGTTTCGAGTGTTGCTTAGTGGGGGGTGAAATTCGCAAATATTTCACAGTAAACATATCGTACAAGTGCTCATGTGAATCATGTGCTTGGCTCCATAGCACACCGCTGCTGGTTGGTTGGCGCCTACTCGTGCTCACGAGTGTTGGTGTCGCGGTTGCAACATGCTCTTCCATGAAGTAGCGACCGATAAACACGCTTGGACGATATCGCACGCCAAACAGGAAATTTCCTACCGCGCGCATATGCTTCCCGAGAACTTAACAGTTGTTTGGCCCGCTTTTCGTCAACGTAGTCACGGTGGCTGAGCGGTTAGCCTGCTCGCCTCCCACCAAGTCAATCCGGGTTCAATCCCCGGCCGGGTCACTCCGGAATCGTGCCGGACGATGCCGTTGGTCGGCGGGTTTTCTCTATGATCTCCCGTTTCCCCCGCTGGTTCATTCCGGCGCTGCTCCGTACTCACCTCAATCACTCCCCACGGCTCTCAAGACCTCGATGTTAAGAGCCGTCCAAATCTCTTCACTTCACTTTTTCGTCAAAGCGGCTGCGGGGGTTCGCCGCTGCATCTTCCTTAGTTAACCATCACTGTCACTCGAGTCAAGACCTCGCTGCTAAGCGCGGACCAAAACTTCTGAACTTATGTAAAAAAAAAAATCTTTCGTTTATATGTATTCTTGGTTGGGGGAGGGAGGTAGCAGCGTCAATAACTGTTGCTTCAAAAACAAAACCACAATTCACTGAGAGTTAAGGTATGAAGGCATGCGAGTTTGATGTGCAAACTTTATCTGCATTTTGTTGTTAATGGGGAGGGGGGGGGACGCATTATTAAATACTGTACAGATGGCATCGATAATGGCAGTACTGCTGTCATAACAGAACGTTTTTCTTTTCGAAAAAAGTGCACCCTAAAATCTCATCTTTTTATTACGTAATTTTAAGTAGCTGTTACAGGAAAAACACATTTAAACGGAACTGGCTTCATGTTAAACGTATGAAAAAATTTTGAGACGTCAGAATAGTGCAAGGATAAAAAACTGGAGCTATTCCAAATTCTCGAGTAAACATTTTCTAAAATCAAATTCTTCTATTACATAGAAAATCTTATTTAGAAACTCTGGGAAGTGTAAAATACGTACGTTCACACTAAATGGGTATCGATATGTTAAATTTCTCATTGAAGCTACAGACCTTTTGCTGTTTTTTCGCCCCCTCGAAAGGTGCTTTCGTTGTGGATGTCACGTGTACGGATAGCGCCTACCTGACTGCAATGCTTTGTGCAGGAGCGCGACCAACGCTCCAGAGCGCACCAACTCTCTGCTTGCAGCGCGACTCGCTGCTATGCCCGATTCACACGAACGCCTCACAAGCCGAGAAAGCAAAGCGCATACAACCTACGGCTGTTCACGTGTAAACAGATTTTGCGCGTTGCAGTTTTTAGTCTGAAGCGTAATTAGGGACAACGTGGGATTTTTCCTCACTTGATACCAATCGCCGAAGTCAATGTTGGGAAATAATTCTATAGTGTATGGCATAAGCTGTATCACATTTGTCATATTTTTGGAGAGCAGATTGAAGGTTTGAGCGGTAATAAATCAGGTTTCGTTGTATTAATGTACTTTATTTTGTAATTGTGTATTATACAAATTTTCCGAAAATTCATTGTCGGACAATAAAAATAATACACACAGAAGGATGCATGAGGTGGTACTGAAACTTTAGAGGTGGTGATGCAAATAATGAATACACATGATCACAAACAGGGCAGCAGGTGAATACATATGGATTTGTGGTACCTTGTCCAGACATCAATAGTGAGTCGCACAGTCTTGCAATTCAAATTCACGCCACAACACGCCCTGGCATGGATTCTATAGCAGACGCCGTAGGTAGTCCCAAGGCAGAAGGGCCGCGACAATTGTTGGACGGTGTGTTCCAAATCCCGATACTATGGCACGGTGGTATAGGCCCTTCCAATAGGTATTAACCACTAATAAATATATCTTATTGCAGACTCAGGCTCTAAATTTTCGGGGTGGTGGAATGTATTCACTGTGTTTATTGGTCACATTGCAATGTTTATATTAGCAGCAGGAAGATGGAAATTGGACGGAAGGAGAAATTTAGAAGGGCCTTAAAAAGTGCTCACTTTACCGTGAACAGCCTATAGCTGGAATTTCAACTGGTGCCTATCATGCTTGAGTGGGGACAAGCCAGGGAAGCGGGTAGACCATGGAATAAGTCGTGGGCGATCCAGGAATCGGTCATAGCCTTTGTTTGGTACCCATCCCAGCATTCGCCCGAGTGATTTCGGAAAACCATGGAAAACGGAAATCAGGATGGCCGTACCGGGAATCGAACCCGAGTCCTCTCGAATGAGAGTCCAGTGAGTTACCACTGCGCCACCTCGCTCGGCTATCCGTGCAGTTCGTCGCACATTATCCTGCTGAACATATCGCCTGCAATCCCGGCCATAAATGGGAGCAGATGAGGCGTAGGGTCTCATCTATGTACTCCTGGGCCGTCAATGTTCCGCGTAATACGACGAGAGAGGATCGGTTATCATAGGCTTTGGCGTCCCAGACCATAATGCATGTCATATGCGAAGTGTGTCGCTCGATAGTGCGGCATTCGGCATGGGCCCTCCACACCCGGGCGCGGACATCCCCAGTCCCCATAACGAGACGGCACTCATCACTGAACACCACATGTTGTCAGTCTCGGACTCTTAAGGTTGCTCCGGCCTGACCACTGCAAACGGAGCCACCGCTGTTACGATGGCAGCGCACGTGATTGGCATTGGGATCGCAGATTCGCCTTCGCGAGACGTCGGTGAATGGTTCGCGGGCACACAGGAGCCCCAACACTGGACAGTATCGTATCTGGTAGTCATGGAATCCCTCCGCACCTGGTGCATGATCCGTCAATCCTCTATACTGGTGATCAAAGTCGTCCGTCCTGAGCCGATCCTCCGCGTGTGCGACTTCGTGTCCACTGCCCTCAACAGCAGCGCACAGTATGCTCGGAACGATCCACGTGGCGGGCCATACGGCTGGCGATACGAACACCATACGGTTTTCAGCAAGATTGAATCCTCTCTCGAAGTCCGCCTATTTCGTAAAGCGACTTCTTTGGCGTCTTCCCCGGTATTCTTCACCATCCTATATGCGTGTTTGGTATCGTGTGGTGCTGATCGCGTTTATGCGGCTTCAGCTACACGCCAGTGTGTGATACAGCTTGTCGGTGCTTGCAGCGTCACTGCCGGGTGTGGGGGCCGCTGTGGCTGGGTGGCTAGCCTGTTCGCCTCGCACAAAGGCGTACCGGGTTCAATCCCCGACCGGGTTACCCGATTTTCGCAATTGGAAATCTTACCGGACGATGCCGTTGGTCGGCGTGTTTTCTCGGGGATCTCCCATTCCCCCCGCCCTTTCATTCGGCGCTGCTCCATACTCACCTCGCTTCACCCCCATGGGCTCTCAGGACCACGCTAACAGCCGCCCAAATCTCTTCACTAACCCACTGCCGGGTGTGCGTTCAAATGCAGACGCAACAACATTGGCTCATGTGCATACTAGCCCGTACGCTTTCTACGTACATAATGTTGTGGTTGTCGCAGGGTTTCTTCGTGGTGCGCCATTTTAATTGTCCGGGAGTGTATCACAAAATTGTATCTCGTGTTATACTAGTTCACGAAATTGTACAAAACAACGTATCAGGTTTTAGACCAGTCTAATATTTCACAAATCGCTCAAAGTAGAAATTTCAACCTTTTATGGGGCCACGGTGGCTGAGCGATTAGCACGCTCGCCTCCCACCAAAGCAATCTGGGTTCAATCCATATTCACTTCAATCACCCTAATCGGCTTTCAAGACTTCGCTGTTAAGAGCCGTCCAAATCTCTTCACTTTCACTTCAGTTCAACCTTTGATAAAGCCTAACCTACATTTGATCATGCGTGTTTCACATGGAAACCTCAAGAATTGGGAGAGGGGGGGATTACGTATCAGATTATGCCGTACCACTCTCATTGAGCAAATTAGAATGCACTTTAATTTCAGTGTGTTAAAAATGTCAGTTTCGATGTTTTTTCTTTCCAAATTTTGTTTGGTGTTAAATATGTGCGTAGGTCTAAACTACCGTTGAAAATGAATTTTGTGTAACGAAACATGTCGCATTTCCTTGTATAAACACGAAATTTCCTGTCGTCATAGAATGGCCAACACTAGTACGTGCAAGAGGATAAACACGAGAGTCTGGCCATATAGGAACTAGGCAAAGTCCATTTTTTCCCGCCCACCGAAATTTCGCTACTGTTTCAACTTTCAGGCGAGACTCGTCCCGGAAAACGAGGACTCGTCGTCGCGATAAGCTGCTCAACTTTCTGCTTTTTCCTTCCGGCGTTATCGGTGGTACGTGTGATTCAGGCTTTGTCCAGATCCACGTGGGCAGGCCGGTTGCCTCGTGCTATTACCGAAGCTGAAAACATCGGCCGCCCGTGGCGTCGCACTGCTGTTGGCAGTTCGCAGTCGACTTGTTTCTACCTCGGCTCCCGAACAAACGTATACAACTTGTTTAGAAATTTGGTTGGCGAATAAAGAGTAATTTTAATTAACCGTTTTATTAGTTTCGTATTAAGTTTATTTTTATTAGTTTCTCGTTTAGTTAGTAATATTTAACAGAGGCAGCGGCGGCTAGGGAGCTCGCCGCCCACCACGGCGATCCGGATTTTCGCATGTGGGAATCGTGCTGGGTTTTGTCGAGGTACTCTAGTTTCCCCCGCCCTTGCATTCCAGCGCCGCTCCATCCTATGGCCTCATCTCATGTCATGTCCGGGGAGCGACCTTATCAGAATAGGGCTTATTAAGAAAGCTGTTCGCTTTGTTAGTAAACTGCAACTCTCATTGGTGCGGATGAAAGTTGCATGTGCAGGCAAGTGCTACCTGCAGGACCAAGAGGCCGAAGCCTGTTTCTGTCGCAAGGTAGGCGTACTTGTTTACACCTACGCGGAGCTCTTCGGCGTTCCCCATGAGAGGAAAGAAACAATTAAATGTCGAATTTAAAAATTATCATCCCAAGTTGGGTATATTAAAATAGTTGTATGCCTGTAGTGGACAAGTCCTTCTTTTTTGATATTGTAAGGCATCTAGGATGCCGCCTTACATATTCTAGCTACTTTTCTCTTATTGCCTGTCGCTAATAAATTATCAGAGGCGTGGGAAACATGAGATTTATTTGTCTAGGTGTGTTAATTTTTTAGACATCAGCATTTCATATAGCTCGAAATAACTAAAAAAAAAACTCTTATCCAGGCTTTGTTCCAACTGACTGCGCTTTCTTTCCTTTTTAGTAAGAGGTGAATACTGATACAGTTCGTCATTGCTTTCTTCCGAATTATACTTTTTTTTTTGGGGGGGGGGTCTGTGGGGTATTGGAAAGGACTATAATTTGAACACGCATCTCAAGATCAACTTAGTAGCAGATTGTGGGCGGTAAGTCGAGAGAGATGTTCGGAACAAGTTTCGTATAATATGATTTTTAGGATTACACGAATAGCATCGTAACCGCTAAGTAGTGGAATATTGTAAACAGCATGTCGACCAAAACTTCCGCAGTGTTATTGAAAAAGTTAGAAATAAACGATTTATTGTACTGATTAATGGAATTGAGAAGTTTTCAGATGATTCTGTGTAGCTACGAGAGTTCGTATAATGAATCAGTTTTTTTTCATTCATTGTGTTTATTGTTGCATTTGCAGAAAGTCTATTTTGTTAACGTGTTACAAAACTATATTGTGTTACTAAACTAAATTTTCTATGCCGTAAGTTGAACACTACCGAAAGCTGCAATAATTAAACGCCATAGCCATACGCTTTGCAGGACTCTCGTTGTGGAGTGACAACCTGAACATTGGTACCCCTATTACACAGATTTTAAGTTTCTCGTCTTTATAAATGAAGTGGCACTGTCTGTCACAGGGGATTTTTATTAACTTGAAATAGTTTAAGGCATACTTATAACTGATTTGAAAAATCTTAACAAGGGGTAGATTTTTTTTTTTTTTTCCTCGTGTCTGTGAACATCGCGTGGCTTTATCTCTGCGGCGGTTATCCCTGCATACCCAGGACAACGGAGAGGGTCCACATTACGGAATACCGAGAGCGCTTACTAATTACAGGCCGCTTTTTCGTGCCGTAAATTGCCTAAGAAATATCCTTTAACTTTAAGACATTACGATACTTTGTGACTTAATACATACATACATACATACATACATAATGTTGTACTCGATAGTAGTTTGGTAGTAGGACTTAAAGTACGATTCGTTGCTTTTACGAAATAAAAATTCGTGTATAGGCTATTCACGGTAAAGTGAGAACTTTTTAAGGCCCTTGCAACAGACATCAACCACACGCGCGCGCGCGCGCGCACACACACACACACACACACATATATATATATATATATATATATATATATATATATATATATATATATATATATACCCTGTGTTTATTAGTTACGTAGCAATGTTTATGATAAAAAGTGGCGGAAAAATAGAAATAGGCTGAAAAGGAAAATTTAGCAAAGCCTTAAAGTGCTCACTTTACCATGAACAGCCTATATTTTCATGTCCAGGCGGTAGTGTTGCGTGGAACTGTGTGGCTGTTGCCGGGATGCGCGTGGGGACGTGTGTGCCCACACACGCGTGGCCTGGCCGCCCGCTGAGGTAGCCCCGCCCTTCCACTCTACCTTCACACTCTGCAGCTGGGTTCAGGGACATGCACGCCACACTCCACACTGATGTTTACCCTCGTTCCAAGCACCCGCGCCAGGGGATATACGTACCTTCAGTAGACAACTGTCGTGTCGTCCACCTTTCAGGAATATTAGGTCAACTGCGTAAGGATCTCGTGAGACTGAAACGTTTTCTGTGAAATCGTTCTTTGCGCGTAAACGCGTGTCTCGGTAAATAAATGTTCTGGAAATGCGACGTTTTGCCAGAAAGGATTTTAAAAAAATACTATTGTCTATATCGCTATCTTTTTGCTTCTATCATATTAATTAATGAAGAAAAATCGCCAAAGTGGGCAAATATCGCACTTTTAAAGCTTTCCTATGAAGTTTCTTTAAGCGCTAAGAGAAAAGTACAATTATGTGCAGGTAGTTTGATCTGTGTACTTTCATCACGTGTAATAAAACTCCACAGTTACAGATCTAGTTTAGACAGTAAAGCGTTAGGACGGAAACACTGCGCGCCTTGCGCGTAGGAGCGATGAGGCGCTAGGCGTGCGTGGTAGAGTCGTCTGTGTTGCTCCCTCGCTTCTTGACCTTGAACGCGCAGGTACATAGGACCCTTAATGCATGATTTCATATTCACCTAATGATGCTCCTAACTGAACCGTGGAAGTAGTTTCATTTGAAATGTGTGTTTGAGCGAGTTTGGAAAGTAAGCGGAACTGGCGCAGTTTGAGAGAAATCTGCCGTCGAAAGCGATGGCTAATGCCCGGTATACACATACCATAACTATATTAACAATTACGAATTTTAAAATGATTATGTGGCATAAATACGCTTATAACAAATTATTATATAATCTGTATCGTAGTCTGTATTCCAATATTTTTCTTCACAAAAATATTGTAAAACTATTTAAACCATTGGACACACTGTGAAAAACAACCACCTACGTTCATTTGCATCTGACCTGAGTTGGTAAAAACGCTTGAAAAATGTAGCTTAGACTTGTTAATAAAATGTGCAATATTTTAAGTTTAAGGGACAGATGTCTGAATACAATATCAGACGATCTAAATGCCTGGTAAATATTGCTATTACAGAGCCCCGTTTTTCTTAAAGAAAATGATTGTGGCAATTTTTTAGTACCTTTAAATTCACCTGAGAGCCATTTGTTTGACTAATGCCTGGCAAGTTAACAGCAAGATTGGCTGTGTCGCTGTATTGTAGCAGAGATGGGAACTTGTTTAGAGGAGGTATGGAAGTTATTGCGGTTTTGACCAGTTTCTAAGTAATAAAATGCAATCGGCATTCATTATGGAAATTTCTTCCTTGATAAGGCATTGTATATAATTCAGTTGTCCGAGTAATTGTAATATCAGTGTAGTCCCTCTATTTGTTTTCCACGTGAAACAAACGAGAATGATTGCCTTTTGAGAATGACTACAGAAGTGATGGTAATGAAAAGTATCCGAACGACAGTAGCATCATAAACATTATTAAACAGTGTTTTATACCTTAAGGTTTTCGCCTTGCAGCGTGTTTGAAACACACGTTTTTCCACGAAACTATTAAACGCGCGTTCAATGTGCTGTACCAAAAGAACACACACTTCAGGCGATGGCTGCCGAGTGCTTTCAAAATGTCACACACGTTATAAACACCATATACAGAGCACACCAAAATGGCTAAGAGCGGCCTTTTCAAAGAGATATATCTGTAAATATAGGCGTCAGATACATACCAAAGTACTTGGAAGAGTCCTGCACCGAACCTTCCTATAGACTTTCCATCAGTGAAAAATTAGGGTCACGGCTGACAGTCCCATATGTACACGCAGTGCGACTAGAACACTGCACGCCAATTCAGACACTTGCTCGTAGTGGCGACGGCGCACTTGACGCGCGTGGCGTCGTCCTCCTTATAGTCCCCGCGCTTCTCGGCCTCGAACGCGGGCAAGAGCCTCCGGGTGGGCGGGAGCATTGCGACATTTCTTGGAACTAACCCGAAACGTAATGCCAAGTATGTAAACCCGAGAACCCAAGGCGGCTTCCAACTCCCGCCTTACCGGGAATCCTTAGTAAGAATAACTTGTCTGGCTGTAAGCAAGTATTGGGACGAGCCCATCTATAGGCTGTTCACCGTAAAATGAGTATTTTTGAAAGCCCTGCTTAAGATCTACGTGTGCGCACGCTGTGTGTTCTTCCACCTTATGTAAAATTAACATTGCGCATGGGACTCTTCACTTTATTCATGCGTCGGTCAAGTGAAACTGTTAAATTATCAGAAAAGTAAATATATAACAAATCTGCTCATTTCTACACTTCGGTGCATTAGAAAATATACAGAAAGCGAGCGAGAGATAATTTAAATTATCGCAAATTATTACCTAACAAATTTTGTTCGACGTTAATATATGGAACTACTTTCCCCTCCATCATTACCAACTTTACTTCGCGCATGTCGCTCACTGCGCCCGTTAAAATATATGCAGGTAGAGGCAATGACATTTTTCTAAGGTTGATTTCAAAAGTGCTCACTTTATCGTGAACAGCCTTTAAGACTGCTACATATGTGCGTTCCCGGAAGTAGAATTCCTCTCTAATTATATATATAACAGTGGTATATTATTACACGCGATGTAAGCTAGTCAATTAAACTACAGATGCTTATTTGTGCTTCCCCCCCCCCCTTTTTTTTCCCTCAAGAAAACTGCGCAGCAAAGCCCTGAAAATGCTATTTGAACAACCATTTTAACTGGTTTTTCTCTTTGATTATAAGACTAAAGTAAAAAGTGTTGGCTGTATTTTGTTTTACCTTTCTGGAGCTGAGAAGAGGTTGGGGGGTGGGGGGGGACTTATTATCAGAACAGTAATTTACTGATAAAGGCTGTTCACGATAAAGCGAGCACTTACGAAATCAACCTCAGAAAAAAGTCGCTGCTCCTTCCGGCATATATTTTAACGGGCGCATTGAGTGACATGCGTCCAGTAAAGTTGTTAGCGACGGATAAGTAGTTCCGTATCTTAACGTCGAATAAATTGGTTACGTAACAATTTCGGATGATTTAAATTATTTGTTTCGCTTTCTGTTCTTTTTGATGCATCGAATTGTAAAAATGAGCAGATTTGTAAAATATTTACTTTTCTAATAATTTCACAGTTTCATTTTACCGACGCATGAATAAAGTGATGAGGCCCATGTCAATATTAATCTTGCATGAGGTGGATGAATACACAACGTGCATACAATAGATATTAAGCAGGGATTTCAAAAGTGCTCATCTTACCGTGAATAGCTTAAATACGTGTATACGCACGCACACTGATTTTGCAGACGATATTTTAACTTCGGAAGACTTCCTTACAAGAGGGGTTAGCAATGGACGTAGTTTGTCAACCGGATGCCCGGTGCCCCTGAGGGGCGAGAGGTTTCTGGAAGGCAGGGTGGCCAGACGTGTCGGCGCTGTGCGGGGACGCCCCCACACCACTGGCGCCTGGCTGCTCCAATCGATATACGCGCCTCGCCCCAGTACAGTACAGAGGCCGTTGCGGGGTGTCAATCCTTGTTTAGAGCATGCGCCGCGGTTGCATTTTCACTCGGGCTTTTCATTCAGCGTGTTTCGAGCCCCTCGCTGTCTCGAGCTACGTATGGGCTTGGCAACGCGTGCGCCGAGAGGGAGGAATTCCTTCTGGAGCGAGAGATTTTCATATCTCGCGGGCTGCTTTCGGTTAGCCGTTAATTTATATAGTTTACATAAAGTTGTAAGGTTATTCTTGACACTACCAACAACGGTATCTTTTCTAAAGGCTGTTCGCGACAAAGTGAGCACTTCTGATATCAACCTTTGAAAAAGTCACTGCTCCTACCTGCATATATTTCAACTGGCGCACTGAGTAGTGACATGCACCCAGTAAATTTGGTAACGATGGAAGGAAAGAAGTTCCATATGTTAACGTAAAGCATGTTAGGTTATCGTTTATGATAATTTAAATTATTTATTTCGCTTTGTGTTCTTTTTGATGCATCGAATAAAAATAAGCAGAATTGTAAAATAATAACTTTTCTAATTATTTCACAGTTTCACTTGACCGACGCATGAATAAAGCGATTAGGCCAATGACAATGCAAATTTTACATAAGGCGGAAGAAAAGTTTACCCTAAACAGTCTATAACAGGACCAAAGTAAGGGAGTTAATGTATTTAAAACTCATGATGGTAAGGCGCACTGTCCCATTCCCCAATTCCCATTCCTTCTCCCCACGCCAAATATCAACATGACTCGTATTTCCTTTTTGAGGAATGTATGTAGCCGTATTATATTCGTGTGCAATTCTCACTTCGACGATCGGCAAAGATAAAACGCAGAACACTGTTAATTTTGCATATCACTTTGCGAATCTATCATAATTGTTTTACCACTGATCATTACATTACATTACATTACATTACTTACTGTCTATAAACTTGGGCCATTGATACTCTCAAAACTTTACCTTAAGAGTCCGGAATGCCACATGTTCTTTAATACGGAAGGTTTGAAGGCATTACAGAAATAATCCTAGCTTCACATCGCCAGTGATGGAGTGAGTTTTCTCGAAATGCAGTCATAAAGTTTACACAGGGAAATATTTGTATTTTATGATGAATGTTATTTCTGCTCGAAAACTAATTTGTATTAGTTTTAGATTTTCAGAACAAGTGTAAAATATTTCCAAAGTTCTTACTCGTGACTTGGCGTTGGGAATTGAAAGTTCCTAATTACCATCCAGCATGTATCATTAATCATGTTCTTGTGTTAAGAAGCCACGAGCCATGGTTTATCACGGTTAGCAAATTGATTGTAGAATTACGCCGACAAAAGGACTTGGATATTTTAGCAATAGGCAATATTGAATGGTACTATTAGGTGTGTGTGCACTGTCTGACTTGGTTCAGTTCGTACGCTTTCCTTTGACATATTATAACGTGCAACGATTAAACACACACACATTTACGGAGTAATAAATTATTCGACGGATCTGCCTCACTCGGGCAAAATAGTTACTTACAATGTGTTCCTTGATTTTTCTATTGGCTTCCAAAAACATCTAGAATCCATTTGGCGTGGTTATCCGTGGTGTTTTAACTGAGTTACGAAAGGAAATATAAGATGTTTCTTGTACGTCAGCAGTCACAGCGTCACCGCAAACACCGCCCTAGACTGGCTGGTAGTCTGCAATTTGCTTGACTTGAGATGTTCACACAGTAATTGTATAGACTCGCGAGATAAGCACGAATTCGGGCTGAGAAATGACGAGGTAATAAAGCAATTAGTATGAGGTAGTTTTCTCGCGGTGTCAAGAGACTCGCGTTGCATGTTGTTGTATACATTATATTGTATGTTGTCTAAACGAAGTGTCTTCAATAAAAAATTCAAAGTTAGCATAACTCGGGAAAAGATATATAAAAAGTAAACTGTAGTTATCGCAAATACGACCACTTCACAGCATCACTGTTGCAGACATGGTGGAACTAAAGATGCCAGAATGCCTTTAGGTATGTTCGTGCTGGCAACTTAACGTAACTATTCAAGTTCTTCGTGAATATATATTTTATATACCTATACTAAGCGAACCTGACGCTTCGCAAAACCATTCCTATCTAAAATCTTGATATAACAGGTTTGTATTCACCTCCAGTCCTTAGTGAGTGAAGAGCTTTGGGTGGCTCTTAACAGCGAGGTCTTGAGAGCCGATGAGGATGATAAAGGCGAGTACGGAAGTACATGAAAGGGTGGGAGAGCAATGAGAAAACCCGCCGATCAGTGACATCGTCCGGCACGATTCCCACATGTGAAAATCCGAGTGTGACCCGGTCGGGGATTGAACCCGGTTCGCCTTGGTGGGAGGCGGGCAGGCTAACCGCTCAGCCACCGGGGCCCCGGCCGTTTACTTCCTTAATGTTCGGCATTTTTTGTGTTAGCATATTTAAAATAGGAGTAGAAACGGTTCTCTGGTCCGCACATAAGTCGCGTATTAAAAAAAGTCCAAATGTCAAAATAAGCATAAGGCCTAGTGACCGAAACCTCAGCACTAAAATCCTCGACACTTGCTGGTGGATGGGCGCGAACCATGGTCCTTTATGGCGATAGGCCGATGCGCTAGCCATTACACCACGATGTCCGCGTGAAAGCGTTAGTGAATATTATTGGGATGCTGAAGGATTGGTTCTTCCTCCCTTTCCTCCATTTAGCTGTTGAAACAATGCTGAAGAAATGCACGCGTCGTAAGGTAATTTTCCCATCCATAAAGGGATTTTCCACAGCTATGTACGTGAATTTTACTCCACGAGTGCTGTAATTATACCTTAAATATAGGCCTAACGAGCTAATTTGGACAGCCTGTACGACTAAACATTAAAAATTAATTTTAAAGTAATATATAAAATGTAATTATCAAATAGTTACAAATGTACGAGGAGATCCACAGGTCGTAAGGTAATTTTTCTATGTATGGGATTTTCCACTATCACGTGCGTGATATTTACTCGAATGCGGTATTTTTTACCTTATCTGTAAGGAAGACTGTATTTCCCCCACAAGTTTGCGAATATTACCTTACACTTGTCAGGTCATTTTCCCATTATTTTTTAGTGTTCCAGATATTAAAACTTTCGAAGCCTGGGGACGTAGCTTCTTAGCATTCATCATTAAACATAATGTTGACTGTAAAAAAAATATTATAAACAAGGCAACATTTGATATTCGGGTAAATGAATACACAGTGTGCGCATTTGTGACAGCGAAAATTGTATGACAGGAAAGCAAAGGCGCTCCGAAAGTGACTGTGGTGTTGACAATGAATAGTCCAAATCAAATTTCCCAAGAAAAAATGCCAGTATGAATACTTGGAGCTTGTCGTTATAGTCTTGCTATTTATTAAGCTTCATTTGAGTTTACAGGCGTCGCATAACTTCAGAAATGTACGGGTAGGTATATCGGCGGAGTTATTCCAATATCTTTACGTCTGTGTTCTCCAGGCCCGCCCGTGCACGTTTTTATATGGAGAAAATCTCCTCTTGCAACCCAGTTAATGGATTAAAGCCTGTAATGTCGCTGCAATCGTGGCTATTGCAACAAAAAATAAGTTCATAATGTCATGACAAGAGCTGGAACATCTGTTGGATATTCTCAGTTTCATGCAACTTCATTTTTACAGTTTTCGAGAAGAATTGCGGCCACGGTGTATCTTTCCGCCACAGCTGTTCTGTCTGTGAAGAAAACGATATTTGTAGAAAACTACGAATCCAATGGCAGCCATTAAAAGATAGGAAACTTCTGTCCAGTTCTTAGGCTACTATAGCTGGTTGCAATTATCACCTGTTTTTTTGTTATAACCACTAGTTGTTTATTTTATTGGTGGGGTGGGGAACTCTAGTTTATCGTCTTTCGTGACACGAGACTGTTTTGCGGTTCTTCTTGTGAGAGTGGCGATTGGAATTCACATCGTTTTGATGCAGTAGAAAATGTTGTCCTTACGGAAATAACATTCAGTTTATAATAACCGTAAAGTTTTAACTTAATTAAAAGAACTAAATGCGATAAATGTCATTTGTACCGATGCAAGAAGTATTCAAGACATGGTTTATATATATATATATATATATATATATATATATATATATATATATATATATATATATATATAATTAGCTAAACTATAAGTGCGTGGCCATGTAAATTTTAAAACCGCACATCGATATTAACAGTGAAGTATTTACTGAGTTTTGTTCTTGCGAGAGAAGTGCACAATGTAAACATTTCAGCAAATTTAACTTAACATGAAAAAATATGTAATTTCAATAAAATAAACTAGGGTGAAATTAGGCTTTTATAAAAGGCCAAATATATGTCCTATATTCTAAAAACAATTTTAAAAATTATTTATAAAACACGTAAAAAAAATTTCAGTTCGTAATTCCTAAACGTGGCGAGCTTTGGATACCGACTTTAATAAAATAACTTTTGCCGGCCACTGATAAGAAATATTTATTTGCTGAATTGCTCAATTAACAAAACACTTGAGCTATTATGTCTTGAAACCAACAAATGTATACTTCCCAACGTAAATACTTTGTCACTCGCCCTTCACGGTGGCAAAGGAAATGGCAGACCACAGCACACAACAAACACTTTTACAAAGCGGCAGACACGTGTCTAAAATTCATTTCACTGAGAAGACTGCTCTAAAATAGCACCTACTACGATCTGCATTTAATGAAATACGCAAAAACAAAAATAATCAACTGCCTGCATAATGTTTCGACACCACCAGCAAGGAATTCTCTCATATATATACATTGTGACGGAAGAGAGCTCGTTGGCAATGATATTTCACCGGGTGGGTGGAGAACTTTCACATAACCGTAATGTTCGCATGTTCAACCATAAAATTACTAAATGTTTTTTTTAAAGCCCTTGCTCTTTAGTTCAGAAAAATTGTACGATATTCCACAAGCATAATTTTAGCCATAAATGTTGTAATTATCATTAAATTTCTACGTTATAATGTTAAATGCCGAGTACTATTTTCTTAAATAATCATCACAAAGATCGCAAACAACAGGCATCCTGCAACAACAATCAGTTGACAGTACTTTGCAAATGGGGGCGTTTACTGTTTACACGCTGTGTAGTGTAGGTTGGTTACGATGTCTGTCAAATCTTACCGAAGTTAAATGAAACAGAATATTATCTATTCTTCTAAAGGTACTAACATTGATGTTCACAGAATTCAGCAGCAATCCGCTTTCGGTCAGCATAATTTTATTTCCTGCCACGTTTATACAAAAAAATCAGCGGGACTTGTGAACCTAGAGTGTACGAGTCACACGTATTTATCGAATGTTGTTGCTGCATTTGTCTGGTGATCGCGTGGCCCCTGCATTCCGTACGATAGACAACCCGAGGCACGAGCCTGTTTTGTTGGTGGCAGTTTGCAGGCGTACTGCGCGAAAGTCATACTCTATAAGAGTTCAATAAACTCTTGGAGTCGGAATAGGACTGTTGAAGGTAACTCATTGCTGATGATAGTAAGTGTCCCTAGTCGATCTTCGTTATTTAATCCGCACAGTTGAATTATTTAAATAATCAAATTTAAATTTAGTGTATTTTTGTGACGTTTGTCGCAGGTAAAACCGTCCACTATTCGTAGCCCCGGGAAACGTGTACCCAGTATTGTAACTTTTACACTTCGTGAAAATTTCGTATATATTCAGTTAAACTAGCTCGTTGCTGCTAAAATAAAACATTACTTTCGTCTGCACATAGTCTGATTGAAACTCCTGCCCGTTATCAGGTTTCTGACCTATTAAGATGCTTTTTTATTTAGAGATCAGTTAATATATATCGTTCGTTTGTTTTGCAGCTTCCAACGTTTCGGAAGACATTTGCCAGCATATTTGAGCAGGGTCTATTAGTAGGTAACCACAAGTATGCATCCAGGGTTTTTTTTTTTTTTTTTTTAACCTAAAAATGGTATAAAAGAATATCGTAAACAAGATAGCCGACAAATTGCAAAACAAGGAAAAGACGGGAAAATTTAAAGTTGCTCTAATCACAGAGAAAACCTTGGGAAATTATTTGTGCAATTTTTTTTTTTTCTTTTAAACACCAAATATATATTACTGCATTATGATCACGCGAATGCACAGTATACACTTCTTTATCCGTGTTGTGCTGAACAATTTTCGGCGGATCTGTGTGGCTTTGTATATTTTAACATGCTGCAAAAATATTTCAACACGAGGCACTCTTTGTCAGTACGCATAGTGTGCAGCCCAGTGCAATAAAAAAACAAATAAGTTTACAACTTCTTTATATCATTTTGTACGATTTATGTTATGCTTTATAGTTTGTCGGGTAATTTTTTCTTTATCAGTTTTGATTAAATCGCTATAACGCAAAAACTAAGGAAAGAAATTAGGATTATTAGCTATATCCTACTGCTTGCTGTGGCTCGAGTGGACGGGGATTGTAGCAGTTCATTGCAGTGTGTTGTTTTTAATTTTGTAATATTAAATTTTGCTGGTAAAGCTTAGGGACAAATTAAGTTATTAAATACCAGTTCGTTTTGCTGTTTTGTGTTAAATTTTATACGGTTTTCTTTTTATTTTGGAAGTGTTTTGTGAACTCTACTTATATTTTAGAAATTTAAAAAAAATTACCAAAAAAATTCAAATGGAAGGCGAAATTTGTATTAGTTTAATTCTTTCACCTTAAGGCATTGTAGTTTTTGTCTTGCAGTTTGTATGCTTACATTTAACAATTGATTTTTGTGGTAACATTTTAGCATGTTGGAATGTTAACTATTATGGTTTCGTTTTTCATGGAGACGATGCAATCAAAATTTTAATTCTAGTTCCTTCGATATTCTATAGATAAGTAACCTTAGAGCTACTTTTAACCACTTATTGGACTTACAGAATAATATACGCGCAATTACTACATTCGAAATATTTTCAGTCTTATATAAAATATTTAGTAGTACTTCATATATGGAGCTTTTCGTGGTGCGCATCGTTATGTTAGGTGAGGATAATTTAAACTGTAGGCATTCTGATAAATGAAAGTTACAAATAATTATTGTTCGCTACTTCTCATTGGCTGGGAAGATTGCATTCGTTCATTCCGGACAAATAATGGAAGTTAACTATTTCACAGTGCATTGTTTGCTGCTCTTGCCACTATGGATGCGCTCATACAGTCCTTTCATTTGATATCAAAATTAGTTTCTTAGACAGGTATCAAATCCAGGGACATAAAACCAGCAGGGTGGAAATATAATCATTGCAAGTTAAGATATTTAACGCTGTTTAACTACAAGAGATTTTTTTTTGGGCTAGCTGGTGCGTGAAACAACTGTATCATTATCGGTCCAGTATGCATGTTATCGCGAAGTTATTGCGCGAATGCTTTCTGAGACTATAAAAGATAAATGTAAGCAGCATGTCTCGGGGAAAAGTAAGCTATTTGAATTGCGCTTAGCAGCTGACTCCTTCGTGTGCAATGATGAAATGAGGTGGGGATGGAGCAGCGCGGTGGAATACACTCGTGGAGGGTTGTGGGGGAGGAGTACTGCAATTAAAACCCACTGGTCAACGACAACGTCTGGCACGTTTCTCACTTGCGAAAATCCGGTTTTGACTGAGCCGGGAATCGAACCCGGTTCGCCGTTGGGATGAGAGAGTGGTTTGATAGCAATATTGTGGCCCTACGTCTGGGGAAAAAGAGAATTTTGCGATATTACGTACACACATTTATCACGAAGTTCCTGCTGTTTACGAAATGAATATAACTAGTTACATGTGCTAAGGAACTTTTGTGTGCACGTGGACATTCGCTGAACTATGAACGTGTCTTGTGCGCTGGCGAGGTACTTTGGGTCATAGCTGCAGTTATAATGGAAGCTGCCTGCTGTCTTTGTAAAAATTCTCTATTTTTTTAATACAAATAATTCCTTGGAAAATAGATGTCAAAATTATTTTTCTAACACCAAAACTGAATTGTATAAACTTAATGTGGAACGTGTAAATCTCGGAAGTACCGTGGACTTCAAATTTATCATAAAATAGTTACATAAATAGTTTTGCATGTTTCCAAAAACAATGTGTTGTAAATGTACAACATTTAAACTGTACAGTTGCAATAAAATCCTGAGCAACTAGTTTCCAATGATGTATTTGTAATACGTACAAAAAGCATTTATCATGTATGGCGCTCGTTGCCGCTCGATGAAGTTGGTAAGTTAGTTTTTTTGCATTGAGGTGTGGTAGACGGTATGCACTAGAGTTACCAGACGTCCTCGTTTACCCGGGCATGTCCTCTTTTCGAGGCCTTGTAAATTGTCCGGCCGGGTTGTCCAAAAAAATCGAAATGTCCTCTTTTCCAATAAAAGTGAAAGACAGCGAATATTTGCTTCTGGTGGGTTTTATGTCAAGCATATAGTAACGATACCAATTATCTTCCTGCAGAAGTGCAAACATTTTGACAGTATTACATATATATGTTGTCTTTATCAACACTCCTGTATTTTTCCCTGGCTGTTTTTTTTTTACGTGTCTAAGTTTAGGAGTGCCTAATCCAAATTTCATAATTATTTGCTAGGGAATAGAAACCTATAAGAACAAATACAATTGTTAAAGAAGTAAAATCTAAATATATCTGAACCTGACCTGTGCGAGAGTGATAAACTGTCACTTAAAAAATGCTTGTCCAGTTCTTATGTGCAACTGTTTTTTGTGCGAGTACTTATTATTTGTTTGCAAAATATTCTGTAGTGTTTACAAACTAAATTAAATCGACTTTCATATTCAGAGTGAACATGATTATCACTTAATCTGGTTGCAAAAAATTATTTTGTATTACTTGAAAGCTGATTGGAACCGATTTTTGAATACAATTTTGGGATATTGTAATATACAAGTGACCTGCGACATAATATACTGATTTTGTATATTTCCATTGTAAAATTGTGTGTCCACTATCTCAGTGTAATTTTACAGCAAGTGTCCTCTTTTTCAATGCCAGTTACCTGAACATATCCTCTTTTTGAGTGCCACGTATCTGGTAACCCTAGTACGAGCAGTTGGTGACGCAGTGTGTGTCGTGCAGGATCAGGCCGCAGATATCTCGGGAGCTGATCGAGATGTGTCGGCAGTGCACGACTGTGACACCCGGAGAGCCGCAGGTGACACTCGGCACTGACAAGTCCTTCACCTACGACTATGTGTTCGACACGGACGGCACGCAGACGCAGGTGTACGACACGTGCGTCGCCAACCTCGTGGACGGCTCCCTCGAGGGATACAACGCCACGGTGCTGGCCTACGGACAGGTAGGTGGCTCGTTATGTATCTTCCTCGCCTGTTATTGACGGACAGTGGTTACTGAAGTTGTGAGATCTTATTCTGTTACCTCTGCCTTGCCAAAATAAAATGCCCAAATAGGCGCACGGTGTTGAGTTTTCTTGTACACTTACGGTTGAAGTAAAGCAACTGCGTATGGAGCACTGCACACGACTGTATAATGTGAAGAACTCGTGAAAAATTAGTACAGACACCAAACAAGTTGTCAGAAAAGTGAGATTTATGCTGTAAATGAAAGAAGAACGTATACATTTTGCAAAATTATAAAATATTTTACTAAAATATACTTATTAAATGCAAAAATCTAATCGATTAAATGAGGCTGTGTTTTTAAGAAAATTTAAGCATATTTCCTTTCTGGATGCTTCAGAAAACAGAATTTGTATGAAATCTTAGTCATGGAATATAGTCATAATGTTTACTATGATTGTGTATGACAATTTTAATAATAATGTAGGAAATAATTTTTGTAATTGATTTTATGTGCATCCTTTTGTCACAAACATTTATGGCTGAAACTGACGTAAATAAAGTTAATTATAAAATTGATATGATACATAATCACTATTACTTTATTACATACGATCACAGTAAATATTATAACAATCTTTCTTGAAGATTTCCTTGTAAACTCTGCTTTCCGAAGAGCATCCAGAATGGAAAGAATGTATTTAGTAACGGAGTAACTGCATTAGTGCAAGCAACGGAGCAAGGTTTAAATTTGAGGAAGTACATTGTAGATGATGTGTGTGGCAGACCGGCTCCGGGAAGACGTACACCATGGGTACGGGGTTCGAACTGGACGAGACCGCGGAGCAGCTGGGCATCCTGCCGCGCGCCATTCACCACCTGTTCGAGGGCATCACGCGGCGCATCGACGCGGCCCAGGAGTCGGGGACGCCGCCGCCAGACTTCAAGGTGGTCGCCCAGTTCATGGAGCTGTACAACGAGGAGATAGTGGACCTGTTCCACCCGAACCGCGACACACGGCAAGGCGGCGGCGTCAAGATCCACGAGGACACCTCGGGCAACATCTTCGTCGCCGGGGTGACGACGCGAGTCGTCGTGTCGGCCGAGGACGCCTTGCAGTGCCTCAAGGTGGGCGCCCTGTCGCGAACCACTGGCAGCACGCAGATGAACACCCAGTCGTCTCGATCTCACGCAATCTTCACTCTACACATCACTCAACAGAGGCTTGTCAAGCTCGAGGTACTCGACACTTTAGTGTTTTGTAGTTTAGATATTCATCTACACTATAAAATGTTAGTTTAGAAAAAAATTCTTTCAGTATTTTTAAAGAGTTTTTGGTTAGAGAAGTAAATTTCTTGAAGGTGCTGTAGTAACTTATTGGAAAGTTGGCTACCAAGGTAGGATGGCCCTTTCTGAACAAGTTTTAAGTTAACTGAAGCCATGTGTGTTTTTTTTTTTATTCTAGTGTCATGTTTATGAAAAGACTCATTTTTCTGAAATAAATGACTGTCGTTGGTCATGAATATAAGTACTGAAAACATGCACTCGCATACAAATGTTAAAATCTCTGAGCTCTTGAAAAGAAGTTTACGCGAGTCTGACTTTCTTTTGCCATTCTTACAGCTCTCCTTTGCATGTCAAACCCTTTTTTGCTGTCAGTGGAATAACTCCACAAAGTTATACCATTACACATGATAGAATGAAAATATGCAAAATGTACTATTTTGCTGTATTTTTTACTTCAAAAGAGAAATAGAAAACTAGTGATAGCATTGATTAACCATTAAATTACAGCTTGTAAGTTAGTGTTATAAATCAGAGGTGTGGCTAGAGTTCCCATTCGAGGGACCCAGGAGTCAAATTATAATTTTAACATGCAATATGGTCAATGCTACCATATCTGTTGCACTGTTTCTTTCAAGTATGTTGTAGCCCATTTTATTCTAGGACCTACAATTGAATCAACAAATAAAACTAAAAAATACAGTATGTCTCAATGTATATATCTTGCGCTTTCTAGGGTTGTAGATCACAAGAGAGATTAGTAATGTATTATTAACACGTTCCAAATTAGTGATCTGGTGCATACCTGGATCACCTGTGGTCTCACATGGGGTTCAAATAGATATGAAAATCCAATGTGTATAATTCCACTAAGTAGTGGGAAAATGTCAACATTTGAATGACCATATTATAAATGTTGGCCAGATATTGTGAGGAAGTTCAGTAGAGGTAGTTAATTGATTTTATTGAAATTATACTTTGTTGCTAATTTTGTAATTGTCAGGACCCAGAGGAAGTGGATCAGAATGCAGGTGCCATGAATGAGTTTGAAACCTTGTCTGCCAAGTTTCACTTTGTGGATCTGGCTGGCTCAGAGAGGCTGAAGAGGACAGGTGCTACAGGTGATAGAGCGAGAGAAGGCATCTCCATTAACTGTGGCCTGGTGAGTAAATCTCTTTAATTTTCTTCATAGTTCTCACTTTCATAAGAGGAGCCCATGTTTCAGGAAAACTTTAAGCAATTTTCTCAATTTGATAAAACAATTCTGAGAATAAACATTGTCATTGTAATGAATTGTTGTTAACCTTTTGGAAGGGGTGACCAAACTTTGAGGAACTAAAGTATGCTTTAGGTTGCTGGTATTTTATAAATAAAAAATTACTTTTAAAGAGAAAAAAACAATGTTTCAGTAATTTTTCTTAATAGTGACACCAGAATCTTCTTTGACATAACGTATGAAAACTAATACATAAAGATTATATTTACCATTTTTTTTCCTTCAAAAAACACTTTTTCACAAATAAAAACAGTTCAGAAAAGCATGCTTCTGATTGTGTTTCATTTGATGTTGTTAGGATGAGTCTTAAACTTGTTATTCTCATTCCCTATGAAGATAGTCTGTCATAGAATGTGGTTCTAGGGAAACGTGGATAGTAGGCTACAAAGCATTTCACCTTCATCCCTGATCTGGGCTAATGTTAGCATCCTTTGTAATGGTGCAGATTTCAAACTTTTTGATGAATAGCACTATTGAAGGTGGACAAAAAATATATTTTGTAAGTAAATTGTTTTTAAAGGAAGTCAGAAGTTTATCTTTGAAATCAAGTTGACTGAATTCACTCATTTCAGAAAGATTCTTAATTCCCTAAATTGTTTCTTTGTGGTAGAATTTTCACAGTGTTTAAATTTCTGTGAGACTTTTCAGTTGTTTGCATTTTAGTAGGTGCTATGTTGCTGCCCCAAAGAATGGGAATTCTGCCCAGGTGTCACTGTTTAGAATTCACAGCTGTCAATTATCACCACTATCTGCACATTATCCTAATTGCCTATGATGTTCTGACAGCCTGCCACAAACATGTTATTCAGTGCTAAATGCTGTTCATGATAGTGAGCACTTTTGAAATCAACCTTAGAAAAAAGTCACTGCCCCTACCTGCATATATTTTAACGGGCGTCCAGTGACGTGCCCAGTAAAGTAGGTAAGGTATAGAACTACTTCCCATCCATCCTTAAGCAGAATAGAAAGTGTTAGGTAACCATTTGTGATAACATAAATTATTTCTATCGGCGTGTGTGTGTGTGTGTGTTTTTTTTTTTTTTTTTTTTTTTTCCGAAGTGTAAAAATTAGCAGATTTTTAAAATAAGTTTCTAATAATTTCACAGTTTCACTTGACAGATGCATAAATAAAGTGATGAGGCCCATACAAGTAGATCTTAAGCAGGGCTTTCAAAAGTGCTCATTTTACCGTGAACAGCCTATAATATTACTGTTTCACTGTAGTTTCTCAGTTGTAGCAACATCTCTGGTAACAATGTTTTTAATATTAGATTACAGCTTTTAAACTACTAGAAATTTATGAGGTAAACATTAGTTAAAATAAAATTAAATAGTATTTAAAAACAGTGAAACATTATCTATATGGCTGCATTTTATGTAGGTAACATAGAGATTATAACTTGAAACATGTGCATATGTAGGGTAATTATAAAAATGCACAGTTAAATTCCAAAAGTTGTTGGGTCTATCTTTTAGCAGGTCAGGAATTTAAACATGACAGGTCAAACATTTGTGGGGAATTTCCTTTTGATTTCCACTCACCATTTCCCATGCGTTACTGCAGATGTACATTACTGTAAAGTCAATTCGCTTCCATATGCCAGGCTATATGCAAGACTTCTATGGTTAAGCTCAGTATTGCATTGCCTTTTGAAAATGAGGGTCTGGTTTTGATTCCTAGATAAGCAGAGTATGTGTGTGCTATCTTTAGATGTAAATTTAGGTAATTTGGCATGGGAGACTTTCTCTAGTAAGCAGACTGGCATAAGCCTCCAGAAGTAATTCCAATAATTGAAAATCCAGTTAATATTATAGCCAAGTCCTTAGTACCAACTGAAGCATTGAGCTTACAAACTATTATGTAAAGGCTATAAATAATTACTTCATTCTCAGACATATGTTACTAAGATACAGTTAAACTTAATAAATTTTAGAATATTAATGATTTTGATTTATGCAAACATAATATCTTTAGAAAAACTTGGTTACCAAACAAACTGACTTCATTTCAGTCATAAATTTTTAAAGCTAACATTGTACTTCAGGTTGTTACTCCTACCATCGTAATGTTGTTCACCACATCACAAAATCAGTTAATTGAGTTGTTTGGTTTAAGATTGCCCTAATTGGGATGATGCTTTTGTCAAAGACTTAAGTGGAAATAATTAACATTTGGAGGACAGCAAATTCCTGTCCTAGTATTTCATCTTTTACCTGTCTCTAGTAACTGTCAATGCAAGGCACCTAAAAAAATGTTAACTATACATAATAATAGAAAATGTTTCTAGGATGTATGTATTAATTCTACTTTACTCCAATTCTAATTTAATTCTCAGATGCTTAAATTAAATCATAGTTGGCTGATGACATGGTCATAGAAACAGCATATGGAAAACTCTGCAGTAAATTGTAGTTTCGAAAGACAAAAATTTTGTAATTTCTTAATGTAATTTTTCCATATATGATTTACTACATAAAGCTTCATTAATGTATATAGTCATTGTGGTAAAATAAGTAACAGCAATAGCTAAGGTTTTCAAAAAAAATTTTCATTGTGGCTGCTTTTCTCCACATTGTCGCACTGTTGCTGTCTTACTCGCACTTTACTGTGTAATGCAATTTTTGGTAACCCAGAAGCAGCATTAAGGCTCAGTTTAGCATCTTTTACAGAAATTCTTAGTTTTCATGTCATAATTTTGGATTCATAGTAATTACTAACAAAATAAGATTATATAAAAATTTACATTTTTTGAGTCGTTTAATATTTCTGTGCTGACTTTTCTTTTTTTCTGCAAGTTGTAAAAAGAAGTAAACATATTTATATTTTATGAATACATTCCCTGCCTTTTTTCAAATGTGAATTAACACACAATGCAGATTAGTTACAAAAGTATTAAACAACTAGTAAATTGTAAATTTTTCGTTATCAAACATTTCCAATAATACCGCTGAAACTGAAATTGACACAAAAACAAAGAATTTCTGCGAAAGTGGTGAAGCTGAGCCTTTAGTAATTTCACATAACAATTTTTTTGTTGAGGCAAAATTGAACCCAATTCTATGTACGTATTAATTTGTATGCCTCATACAGTTAACCCTTTATTGCATAAAGTTTGAATATCATTGTGTTGTACAGGCTCGCACATAAGTCAGTGGTGTTGGTTATCCATACAAACATACAATATGTACATAAAACATACTTTGTGTGTAGAAATTTGGTGGATGTATTAGAGTATTCATAGTGAAACAAATAACCACCACTGGATAAGTAATAAATTGTGGTTTATATAATGCACAGCTAAGAGGCTACATCACAAAATGTGCTTACAAACTGTACCCTAAAAGACAGTGCATCTTGTGTGTCCAAAAAATAAATAACTATACATAACAGTGTAGCCAACACAACTAAATTTACACAACAGGAAAGACAATATTACTGAATATTAAATACAATGGCTATAGATAAAACGAGCAGTGGTTTTACAATAAACGAGCTAGATTGGGATTTTCACCAATAGCAATAGGATGTACCAAAAGTTAAATTATTTTTAATTTAGTTAAGGTGTGAATGATGACTCGTTATGTTTTTTATTTTTGTCTAGCTTGCACTTGGGAATGTAATCTCAGCGTTGGGGGACAAGTCTCGAAAAGCATTGCATGTACCTTATCGAGATTCAAAGCTGACACGTCTCCTACAGGATTCCTTGGGAGGTGAGACCATTACTTACATAAGTAACGGCAACATTTAGTTCAAAGTGTTATGAAATACTTTTGAAGTTTAATACTAGTTCCATTAATCAGAAATAAATTTTTGTTGCGATTATTCTATTGATAAATATAGAATTAATTTTTTACTTAAATTTTAATAGCTCTGAAATTTGTTCTGTGTAGTGGTACCCAGTCACTTGGATTCTCCTCAAGAAATTAAGTTAGTAGTAAATATTTGAAAGTGGGTTTGTACACACGCCAAAATTGACTGTAATAACTCGAAAATGGTATGTTCTTTTGTGCAAAATATAAAACCATCTTTTACCAACAACATAAATGCGCAATTTAAAAGTCAGGTTTGTGGTTTTCTTTTTGCTAATTACGTACATGCATTTGTAAAATAAGTTTCAGAGTAAAAAAAGTGTGTTGGAATTAATTTTTTTCACAGGGTTTAACTGCAACTATGTAAGTAATACTTGTATTTCTACAGTTAGTTGGTACAATATTGGCATTTTACAACAGTGAATAATTATTATTTTGTAAGTAAACAGTTTTCCTTTGTGATTGAATCCCATTAATCATACACACATTTGGTTGACACAAAGTGTTGGATTTGTCTTAGGATTTTGTGGGGAGGAAAATAAACATTAAAATTCTGCACTTCAGTTGAGTGGTAGCTAGAGCTAGAATTTGGGGACTTGCAAACAGAGGTAGATTTATTATGTGCGTGGCCGTTTTTTTACTTTGCTCCTTACTAGTGATGTGGTATGAAGTTGAATTATAATTAAATTTTATCTTTTATCTTGAAGCCTGCTATCGCTAGAGGTGACCAATGGGAACAAATAGGGAGCAAAACTGGCTTAGTCCTGCTGCCTAGTTGAGATTACAACAACATTGGGCCCTACTTGGGTGCTATTTTGAAGCATGTTGATTGTTGACGTATGCCTGTGGTTATGTTACAAAACTCAACTTTAATTAAGTAATACCTGGCTATGATGAGGGCTCTTCACATTGGGAAGATAATTACAATATTTAGGTTTACTTGTGTCAACTCAGAACCAAAGATTAGGGAATTTAAACACCATATCAATCTTGGCAAGGTTAAGTTTCCTTGTTGAAGGATTTGGTCCTGGTCACTTTGAGACACTTGAAATATTGCGATGTTATAATCACTGGATGTATTAGGGGAAAACAAAAGTAAAGCTGGGTCCTTAATCCCTCTTTGGAGGCTGGCCGTTGTATAAGGTTGGCCTTGTAGGCTTTCTGATGGGCATGAAATCAGGAACCATGGTCACCACCCTATGTCTTGTTATGCACAGTAACGTTGCTTTGTTGGGAAGAGGCATGCTCCTCTTCTGTGTTTGACTTACGCTGCTGACATGCGGTGGCTAGGGTTCTGCCTTGGTGTGACGACAAGAGGTGACATTTTGTGGTTTGTCTGGGACGATTGGGCAAACGGACTCTTCTAAGGGTGCTTTTAACCAGGGCCAGTCGATGCCTGCTAGGGTTCTCCCTCCCGTAGAATTGCCTCTATGGCTGGATGTTCACTACTGGGTGGTCCGACTAGGGGTGGAAACAATGGCACTGTGAGATGCACGGGCAAAGGAGTATCAATATTACTTACAGCAGTTCCTGAAGAGGGAAAGTTAACGATCTCATCCATTATGGCATTTAATGCCCACTTTAATCTCTTTCATGCTCCGCTCTAACAAGAGTATAGCATATGTAATAGAATATGCAAATGGTCCTCTGAAGCTAAGCAGATATATAGGTTTCCTATTGAGTACTGCTGAATACCCCGACTTGCGATGTGAAATCAGACTCTGTGTTCCGTATCCAGTCTTTGCAAGCGGTGGATGAAACTTCCGGCCCTTGCAAGTGGTGGACAGAGCTCAATATATCTTAAGTCACTTTATTGGGGAGGTATTCAGATGCGATATCCACAGTGGGTTGTAAGAATTGCTTAGTTCGCCCGATTCCACTAGTGAAGGAGTACCTAGTGTTTTGTGTGCTGCAGAGTAGCTACCAAGTTTGGCAGAACTCTATTTGCCTCTTAATAGTCTTGGTGTCTACCTTAGTGGTCTACGTGTATATCTGCTTTCCTCAAAGGCGTACTTTGTTACATTTACTAAAGTAAAGAAGCAAAGGGTTAATTGAATTATTTAGAAAGAGAAATGAAACACTCAAGAAATACTTCAATATATGTATTTATTATACGTAGCTAGAAAATGGTGATGCCACAGTAACTTGTATTAAATTACGCTAGTTTACGGAAGTTAACGTTACATCCAGGTGAAGGCAACTTGGACAAGAGCTAGATGTAACACTGGGATGCCACCAAGAATTGTTATAAAAACCTTTACTTGACAATTAAATATCCTGTAAAATCCTGTAATAACAAAATTGTGTATTTTTCATTCATGTCAGCTAAAGTATTACAGGTAAGTAAATGCAGAAAATTATTAAGGATGTTACTGTGAAAATATAGCTTTTTCTTCTTCTTGCATAGACTTGTTAAAATAATACATTGTTCAATTGTAAAAAATTTACTTTTAAAAACACTAATAACTTAAGAACTTACGCGAAGACAGCGAAGCGTTACCAAAGACACTAATAACAGCAGTATTGTCCACCTTCCCTTCATGAACTGGAAAAGTCTTCCAGCATATTATATCATAAGTATCAATGTCACCAATTTCCTTAGGAAAAGGGTCCTTTTCATGCTGCGGAAATACATTTCCAACAAACTACTTCCAGCCAGCAGTAATTCCTTGAAGACCAAAACGGTATAAAAATGACAAAATATAAAATTTCTTTGCATCAACAATTTTAACAGTCCTAGACCTATTGCCTTTATCAACATCCTTTGAAAACAACAAAATATTACAATATACCTTCCTAGGGTAATAACCAGTACGCGAATGCCTCCACAACATTGTGATGTGTCTTCTCTAATGACACGGAGATAAGTGAATAAAACTACACCCGGAACCTGCTTATATACGAACGGAGACCCTTACAGAAACATCGGTAGCCTATAAATTAATTAATAACCCGAATCAAAACGCTCCCGCTACTAAGAATTATTCAGTCACTTTTAACACGGCAATGCAAGTGCTGTGGCAACGCTCCACAACTCTAAGCGTTGCCGCGGAACTCGAATTGCCATGTTAAAAGTGGCGGAATAATTCTTACTAGTGGGAGCGTTCGGATCCTGGTAAATATTTATTGAGTGTTTGGTGATTGAATTATCCGTTGTTTTGAGTGTTTAATCCGTAAATCCATTTTAGCATTAAAATATCAGTGAAAATGGATAAAATCCGCAAAAACGGTAACTCTGAAATACACTATTGAAGCAATGGTGTATGTCCAAAATATTTTGGTTAATTATTCACCTCTATTGTAAGAATCTTTCAAAACAAATGCATCAGTGAAACTGACACACATCGCTGTAGGCGCTAGTGTCGCACGTACACAGCATCCACTTTGAGTAGAAGGTTAAAAAGGAAAAAAAAATTGATTTGGATTTTTATAATGCGTTAAAAATCCGTAAAAACGGATCAAATCCGTTAAAACAGCAGGCCTGCTGTATTATAAAACTTTAATAACAAAAGCGTATTGAGATACTATTGTTGTTTTGTTCTAAAAAGAAACTCAACATTGCAAGCTCAGTACTACAGCATACTCCATTTTGTGAAAATATGTAATAATATTTATTGATGTAGGACATTAGACATTTATACTACTCTGTTTATTACCAAATGCCACAAAATATACCTTTATTTTGTCCAGTAATATTTTATAGCGCATGTAGATCTGTAGAAATATTATTGGCACTACCATTTTAATAGTCTGTTTGATTTATTTAGTGAATATTACATAATAAAAATAAGTTACTGGTCGTCCTTAAGCAGTTGGGGGTGTCAGTCGGGTAAGACTTCAAGCTTCCTTGTCAAAAATTTGATTTGTAGTTTTGTCATGTATTGCTGTTATAAATTAAAACAAGTAGCGGAATTATCTGGGTTGCCTCTACTTGCTGTGATTGGTATGTCAATATCAAAAGAATAATAAAGTATTATGTATTGTCATAACCACTTATACAATATTAACAATTTTGCTGTATCCATTACTCTCATGCTACTAGAAATTTTTGTCATTTTTGAAATCTTTGTCATCAGAAAACTACAGTGGCATATGTCACATCATTTACTTTATTCAGAAAAATGTTTTATTTACATATAATTTACAAAATCAAACATTCACCATCCATTTTCATTACCCTTTCTAATGGCTCTTAACTTCATTATATTAATTAGGTTTTTTTAAATTTACACACTTATATAAAACAGACAAACATGGCCGTACATAACATGTAAACTGGCATGCACCTAAAGTAAAGATTAGTTTTGATAGCTACGCTCCCAAAAGTTCACAAATGAAAATTTCTAAGTGGAAACTATTTGACATACAAACTTATAATTTTCTGTAAGATATAAATGAAAGGTAACACACAATTTTGAAGTGGTGCAAAATATATTTACCTAAGAAAAAAAAAAAAAAAAAAAGTGGCCAAGCACCAGCTATTATGACTAATATGTAGACAATAAATAAATTTATAGTGATAAAAATTTTCAACACCAACAAATTGTCAGCCATCTAGTCACTATTACAATTTAAGTTTGCGGTTTTTTAACTTCAGCCTCTCAGCCACATTCTTCTGCGCTTGCATAATGTAATCTGGCTCTAATAGCTTTCCCTCTTATCACATTTGGAAACACAATTTCAGGCAGTAAACATCCATGATAGAATTGAGTTTTGGTAACATTTCTGTTTCCCATATGTTCTTATTCCTTTCTATTTTCTCTACATGTAAACTCTGCCGGGCTTTTGTCATGACCATGAAATAAAATATCACGCTCCAAACAAGTGTCTTACCTTTTACCTGGATAATTATATTGAACACTAGCAGTTGTTTACCATACTGAACATAGGTAAGGCTGGTATAGACAGCATTCACTTATGAGAGAGAGATTGTGTGCGCATGTGCGCGTGCTTGGTAACCTTTCTTGCCATTAAAGTGTTATATTTAGTTTGTTACTTTAGTTTGCTTTTGCATTGAAAGATAAACTACTAGTGAATTTATATTAAATTTGTTCTACGTCAAAATATATAGTGAGTTACTTGGAGGTAAGTACATGTGCAATAGGGATGTCTTGCTGGTCTTTTAATATAATAATAATAATAATAATAATAATAATAATAATAATAAAACTCATTCTAATTTTACTTGTTTCATAAAAATTTTTTTTTTTTTTAAAGTTCATTAAAAATAGCACTGTTCAATGAATCCTTTAAATGCCCTAACACACTATGCCTGTCATCAGTACTGCACTACCTTCATTAGCAAAGTACATGTCCTTTTGACAGTTTACTAAGCTCGTTAAAATGTGTGTCCGTTTGAGTGCCTGCCAGTAAAGTTTTTACCAAGTCTCCTTATAACGGGGTAACACTTTGGGTGGTGTCCCGCCAAAATTATATTTTAATTATTAAGAGTATTCCAAAGAGAGAAATTTTTTTAATTAATTAACAGTTTCTTGTCAAACGTACACTATACTGCTGTAGATCCTTTGTGAGCAAGTAGGAATGTTCGTTATTTCAGCAGAGTTCAGTAATAAGCTGGGTATACCAGTCTACAGCTAACCGACATAACAAGGGTGAAGGCATTTGCACAAGTCTTCATATTTGCAAAAATACCAATAACTAAGGCCTCTTCTTCACATGCCTTGTTATAATACGCGTAGTTACTCACTTTTATATACATTTCAACACAATTTACAACACTTTGTTGCAGAAAAACAATTTTTTACCAGGACTGCACCCTCAGTGAATCCTCGCCCTGTGAAGCCTAAACCCTGACAGAACAATTCTAATAAAATCAGTAATGTTCTTTTAAGACTGCAGTGTGATATCCGCATATCTAATCACAGCCAGTTTCCAAAAAGGAGCTGCCTGAGATTGAAATAGCACGGATATGCTCTTATCTCGCACACGTCAAAAACAGTTGTTTTGTAGTGTGAGAAACCAAAATATTTACATAGTGTGCATCTGTGACGTCACACCTCTACTCCTGTCTGGTGGACTACTTCGCTCCAAAACTATAAAGTACTGATGGTCAGGCTACTATTAAATGAAATACTTATTGAAAACCATATTTTTACATAAAATATTACATTTTAACATCTTGCAAAGTTAAATTAAACAGTTAATAAATTTATTGTTCAATTCATTTAAAACTTAAGAGTTCTTGCAATGTCTTTCAAAGTGATTGTCAACATAATAAAAATAAAAGTTGCAGTTTTTCCAACTGATAAATTAAAACAACATATCCTCTATATGACATGTAAACATTTACAAGTTACAAAAACTGTGTTTTAAAACCTAAACAAAGGACACAAACAATAAATAAACAATGAAATAAATATTTACGGATTTCTGAATCCCTTCATTAATTCATTTCTTTAATCAGTGGTATTCAATTCTTCTACACTTCATGGATTAAGCCACTGCCTGTTCCCGTTTCATACTTCGTTCCATCTTCTTGGTCGACCAACATCCCTCTTGCCTCTAAGATTATAGTGTGTTATCTCCTTTGTAAGATTTCTCTCATCCATTTGTGTGATATGTTCCTTCCATTCTTGTCTATACTGATCAATTTTATCATTAAGTCTATACATATTCAATTCCTTCCTTATGTCCTCATTTTTCAATTGATCCAACCTTGTAAATCCTTTAACCCACCTCAAAAATTTCATTTCAGTGCTTGTATTTTAGACCTCTCCTTGAGTGGGGGCCTAGTTTTCACAGCCATAAATAAGAACTGGTACTGCCATTGTTTTGTAGATTTTTAGCATAGTATCTTTCCTTGTCTTATTTTTTAATGTCCTTTGTATTGTCCCGCATATACAGTATTTCCAAATTTATGTAATTTGTTGATGTCATGATCTCTATCATAGTCAATGTCACAACCTAAATAGTTTAAATGCGAAACCTGTTCTATGGGTAAATCATCTATATATATTTTTGTCCTAACTGTATTTTTTCCTTTGATTGCCATAACCTTTGTCTTCTTTGAAATTTCCGTATTGTAATACTTACAAAACTGATTTAAATGGTCTAGAGATTTTCGAAGGTATTTTGCATTATCCTGTATTATAAGTTGATCATCTGCAAACAGTAATGTATTGATGTATCTATTGTGATGTATCTTAATTCCTGAAGTAATTATCAACATCCAGTCATTTAAGATACTATTTATATAGATGTAAATAAAGTAGGGAATAAGCTACAACCTTGTTTCAAGCCTCAACTTGTTTCTATTGATTGAGACAGTCTACCTTCATGCATACCTTTGTTCCACTATATAGGCTTCTAATGACTGTTACTAGTTGACGAGGGTAGCCTTTCTGCTTCATTATAGTCCACATTGTGTATCTGTCAACTCTATTGAATGTTTTTTGAAAGTCAACAAGCGCAATTCTATTCACGAGTAAAATTATATAATTACATTTACGCTTCGGCAAATGGCCACAGAGCTATAAACTTTCAAATGGTGAGTTGCATAGGCATAGTAATATTTTGATTTTCCAGAAAAATATATAAGTAAGAATATCAATACTCTACGCCATTTGAACACTTTTGAAACACATTAGCTGTGAAAGGAGACATCCGCTACCTGCTGCTGTGTTTGCTAAGGACTAACGCTCACGGTACAACGAGCCAGATTGGCCCCTGCAATAACTCATAGCCAAAAAATGGATTGATATACAGCCATTAAAATTATCTTGATCCAGATACAGATGTACTGATAAGTGTATTTTTGACTATATTTCCAGTGTGTATACATTCATATGAAATTTAACCTAAAAAATACCCAAATTTGCATTTTAACGCATACATGCACACAGCAAATTTTGAAATGTTTTTGTCGGCAGATGAGTACAAAAGATAAAACTATAACTGTCACAAATAACACGTGAATAATTTTTCTTCAAAGTTAATTTTTAAAGCATAATCTATAATTTCAAATACTTAAAAAATTGCTTTCGTGTTTTCAAATGAAGAAATTATTTTTAATTAACTTCTGTAGAAAAAAGGCATGAATAGCCTCTAACATTTCACATACCGAATGCTAACGTTACAAAATTACAGACCTAGTTCTAGAAGTGAGAGGCGGTAATTTTTTTCCTGTTCAAAACTCTGAACTTTTTTTTTTTTAATTCCTATGAATTTATTCTTTATTTGCGATTCTGCAAACAATTCTAACTGTAATAAGGTTGCAAAAAAGGTAAGAATTACACATCAACTGAAAGTTACTAGGTACACTAAGATCAAAATTGTCGGCTCAGTGGCATATTTTCCTTATATTATGTAAAATTCATGTCGGTCAGCGAATTTCAAAAAGTCTCTGAAAAAAATATTTTTGCACAAATTGTTTTACTTATTTTTTGTAACTTTTCCTCCAGGTATGCTGTAGTCAATCTACATTCTGTCATATCTGATAAAGCTGCTGTGTTTCGATGTGTGTTTTTTTTTGTTTTGTTGTCCTATTTTCATTCCTACTTATTTTATCAGTATTGTCCTAACTTTTTCAAGCAGGATTTTAGCATGTTGTTTTATAAATATTTTTATTGGTTTTGTATATAAACATATTTTTCGTAATTGGTTGCTGTACTATGTTTTGACTATTCATTCTTGAAATTTTCCAGTATTGTATGCATTAATTAATTTTCCCGTCCATAGGATACTTACCCAAGTACTTTTGTCGTGCTCAGTCTTGTTTTTCCATGAGACATCTGCATTGCAATAGCGAATGTCCAAAATTCTCCAGCTAGTCATTCACCCTTATTGCATTATTCATTCAAAGATCATACAGTATTAAGTTATGTGTTTAGCGAATATCATTGATGCATCATAAGCTAAATGGTGTATGCTGTAATGTGCAATTTATATAGGCATACAGTTATTGTGTGTGTGGATTTTATTTGTGTAGAGAGTTGCGTACTAGTCTGCTCACCATATCTTTATTCCTGTTTGACATGCAAATCTATTGAGAGTGGACAAAAATAGTTACACTGGCAATAACCAAAATTATTTTCTTCTAAGATATAAAGTTGTTGAGAAAATATTATTACTGTTTCCAAAATTACCTATAAAATGTTATTTGACAAAATTATCAAGGATGTTTGCTAACTGTGGAAATTGTTTGTCCGTTCAATTTATTCTAAAATCAAAACTATCTAAAACACTTTCACATTTCTTGCATACAAAACTTAAAATTAAAATCTTGCAAATAAAACAGAAATATGATACATTGTCATGGATTATGCCTACTTTGTGTCCATGTGTTTATCGGGAAAGAGAATGAATGAAGACAGGTAGATGATGTAGTACGAGTGGGGCGAGATGAGGAACGCTTGCCGTGGCTAAATCCTTCCTCACGCAGCCTGTGACATACCGAGCTCCACACCATGGGGAGCAAGTAAACATTCCTCCCCTCTCTACGGTACTGCGAGCCTGCCGCAGGCCATTGTACACGTTGCAGGAATCTACCTGCTCTATACATGGTTGGTTTGGTGGCCTTGAAGTGAATAAAAAATAAATGATGGCTGAAAGGAAAAAGTAACAAAGTCCTCAAAAGTGCTCACTTTACCATGAACAGCCTATAGACTATTAAATGCTCTGCAGTTATAAAATTCATTTTTAATAGAATTTGTACTAATTTTGATACGAAAAAATTTCATTCAATGTTTCCCCATTGAGTATTTGTTTCCCTGGTAAGAAATTGTTTTCATTATATACATACTAAATTATTTTAGTAGGTACACCTGTACTGAATAAAATAACGTACTAGAAAAAAATATTTGATATCCTTTTGGCTCTGAACAAAGCTGAAATGCAGAACACTACATAACATCACTTTGGTTTGTTGCAGGATACACAATATATAGAGAGGTGGATAACAAAAGATAAAACACGAGACAGAAGTTGCTGTCTTTTTGGCAGTTTTTATGAATATGATTAATTTTACAGCTAAAATAAGTCTTCATTGTTCTAGAAAACATCAGATATGAAAATCTTAGTATACATGTTTATTTTATATAATCTTTAGTGTGAGTGAGTGAAGATATTCGGGTGGTTCTTAATGTTGAGATACTGAGAATCAGAGGTGATGGTGAAGGGAGATGAGTATGAAGCAGCATCGGAATGCAAGGGCAGTGGAAACTGGAGATCCCCGAGAAAACCTACAGACCTGCAGTATCGTCTGGCATGATTCCCACATGCAAAAATCCAGGGTGTGACCCCACCAGGAATCGAACCCAGCTTACCTTGCTGGGAGGCGAGTAGTCTAAAAACTACACCACTGCAGCCCCATAATCCTTAAGAGACTATGCATTTTGCTTAGCAATGCTAAACATTTAAATACAGGTTGACAAAATGAAAACAAACTTTTACAGCCACTCGAGAGTTGTACCTAATGTCAGTACATTGACTGAACCAGCAGTATGCCATTGCTAAAAGTGTGTTTTAAAAAGGTTTACTTCCAAATTATCAATGCCAGTTTTCATGTGAGCAGTGAATACATAGTTAAAAATAAATTCAGTAACAAAATTTTTTGCTTGAATTTTCATCTTGTCATAAAATGTGCGTTTGGGACTGTTTAGGGAACAGTCAGACGGTGATGATTGCATGTGTCTCGCCAAGTGATAAAGACTTCATGGAGACCCTGAACACCATGAAGTACGCAAACCGGGCACGAAACATAAAGAACCGGGTGACTGTGAACCAAGACAAATCGTCGCGCACCATCGCTCTGCTCCGTCAGGAGATCCAGCAGTTGCAGCTCGAACTGCAGGAATACAAGCAGGTATGGCTCGTAAGAAATTCTTGTAATTTGTCACCACACATCTGCTAAAAAGAAATACTAAAGCTGGATCTGTGGCTTTGTGTTTGGCGATTAGGAACTTGAAAGGGTCAACTGAATTCCGTGGACCTGAATCCCGTCAAATATATACTGTACATTAAATAAATCTGAGAGGGTCAGCGAAACTTATGGCTCATTTCCTTAGCCAGTTAGTAGTAGTCATTACTCTGTTACATGTTTGCTTGTTCCATTTGACTTCTAGTTTATAGTACTTTTTTTAATAATAGACCTGGAACTGTACTTTCAGGCTGTAAAAGAAATTCCATCAGACAATTTACAATAAAAAATTATTCATCATTTGTATTTACATTGGCTTGATAGTCATGCTCATATCTCCCCAGACAAATGAAAAATGACAAATACACAATGCTACAGTTCTTAATATTGTTAAAGCAAGTGTAGAAGTGGATTTTAGGTAATCATGTGTGTGTATAGAGAGTATGTATTTTTGCAGCTAAATATAATCACAGTATTATTATCGGTTTTTAACCTTGAAAAGATCTTTGTGTAGGGATAACTTCATATAATCCTGTTTTTCATACACACTAGAATTAGTATACGTATTCTAAATAGCCTGCTTTACTGAAGTGTTCACAGTTGTTCCTTGAAAAGGTATACCTACTGAAATATGTGTCTGCGCATATTCATGTTTATATGTTTGTGCAATGAATGTGTTAAATGGGATGAGTTTGTGGTAATTAATGTTGTCACAAATATTTGTAGCATTATGTATTATGTAGTTAATAATAAAATTGAATTACTCAACACATTTTTCACATGTATAGGACACTCGTGATCTGTTGTGTGGTGTTATTGAGAATGGAAAGTGAAAGCAAATACACTAGATATTGATGGGCATAGGCAGTGTCCAAATTCAGGTATATACTTGCGTACTTACATCCTTGCATACTTAACTTACCCTTGGCACCAAATGTGATGAATTCGGACAGGAAGTCTTGTTGGCTTTGGTGATGGTTATTAGCCAGCTAACCCCATTTTTAATATACATGTATTCAGACAAAGAATTTGACAATTGCCGAATATTTTAGGAGTTGAATAAAGTATTAAATAATATTTCAATTTGATATACATTAACATTTTTTGTATTGCATTATTGTATGTAAGTGCAGTTTGGATATATATATATATATATATATATATATATATATATATATATATATATATATATATATATATATATATAATCTTAGCTTCTGTAGGTTAGGAACATAACCCTTGTACAAATTTATTGCTTAGACCTTTTTTAAGGTCAAACATGTGATAATTATGTACTCAGTTCAAAATGCTATGTCTACGAAGTAGTAATGTTGCCTTGTTAAACTTTAAATAAAATTATGTCGGAAATCAATTGTAACCTACAAATGTCTCCTAAAAATGGCGGCACTTATTCCGCAAGTATGCGAGAAGAATTCAACTTCGTACGTCACTTCCGGAGGCAGGTACGCACAAGTATGTACTTCAGGCGAATTTGGACACAGCCATAGTTCTTATTGGAAACTGTTTGCTACGGTTTTGGTTAGAACGTTAAAGGTCTGAATAAGACTCTGCAAGTAATAATTGGCAAAATTGTCCCAAATACATCAGTTGTCATTTTAACCAAGGGATTGAGGATGGCTTAGCTGATGAAGTAATACTAAGCAAAAATATTAATATAAATATTAAAAAATTTGCTCAATTTAAAGTGAATATTTAATATTAAATAGGTTTCAATAAGTTCTTTTTAATGACATCTCTAGTCTGTTAATTTAAACAAACATCATTTTGAGGTTATGTTCTATATATATATCTGATCTAAAATCTAAGTTCGCATCACATTGCCTGAAGTTTTGAAGGTTGTCTTTAATGAACTCAGTTTATGAATGCTGTATTGTCTGGTACCAGTAACAGTTTTTGCTATACTTTTAAGTCACCTATTTGCGCAGTTAAATTGTCTATCTTGTGTATTATTAAAAATAAGTGTTTTATTTCATTTCTATGCTGTAGACACCTAATAAATGGTGCTTAGTGTTCACAAAACTGAAGACTGAAATAGTAATAAAAAGTATTTACAAATGCATATTGGGAATTCCGATTGTGCTCATCAAAACTGGTATCAGCATCGCTGTAATCGGCTGCTTCGGCAGCTGAGAATCTGTATCGTCGGTATAGGCAAAATGTGGTATTAAACTGAAAAATGTGTAAACTAGTGGTCCAAGAAAATTCTTACACCGTCCACATATTCTCAGCCAAAAAATATCCAGAATACTGAATCCTGAAATAGTTTAGGTGAGAGATTTGGACGGCTCTTAATGAGGTCATGAGAGCTGATGAGGGTGATATGTGAGAATGGAGTTGTGCCGGAATGCAAGTACGGTGGGAAATGGGAGATCCCTGAGGAATGATTCCCACTTGCGAAAATCCAGGAGTGACCGGGCAGGGGTTTGAACCCGTTTGCAGTGATGGGAGGCAAGCATCTTAACTAATGGTTGAGAATGTGAAAGGATTAAAAGTAATTGTTGGTAAACCATTGTCATGTAGAAACCTAACGGTCTCGTACTAGTCATTCATGAATTTGTCTGACTAGGTAGGATCCAGCACTGAGCTGCTAGATTACATCAGCTCCAAGCATTTTTTACCACCTCATGTTTTATAAGAGACAGGGTGCTGGTGTTAATAAAACATTTAGTGGTCATTATTCCTGTACCCAAGGTTATTTAAAAAGACTGGCAAATAATCTAAATACAAACAATTCATTAAACATTTGTTTGGACAAAATTTTATAAACTGAGGGATTCCACCTTGTACCTTTTTTTTAATTTCTTATTTTACCATTACACTAATAATAAACTTTGTTCTCATAATGCAACCGAAGTCACACCATTTACCCAGAGAACAATTTAGTTTTCCCTTCTAAACATTCAGACCAAAGTTCACAGAACAGTATTTCTTCCCCTACTAGTTGTGACGTATGTAATGGTGTACATAGACAAATTTCTTAGATCTCATCTTCAGTATATGTATACTGTGGCACAGTAGGAAACTGTGTTACCTTCATACTCAACGTGGTAAACAGAACCCACTGAACATGGTTCAGGACCCACTTGGCACCTTGTCTGGGAAAGTGTGTTCCATTATAGCATTTACAGACTCAATTCCAGTGCATGTTCACATTATCAGTTTATCAGCTTTATTTACCAGTGTGCAGAGTCTGCTGGATGTTGCATACCTCCAAAACATACAGCTGAACAATTTGTCAACTCATTCACCGAAACAGCTGTGTACCACAGATATACTAATTCATTGCCTAGTCCTACACCACAATGTGCATAAGAGAATGTAGAAATAGTACTTAAAATTTGATTTTCTTCAGGTAACCGTATCCCTTAAGAGTGTTTTACAAGTAGTCTATCATGCTGGCAGCCCATTTGGCATAACTGACATTATGCATTTGACTGGTCAAAAATTTGTAGCATTGGGGTTGGGCTGCTTTCTGCGGAGTATTTATATGCCCAAAACCAAAAGTCATTAACACAAATAACTATAATATTGATTTATGAAATACTTTTCCCAAATTGCTCGCATTACAGTTTTTTGTAAAGTCAAAACACTACAATATGACAAATTCTTTAGTAAATTTACACATCAGTATTTTATATCAGACCATGTCCAACAACAGGTACGATAACTAGTTTCTTCTGTAATCTCAACACCCCAAGTCAGGTAATGTTTTAGCATGACTGTGTTAACTGTCTAATGTCCAGCATTGCCTAGCTGTTAACCGGTTAACACTCAAAGCTCTTGCCATAAATGCTGTTGGGTGAGTTTATTAGGCCTAATCCAGAAGTCTTGCAGATTCGCAAGGGAGCACTGGCATGCCATTGCCAACCTAAAGCATGCACAATCCGAGCCACAGATACCAAATAATACAATTAAAATAAAAATACAAATAAACAAACTCTGTAAATACAGTATGTAAAAATCGTATTTAAAATGTTGATGATAAAAACTAGAGGTGAGTCCAAACCCCAATTTGCAGATATTACAAATACCGGTACTTTGTGTCTCCCGCAGATAGTGGACATAGTGCCGATACAAATAATTTCATTTGTAATTTTTTATATTGTGTCTGAGTAACTTTAAAATGAACACAAATTCTCCAGGATGTGGAAAAACATGTAAATAAATACACAAAAGTTACATACAATTCCTTATACAATGTATACACTATAAATCACTGTGCATACAACGTGGCAGTAGTTAAGCATGTCTCTTTTCCCGTCCACTCAATGTTTACATTGCAGTTTAGCCTTTTTGGTGAGTTTATAAACAAACTTCACTATCAAACTCCGGGGCACGATCTAAAACAGTAACTATTTTTCGCATTCTTAACCAGTTTTGCAACGCAATCGACCAGGGACAAACACCAACCTTGCCCAATAGTTGAAAATGCAGTATTTGTCAAGAACTTAACCACAAAACACAGAAGATGAGTAAAGACAGCAGTGTTTTTAAATTGTGTTCATTTTCAGTGCATATAATTGCATTCATCTGCTTTATATATGCGTACTATTTACTTTCTTCATATCGCCAAAATTTTTCGTTAGAGATATTCGTTTATAAATAAAATACACGTTATGAGTCTGCCCATGAATGAGTGCCACCACCATAGCAATTTGGCTCATTTGAATCAGATTCATATATAAAACGATAAATATTGCTACTAATTGACTTATGAATTGTATCATGCTGCGAATGAAATATTGATATAAGATGTGGGAGCAATAGATCAATATACAGTTGACGTTTATATGTTAGAAAATGTAGGACAATGTTTTACAAATTAATTTTAACCACCTCAAAAGCAGATACCAATATTATATGTTTCATTACATTTTATTTTACAAATTTCACCAGGTACGGCTTATATAGAGTTAAATATTTAACACCACCAAAGCCAGCCATATCAGTTTCAATTTAATTTCAAATTGCCTTTTACTAAAAGATAAATTTAAATTAAGAAAATAGTATTTCAGGTGCAAAAATTAAATTTATTTTGTTTGTGAACACATGCCATGCAAGGTAACCAAGTGTGGTAATTTTTGTGATGAAATCATTTGGGTTGATGAAATGATTTGGTTGAACCATGGCCAATTATTGTAATTGATACAGTTTTTGGGTTTATCGGCTGATGTATCTGTATCAGTATTGGTATCAGACTAGCCCTACTAAAATGTTTATATAAATGCCATTTTGCAAATATATGTCTGACCCTCTCAAAGTTTGTAAGTTTACATGGCCTACCATAGTGCTACTGGATTGCCAAATTTGGCATAAATTGGTTGAGTAGTTTGAAATATAATGTAAAAGCCTGATTATTTCATGTGGCACTATTTTCCAAAATGGCAGACCCATAACAATATTCACCACTGAATTTAATGCCTACACTTTGCGTTGTCAGCATACAAAATTTGGTGTAAATCAGTTGAATGGTTTCAGAGATATGACATATCACCCTAAATTTTAAAATGGCCACCATTTTTTAAATAAGTGCCCAGCATGGTCAAAAACTATATAAGTAAAGTGTCCTTACATAGTACTACATGTGTGTCAAGTTGGGTGAAATTCAGTGCACATGTTCAAAAATATGATAATTAAATCCTTAGGGTTGATGAAACAATTTGTTTGGCCCATGGCCGATTGTAATAGATTCCGATTTTGGGTAAATCGGCCTATGTATCTGTATCTGTCCAGCCCTAATAAAAATTTCCATCTTGCACAACCCCAATAAATATAAATACCATCAGCAGAACATGTACACAAAATTGTGTGCTTATTAAAAGTGACATAAGTCACATTGGATCCAAATTACCTACAAACTGTAAATAAGGATACCAACAAACTGCATGAAGGCTGAAATACTACAAACTAACATCTAAATCACTGGATTCTGAGTCACAGTTCCTAGAGGGAAATGTAATTATATGAGATTGACGGTGCAGGTGTGTGTTCATAGGGCAAGAGAGTGATTGGGGAGGATGGAGAAGAGTCTGTGAACGACATGTACCATGAGAACATGATGCTGCAGAGTGAGCTGAACAAGCTGCGCACTCGTGTGAAGGCAATGCAGGAGACAATCGATGCTCTCAGTGCCAAGAACTCGCAACTGCTTGTTGAGAAGTCTGCTAGTGGCTGGCTCACTTCTGGTAACAATTTCTACATTACTAGTACAATAATTCATATAAAGTTGATTTCTTTAATGCAAGCAACTTGTCACGAAAATGGAGGAATGGTAAACTTATATGTTCTCAAATTTGTGGCTCTTGAGCTACAGGAATTGGAGTTCAGAGACTATATGTAGTAGGTACTTCATTCACATTCTAATTGAAATATAAAATCGCAAAAAAATTGTAGCATTAAGAGGTGTTTTTAGTACCTTACCTTTTCACAAACCAAATTCTTGCTTAAGAAAAATATTCAAATTTCTATTCACACTTTCACTGTATAAAAAGGGTGCAAAGTACTTGAACTTATTTGAGAAATGAATGTGTTCCAAATTTTGGTTTATCTTAACAAGTAAAACATGTTCTGATTATATTTCAATTTTTTCCTTGTCAGAAGAACATTTATAACATGCAAACTAACCAAACTTACAAATTATCACAATCCATTTAAGTCAGTCCATTAATACCAGTAATAATACCTACTCTGAAATAGTACAAGATGTCCACCCACTTGGAAAAGAGGGGAAAAGTCTGGGAATTTCATGTGACGGGGAAAGTCGGGAATGTTCATCTGTGTCAGAGAAAATGTAAATAATTTGCTACTGTACAAAAGTTGTTAAGTGTGAATGCAGGGTAGTGTAATTGTAAGCATATATAAGTTAAAATTTAAATTTTTAAGTTTGTGAACTGGCAGTAAAACACCTTTGCTAAGTCACATAGGGCCTATATGTACAAAATAAATTATTTTTGTGTAAAATCAACAGCGTATATCGCAAGTAATATAGGTGGGCTGAATAAAATATTGGCCCTGTTTGCTTAGTCTATTGTAGTGTAATTTGATTGTGCTTCGCTAATAGCAAATTTATTCTGTCAGCGGTGGGAAAATATGGTATTGGAAGGTTTTGGTCCTGAAAATGGGCAAGGGAAAATTGTAAGATTCTGCCTGGAAAACGGGAAAAGTCAGAGTTTTCAAATGGAATTTCAGTGAACATTCTGTAGTAGTGTATTTAGTCAAAATATTTATACTGAGGAGGAGGTGGGAGTACAGGACTATATCTGACTAGACTTGCTGATATAAAAGTGTCACTGAAGCAGCGGACTGTTAGCATGTGATTCTTTGCAGGCTCTGGCTCAGAAAATGACGTGACGGAGCTGATCCAAGGCTATGTAAAGGAGATAGAGGACATGCGAGCAAAGCTGCTGGAGTCGGAAGCAATCTGCCAGCAGCTCAGGAAGAATGCAGCGAGGTCTTCCCCTCGTGTTGCCCCAATGAGTATCTCCATGACTGGTATGCAAGAGATGATCGCTGCATACAGATTGCTGCATGAAGTGATCATACGAGTATCAAAATAAATTCTGGTTACAAGATGTAGAGTTTTATATTTGGTTCTTCTCTAGACATTTTTCTTCTGCTTATCCTATTCTGTTTTTTCTGTTCATTTTTATTCCTGTTTTGTTAAAGGAAAATTTTCTGTTTTGTTAAAGGAAAATGTTTTCTGCCTCCCCTCCTGCTCCCCCCTCCCTATCTAATGTGTTTGTCCAAACCATTTTACAAATGTCCATGTTGCTTCCCACTAATTTAAATTTGGGTGGTCCTTTAGTTATTGCAGATTTCAGCTTTTGCACAAGTTTCTTTTGCATGTCACAGCACAACAGAAATATTGTACGTAGTAAAAATGGCTGCCACAGACATTAGTCACTTGATCTCTTTTTTCAGGGCCATTTGACTTGACGCAGAGTCACAGCACACCCTCTGTGACTATGCTCATAGAGGAGGCCAAGCGTGGTCTCAACAAGAACATGGAGACACGTTCAAAAATTCTTGCTGAGCATACGAAAGAGGAGCCAAAGTCATTATTGGGTGATGAGAATGGAGCTGCCAGTGACTCTGATACAGAAGACAAGGGTGAGTTATCTTACAGTGTTAGCCACGTTCTTTCAACTGTTTGATAGTGCATTTCTGTTCACAGGCCAGCTGAGAATATTGCTGCCTCTGTGTGATTTAATTTGAAGTTAATACTTCAAGCACTTCACTGGTGCGGAATTTTGTGGTCGTGTTTGACAATTGAAATGCAGAGAAAAGTGGAAACACGTGTGACTGAATGTAGATATTCAATGTTTATTGAATGCATTATTGAGACTTTTGACAGTGTACATGCAGTTGTACTGTGCGACAGAATGTAGTGTAGCCTCTGGTGGCGTGGCAAGAGCGCTGGTGTTGCATTGTTGCCTTGTGAAGTACGGGAGGGGTATTACGCCCTTCCCATACACTTCGTTCAAAATGCAAGAGACCATCAGTATCAGCCAGGAAAGATGAGTGGTTTACATTAGACAAAAACATAGTATATGTGTATATACATTATTGTTAAATATAACATATAGGAAACATTTTATTTCTTGATAAATAACTGCTTTTGTGCAACATTGCTAGAAACATAACGTTCATTCCTCCACTCCAGAAATGTCGCCATCATATGTGTGTTTGGCTTTTGTAACGTCACTTGTGCTGTCACTGTTACTACTGCTTCAGCTACTACTGCTGGTGTTACTTTGTAGGTTCAACATAACTTGAGACATCTCCTCCATCAGCCCGTTATTTACCCAATAATCATTTTCTAGTTTTTTCACATAATCACTTTTTTTTGCAGTCTGATTGCCGTCTATAGTCCATTCCCCATTGGAAGCAACTTTCTCGGAGCTGTGCTAAATATCTACTTGCAGGCTCATTTTGTATCCTTCCGTCAAATGTAAACAAACATTGCCATGTGACTGCCATGCAACATCTGTCAAAATCAATGTGTACATTTCAGTGTGTGTGTACGTGTGTTCGTATACTTTCGCTACACCTAAAAATAAACATTAAAATGTGACTTCTACTTTTATACCTGTCAAATGTGTTGTTTGCTATTTACAGCTTTTCAAAGAATTCTGTCTTGTCTCTTTCAAAAACCATTTTGTACAAATATTCACAGTTTAGGCCTATAACATTATTTAGGTCAGCTTTATGACATTTTAAAAATGCCTGAATTAACTATAGTTGTTACGGTTACATTACATTAACATATTTGTTCTCCACGAGACAGCACATTACATGTAATGCACGTTAATATTTTGCTGCGGCTGTGTTAAACACTGTTACAACTGCGGGGTAATGAACTGTAGTATTAAATTGTTTGTTATTGATGTGTGTTGGGTTGTTTCTTTAAAAGGACGGCCTCAGTTCGAATAACGAAGGAATATACAGTCCAACGAAAAAGCGATATTAAAATTAGGCATGCAACTCATGTCGCTCATTTTTTGTTATAGAAACATAAAATATAGCGGTGAACATGCACTCAAATAAGCCTACCGTAACTTTTATTCCACTCATATTTATATGTATTGCTTCTTACTGTGTATTAGGTTTATTGAAATTAGTTAGGGCTGAGCTTGGTTATGTTGTTGGGATTGGTGGTACATCACGTTATACGACTGTGTTTCAAACACCCAGGACAAAGGTACAACGTTGTGATAAATAAACGTACTTGGATAAAAACAGTCATAAAAACAGTTCACATTTACAACTAATAAATAGTTTACATCAAATATTTGAAATTACACACAGATCCAATGTAACTATCACCAAACAGCCACGCCATGCTATTTCACACGCAGTGGTTAACGAAACACACTGTAACACTATATTTATTACTGCTGCGGAAACAGATCTATCACAACATTGTAACTTGCTAAAGTAGGTTTAAAAAAAACTAGACGTCTGCAAACGTGATGAGGTAATTTGAAGTATTTTTCTGAGTAAGTATAATTTACGCTTTGTTTGGTAAAACAGTAACACGCCACGTCTGCCAACTTCACTTTGTTTCTGCCTTGCCATCATATCTAAATATGTTAAAATTTGTATTCAAACATTGAAATAACTTTTCAGTTGTAAATTACAAATTCAAAAATCATTATTTTGTTGTAATAAGTATAAAATATGCTACAATTGAAAACATGTATAATTTGGTTGTTTACTAGCGAAGTGAAACTTCCCAAGTGTGAAAGAGAGAGAGACAGGGAGAGCGACCAATCCGGCCCAGCAGACAGTTGCTTCGAAATTGCTCTCGCTCGATAAAACACAAGTTACCAACATTAACATTTTTGTTAGCAACATTGGATTTTATCATGCTCCAAGTGTACTTTATTGGGCTTAGATCATAATGGTATGGCAGTAATATGATAATTGTGTTTTTGGGACATAAACTGTTTATCGACACATTAAATAGGAGGTTGCTGATGTAACTGAACCTTTACAAGCAGCTCTGATTTTCTATTGTCGGCAGAAAAAATATTATTTACCAGTCAAGTTCTTGTGTTGGTAATAGTAGGAGCTATAGTTGGGGGTTTTTTCACACACACGGTATGGTATGGAGAATTACCAAGAACAATAACGCTTGAAAATAGAATGCTGGGAAGTAGTTGTGTTTCACACCATTTTATGAAAGTAATTGCTATTAATTTCATTCTGTTATTCTCCACTTTTGTTTTGGCTTTAATAATTAACTTTGTTCCCTCGATAAAGCTATTTTCACTGTGTGTATGTACAATAATTCATCGCTGGCTTGGATGGTTTTTGTACACCCCTGCTACGTTGTCATACTGTCAACACTTGTTTAGAATGTAATTAGGATAATTCCATGTCTCATCGAGGTGACAGGTAATTTACTTTTGCCTTGGCTGTCGATTTCCCGTATAGCTCGTAGGTATTTCACCTACCGTGCGACTGTTTTTTCCCTTCAGTATAACTGACATTTTTGCATTTTTTGTACTTGAAACCGTTTCCCTTCTACCTCTGAAATTAATTTATTTTCTCAATATTGCTTGCACGATTTTTAGGGTAGGTATTTTTTTCATCACTTAAAACTCTTGCAGTTTTTTTTCGCAATGAACTGGCTGCTGATCTAGCAAAGACTATATATATATATATATTACAAGTCGCATTACGGCATACAATGGCGGTAATACTTACAATTTGTAAGTAAATGAGCACAACACAAAATGGATGGAAAACAACAGAGTTGCCTCAACAGTTAACACCACTATACAACTGACGTAATTGTATACACAGGTTGTAGATAAAGCTGCTTGCTTGCTATTGGTTGGAAGGAGACATGCTGGTAGGGTTGGTGTATCTGAGAGGAGGAGAACGTTAGTTCCCTTTTTTCCCGGGGCTTCACTAAAGTTTGTCACGCTGTAGGTTCATGAATTTAATAGTAGGCTTGGCTATGCATCCTTATGGGTTGACGCATGCCAACATGCTGCGCTGTGCGGATACATTACTCTACAAATGACTTTGCCCCGTATACAAGCCACCCGCACTGAGGGGAAAACATTTAAGTGGCAAAATGAATGAAAGGTATCGAGAAAGGGAACCAAAAAGCCTGGAGAGCAGAATACGCCATTGTAAATTACGTGCGTAGTTACAAACTACTTTGCCCGTCCAATTTTAAGCATACAAAAGGCACCCCCGTAAAATAAATTAATATTTGTGAAACTCTACTACTCGTCACTTAGCCCTGGAAGAAGTTCCTGCAACCCCGAGAGATGGCAGCACCGGCAGATACACCGGGCTTGCCGGCTGAAGAGGACGCGAGCTTTCCTCAGTATGCAAAGACTTCCCTTACCTCAGTCTGCTTAATACTCCCTCACCTGAGCGTTCTAAACATTCTTCCTTACATAGTCTGACCAAAGACTCTCTAGTCTGCTCAAGACTCTCCTTAGCTTGGAACAAGGCTCTCGTCAGTCTGCGAGGGTTCTCTCCTCTCCGGGAGATGCAACACGGCGCATTCTCCATGCCACAGACTGCGAAGAACTACAGTCTCCGACAACTTGAGAGATACGTACTTCATACGTCAGGTAAACCTACTCCTTGACCCGTGTGACCTCGCGGTAACAAGCTGGCGCGTCTTAGTTTACCCCACTGATTAGCTTCTGGTAGTTGGAGCACGATGTATAATTGCATAGCCATACAGTATATTTTGTCTAAGGATTTCTTTGGGATTTGTTTTTATATACTCCAGGCTCGCCTTTGCCTATATATTATTAAGTTGACACATGCCGCTTATACAACTAATCTATAAGGATTACAACTCATCGCCAAGAGTACCTCTTCCACCACTACAGACGTGAGGGACATGTTGCCTACCCTGCAGGCAGCAGGAACTTATGAATGAATTCTCTTCGTCTGGAGGATACGCAACCCGGCAGGCATGCCCAACCCCCCCTCCACCATGCTGAGAGCCTACAAGCTGGGCAGCTCTGGCAAAGCTGAGCGCCACCAACAAGGCACGAAGCAGAAACGCTGACCAGAGTCTTCCCATGTCAACCAGGGCAAGACGTCACGCCTTCCCTGCACCCCGTGCTTGCAGCCTACAAGCTTCCACTATATGTCCGGACGCTGTCGAGCTCTGAAGTCATTCTTATGCATCCTCTCTCACAACATCCAGCACTGACTCAGTGCTGTGACCTCCGGAGTACTTGAAAACGTAAAGTTCTCCCCCGCGGCTACTTACTATGTCTCGACGACCAGCGAACACAAACATACGCCTTCAACTTCACTTTGTCTCCACTAGACACCATTTACTTTGCAGTTTAACTTTAATTAATTTGTATTAGCCTAGAACCAGTATTCCCATTTTTAACTTAGAACCAGGTCGCCTACACCTAGATCTGCAGGTACCTTCATTCCACCACGGTTTGATAGGTAGCATGGGTCATGTGTTTATTGACAATTAAATAAACACTCGTTGTTCTCTACCTTTCTGTTTTTCATTTTCAGGGTATTTCTTTGTTTTAAAGGTTGGAGACAGTACACCGTGCACTGCAAACAGGAACCGGGAAATTTATTTAAACCGAATTAGCCTGACTGTGGAACTTTTTCAGGTGTCTGCATGTCAGAAGACATACATATTAGATGGTTTCCTGTTTCTTCCCAGTCACACATTAGCACTAAGTCAGTGCTCGTGGGGGAGAAACAGCGATGCCACAGCCACTAGAAATACCTTCGCATCGGGAGGGGTGACTCTCTGGTTATTTCTCACCACTCGCACTAAGTCAGCGCGTGGTGACCACAGCCTGAAGTTTTGCTGTTCAACCTAGTGCGAACGCACAACCAGTAGACGTGGTGGCCTCCACAATTCCACGTCTATCAGCCCGCATACTGCAGGGGATCAGTGGAGACTCTTATCGAGCTCGTGCTGGCAAGTCGCTATTGGGTTACACTGTCAAACCTTCCTGTCTAAGTGCATCACATAGGCTGTTGAACTGCTTGCCCTATAACTCACGAGAAGAGGAGTGGTAGAAAACGTAGGGAACAATTCCTGGCTCACTGTGCTCTCAAACCGTGGATTGCATTACCACGTCCTATGCAGGAGAGGCAGGTGGAACGGGACAGCGCCACCAAACTTCGACATCAGTCAGTCGCATCTGCTCAGGTTCTGGTAATTGACTTCCCGCCTTGTATCCGCATACATCCTACGTGTCACCCTGTGGTAAAAGGGTTCCTGACTGGAACCGAAGTGTGACTAGGTTGGGACAACCTCAACTTTTGGACCAAGGAAGCGCAACTGTGGTATCTCCATTCCGGCCTAGACCGAATTCGCAGCATCTAGGTGAAACCTATCCTGACCACAATGCCCAAAGAGTAAGTACTAACGAACACCCCTCGCCTCACGCCGCCGACCATTTAAATCAAACTATCCCACTTTTGGTCTAGCGGACAAAATCCTCAACCAACAAGTCAGTCTAATCGGTTACACGTCAACATCTATGTAATTTTGATAATTACTAGTGCTTAGCCAGACAGCTAATTCGTAGTCAATTTGAATTATTACTAGCTGGGACTCTTCAGGATTTTACATGTAACAAACATTACGTCAAAACTAGTAACTCGTGTTCCATCCTTTTTAGATCAGTCGCCTAGTATCCACATTGAAATTTATGTTTTTGTTGGTATTGTGCGTTTACCAGTTGGCCAAATGTTAAATCGGAGTGGGGGAATTCAGAGTAGGCAGCGACGCAAGGAACGCCACGCTCAAGCACGGACTGAGAGTTGACCCAGTGATAAGTTACATGACAGAGGTCGAACCTCGACTGCAGAGCCACGACGCCATCCCTCGTCCCATCTCCCCTTTCATTCCCCTGGAACACGCCACCCCACTAGACCACAATCTGGGTGCCTATTGTCCCATGTACCCAACTGGTGATTACGTTGACCAAGTAACAGTAGTCACGACAGGTAGCTTGTACTATCCTGGCGAACACCGTAACTTGTCAATCTGCCACGACATCTAGTCTTGTTAAACTCCTCGGGCAGAGTTATCTGGGTTAAACACTCGGAAGGCACAGAGCTCTCAAACTTTTGCAACCTGAAGCTAGCGTCTGGGAAGATTGTACGGGTTCGACTCCCATCCGGGGCAAACACCAAACCTCATGCGTCACCAACTTTGCCAGACTTCATTCCCGCATGGCGATGCACCCAACCTGTCAAGATTTCTTCAGCTAGAACATAGAACCCCACCTCCATGATCGAATAATTTCATGTCCATTCCAATTACAGGGACAGCTGGCATCCCGTGTATTGGCGACCCTAATAGTAAGGAGAATAGAGCACCCTGGGCGGGAATCTACGTCCATTCGCCTCACTCTGGAGTTTGATTCCCCTCGAACTCGATGCAATCCTACCATCAAACGGCCCACTACAATTCTTAACCCCCTCACACCCCGTGGGCCCATAAGGTTAGTAGTAATCGCTGTGGTAGATTCATGTAGTGTTAGGAGAGGGTAGTCAGCAGTTTTCCTCTACCTGACATGGTAGAACGTGCGACAGGGTGCATGTACATTCATTTAATAAAAAACATTCGGGGCATTGAAATGCAGTTCAAAAAAAAGATACTAATTTATTTATACATAAGAAGGAAAATTGTGAATTTTGTTTTAGAACAAAAAATTTGGTAATTGCTAGCATGGGTAATTTTTTAGAGCGCGCATGCTCGCTGCGCAGTAGTGGCATGCGTCTAACTTTACACAGGTTCTGGCCTGTGGCCTGCCAGATAGGAAATACCTATTGCAAAAGTACACAAGTGTGCACAAAAATGAATTACTGTTATGTTAAGATTCCCCAGGGAAGAATGGGTGGCATCTTCAGGTGCAGAAAGTACAGGTTCCAGTAAGTTATATCAGACTATTGCAGCTAAAGATGATTGGCACGTAAATGTGAAATCACCCGGAGCACAATGCAGCATGTGCCGACCCCTTGACACTCATTGGCGACTTACTCTGGTGAGCACACGCAGGGCGAACTATGGCTACATGGCACCCTGCTCTACTTTCTGCATGCAACAATTGAATCAACATAAACCCTTGCATGAAAAATTGACAAAATAAATACACAAATATTCCCTGAATACAGACAGTTACAGTTTAAACTAGGGTACAACTACTGAGATGTGTCTTTCTGTACTTTAAAATATTTATACTTTTGAATTGTACTACATATTATATGTCCTGGGTCTCTGCTATTATGCACCCTCACGTGCCCACCGGGGTAGGGGTGGTATGTGGTTGCGCTGCATTGTTCTACACTTTCATACACTCGCTACACTCGTGTCGGTACTCACGGTGCACTGGTGCGGTTGATGCGGTGGATGTGCGTTGTGGCAAACTGTCGGGAGGGTAGGACGCCGTCCTGCGTCGTAGTTTACAATTATCTTTTGGTTTTGCCACATAAGGTAAAAATGTCCTTTGTTATAATGTAGTTTTGTATCCACCATAACTTGTTTGCTTAATGGAAGGGGCAGTCCAATTTGGTTTTCCTCTTTGAGATTTTGTTTTCTAGGATTATTGTACCGCTTCTTTCATGACGAAAGTACAATTTCTCTGAAGCCTTACCTTCACATCCTGTTTTCAATTGTAAGAATCTTCATTTCATTTTGTAATACGATAAAAAATGAGAGATTTCCGAGAATGCTATCGTAGTTTTACTCTCAGAAGTCCTTCAGCATGCAGCCAAACAATGCAAAATGTGTGCTGTGGTGGCTGTATTAATGTTCAGGCTCCACCTTGCCTTGTGTAGTGACATTTACACTCGCTTGTGTGCGTGTTGCAGATGGTGAAGGGGATGAGTCTGATAGTGACACAGACACTGATGATAAAGGTGGGTTAAGAACTGTGTAAGTCTTGCGTTGTTGTGTGCTCAGCATGTAGTAGTGTTTTGTCTTTGTAGTGTGTGTGTAATTGTAATGCTTGTAGATACCAAATTCATTGTATGTTATTGAGGTTGCAATGAAGGACCTACTGCTTTTTTTTATCTTTCTTCAATATTTAAAAAAAAAAGTTAAAATGTTAACAGAAGCAAGTAGAGGACATAATGTACTTCTGTTAACTCATTTTAAGATATTTCGAGGCTTTAAAGCCATTAAATAAAAATTGTTTAGTAATGGACATGTATTAATAAGAGAGAAAACTATGGTTTGTATGTAGTAATAAAACAGAGATAAGATAAACACAGGTACACTCGATTAACATAAGAATTTTTGATTGGTAAAATGTCAAATTAACAGATTTGTACAACTGAATTCCTGAACTTGTTACATTCATTTACAGTTTGGTACTTAAGATACTTGTAAATTAATGAATTGTGTGGTAATAAATTACATAATCTGCTGTTCTGTAATTTCGAACAAACAAACTTTTAAATTTTTCATATTTTGACTATAGCTGAAACAGTTACCTGCCTTACATGCCACCTCATCTTGTACAATGGCAAATGTGGTAATTTTAATGATTTTACTTTTAAATGCACTTTCTGTAGGTTTGCCATAACTATGGATTGCATGTCATGAGTCTGAAAGGCATACTGTAAGTGGAAAGATTTAAAAATTTTGTACATAGTTGTTTTGAATGCTTGTCACATGATAGACCATTATGATTTTATGATTTATTGTATTATGTTATTTGGCAAGTTTCATCAGTTGTGGCCAATGATTCCTGTTAATCTCGGGAAAAATAAACAAGGTTACGTACCTGTAAACTTCAGAGATGATTTGAAATGCTGAAGAAATATCTGAACCAGTGTCGGTCATCATTACAAATTTGGCCCAATTTTAATTGACTCTGAAGCAAGAAATCACACTGTGTACTGCACACCTGCTCTTTAGGTATGGAAACCATACTCGCAATAACATGAGTGCGTTGAGAAACTTACTCCCTCTGGCAACATTCGCAAGATAATCAGCATGCCTTCTGCTTAAAATAAGATTATTCATGTTGCATGGTTAATTTATATATATTAAAACATGCACATACACACACACATATATATATATATATTAGTGCATGTTTTAATCACATGTTTCTTCACATGTTAATCACATGTTTCTTCACACACATATTTTTGCGAGACTAGTAAGTATAACTCCGCCAAGGTGAGTGAAGTCCCGCATAGCAGAGCGCCACTAATAAGGAACACATTAGCACCGTAGACAGCAGAGGAGAACTGAAGCACTAAACAATACGTAAGAAGGTCAATGAGCATAGCCATTACGGAAAATCATAAGCCTTTACAGTATATACTTCCATACTTATAAATATTCTGACATATCATTAAATTCATAATATCTGTAGGCTCTAATAATTCAAAAAATCTGTTTAAATAAAACTAATATAATACAAACGTAAACTAAAGCACAATTCACCTCTCCGTAATGATCCAAAGAACTGGAAAACAACTACGACAGGAAACACTGATACCAATTACAATACACTGTGCACTTTGGAATTTTATCAGCCTGGCAGTGACAATATGCACTGGCGTATTAGGCCACTATCGCATATATTTAGTGTACTACAGACAAATGTGACATACACTTAAAGCACATGTACGCTGTTTGTCTCTTCAGGGAAGTTGGGTATAAATGGCCAGATTGCTATTCTTTCAGCCGTTTGTTACCTCTGGCTGTCTCGACCTTGTACAAGTCTTCTTATTCGTGCTCCATCTCACATGCTATGTCTGTCTCCGAATCAGCTGTTGCAGTATCTTCTCCACTCATCGCTGCTGCCATCGGATTCTTAGGTTAATTATTATGCACTAGAGTTCTTCCTCTACCAGTGCATAGAGTTTCCACTACAATTCATGTTTTTCTTTTACCTTCAGACATTGCATTTTCCAGTCGTACGTTTCAATCCTTTCTCTTGTCAGTGTTTCCATGGTGGACATTATCAGCAATGTAGCTTTTATCGTATTCTAGATTAGTTCGATATTTAGGTCTGGATATAATAATAATATTATAATAATCACAGGGGTGTAAATTCATTCGGCAGTTTCAAGTATTTTGTTAATGCAGTAAGTTATTTTCAGTCGACGTTGTTTCGTGTTAATGAAGGCTCAACTTTTGTCATTTCTTTTTCAAATTGTATATTATCTCACAGCCATAATTGTATGTATGATTTATAATGGTTGGTTGAAGGTGGTTTGTCTTGTCTGTATTGTTAGGGTGCATTGATCAGGATAACACAGTTTGTTTGCAGTAATCCAGGTATCAGTTGGGTTGTAACCCATTTACATAGTTTTCATAGTGCATTTCTTTATGCTACTAAGATGTTTTGGATTTTGAATCATAAATGAGACAAGCGCTTGGAATCAATCCCATCTCCCCACCAGCATGCACAATAATAAGGTATTGTCCATGACTTATTTACATACACTTCTGTCACATCACTCTGCCAACACATAGAGACATTAGGAGTGTTGATCCATGTTTCATCCATGTACACAACTGGTTTATGTTCATCTTTTTAATTTCTTTTTAGTTTTCTAAGGAAGCATGCCCTCTGTGCTACAATATTGGCATGTGCACACTATAAATGTAGTTTGTTTTTACACTTTTTAAATCTTAATCCAATGAACTTAACTATCTTTCGAAGCATTTCTCGACCTCCTGTGAACTGAATTTCTTGCTTTCAAAATTTGTATAGTTTCCACAATGTTAGAACTTCTTTTCTGAACTCAAAATATTCCAGAAATATCCTGCGAATAATACACCTATCCATACTGTACATTATAAACTTATTTGCAGGTGGTTTACCATTTTTACAAGGTGACTTGATAGTGCGTATTCCACTTTCATGTTGACCCTCCTTTCATATTTTGCATATTGTCTTCTCACTACAGTTAGTACAGGCAATAGTATGTTTAGTGGCATTTGTAACCAGTATTGTCATACCTTCCCTCTTCTCTTGTGTGCAAAACCTAATAACATTGGAAATAATAAATGTTCAAGGATAACTTTGTTTCCTTCATATTCAGTCACTAACGTAGTAGATGCTCCGCGACCTAGTCAACAATTGTATTGCACCAGATACAGTATTTCCCGGCTGTGCACATACATTACTGCGCTAGTTCACATTCCTTCCGTGGTTCCACTGGCCTTGCGGGTAATACAATCTTGGGTTTGTTTCTTGTGGTCTGGATCACTGTTGACTTGGTTCCTTTTTTCTTAGGTTACATGTGAAACACAGGAGGTTTTACTGCACGTCTCCCCTGTCCTCTACTTTTTGTCTCTTCAGTGCCCTTCTGGCTACTAGTTATCCTTCACTAATTAGCAGGGACATGCAAACAGTCTGTCGTAATATTGGTTAAATTAGCATGTTCAAGCTATTACAACATTCATGTTTTATGCCGATTTTGGTTTTTAGTGGAAATTTGATATAGTTGAAGTACACGAGATGGACAATTTAAAAATTCTAAATTTTCTCTCTTCTTATTTTCTGTGATAACTAAAATTACCAGGTATCATGTGAGGTTCCTTAAAACACGTAGTGGTGATGAAAAAGTTGGATTAGTTTTGTTAATGTATAATTTGGAAAGTAAGGTTTATTAATTGGTAGAAATTAAATTTAATGTTCCATGCAGTAATTTCTCTGGACCAAATTATGGATGTTGTCTGAAATATTCCTTGAATGAAAATTGTTCATTTTGCAAAACTGAACACAGCAGGAGGAAAATTAGTCATAAAGTTAAGAAAACTAATAGCATCATTTTATTAGCCTTGCTATTAACTTACTTCATTCTATTTTTAATATTGTTGTGAATTTGGTTTTTCTATGTCTGCATGCATGACTTAGTGCTTTTATGTGTAGTTTGTCTCCAAGCAAAATAGTGTTTTTGTTTTCCTTCCATGCGATTGCTGTAATTTTTGTTTGTCAAATAATACATGCTGTTTGTGTTAATGTACAAAATGTAACAAACTGCATTTTGCTTGATTACTGTAACATGGTGTTCATTTTTTGCATATCCTTGCGCTTTATTGCTTTCATTTTTTTCTTCTGGAAATTGCTTTTATATTGTGTGTGATTTTGATGATTAAATTGATATGCTTAACTGTGACTCATCAGTAAATGCTAAAATGCTAGACATGTCATACATGCCTGTTTTCTTTGTCATATTTTAAAAGAAATAATTTGTAATACCAAGATTTAAAAATTATTTTTGCCGTATTCTGTGCACCATATTTTCATTTTATTTCTCAAATTGAGCAAAAAATGTCTGTTTGTCTAGAAATGCTGATTTTCTACGCACACTGTTAAATGTGGCTCAGCTGTATAAACATCACTGGTTGTGTGTCTCAAACATTCCTCTTACCTCTGTTGTATATGCTGCTTTTCTGCATTTTGTATAATTTATTTTTCTTTTTTTGGGTCTTCTCCGATACCTTTTTGTACAGTACAATTTCTCTCTCCCCCCCCCCCCCCTCCCACTTTCGAAATTGTGTTTTACCATGGCTGTCGAGTAGACAATGTGACTGACATTCACTTACTGTGTAGCCTGTAGACCACTTGCCAAGTGAGTACCTCTCTGCTTACAGACTCTGAACAACAGGAGTATGGACTGGAGCTGGCTGAACTGAATTCAGAGATAAACATAAAGCAGAAGCTGATAGAGGAGCTGGAAGAGTCACAGCGCCGCATGCAGCTGATGCGGCAGCAATATGAGAGCAAGCTGCAGCAGCTGTCTGCAATGATCAAGGCAACTCAGGAGGAGCGTGACAAGGTGCTTGCCTCGTATGCGGGGCAGGGTCCACAGCCAACAGAGAAAGTGAAGAAGGTGCGAGAACAGTACGAGGTCAAACTGGCCAGCATGCAGAAAGAACTGCGCAAGTTGCAGTCGGCTCAGAAGGAACACATGAAACTGCTCCGCAGTCAGTCTCAGCATGAGAACCAGATACGTAGCCTCCGCAACGATCTCTCAGAAATGAAGAGGAACAAGGTGAGACATACTTGAAATTTCTAGTTGGCATTCTTTGATAGGCTTGTAGTACTACTTATTACCACTCTATAACTAGCATCCACTTAATGCAATGCCTGCTATGTTGTGGGGTGGATGGCAGCTTTGAATTTATTCTCTTCCACTGTACACTACTGGTGCCTTGCCAAGATTAGATTGTAGCCTGCCTTGCTAGGGCTGGCAACTAAGGACAGCTTTGTTTGATTCTGGTTTTTGGGTTTCTCCTCACTTTGAGAACGGCATAAGTGAGGGTAGGTCTGGAAGTAATACAGGAATATCAGTGGTAGTGGAGAAGTGTTGTACAGGATGTCCAATAAGTGTGGAAACATAGCGAAAATAAGGATCTACATGTTCGAAATGTCCGCCACTCTATACATTGAAATGCCAATCATGGAGAACATGATAAATGGTATTTGGTGTGATGTGTGAACTGCACTTCAGCGATGCGCTCCTGCAAATTAGCATGGTATGTAATCTTTACCACGAACACCAATGACTTAAAAGGGGCCCCAGATATTAGTCCCACAGGCATTAGATCTGGGCTTTGTGCTGGCCACTCAACCACTCCTGGATATCCCATCCGAACATATGGAAATTGTTCATCAAGCTGGGTCCTAACTGCAAAGTTGTAATGGGCAGGAACACCATCCTGTTGGAACCATGCAGGAAAATCACCCTCTTAGTTCATGCAACACCTATCACTCGTCTGGAAGCAGAGAGGGCCAATGATCCTATCATTATACAGTCCACACCAAGCCAGGATATGTTTGGTACAATTTTCTTTTGGTGAAGCCATCTATCAAAGGTTTTCTGGCCATTAATGTGTGTTTTACTTATTAACTTCACCAGAACACACAAATTCTCATCACTGAACAGGATGGTGCGTAGAAATACAGGATCCTTATCACATTTATTCCGGGCCCATTCAAAAAATTCCATTTGACCATCTGGATCATCCTCACTTAATTCCTGCAGAAGTTGGTTTATACTTGTGCCATTTCTGTGACTTTACAATCCTGTTCATGCAGCTTTGGGCACACTTTCAGCGGCCGTTCGCTGCAGATTTCTTTGGACTTCATGCAAACTTAGCAAGAATTGCTACTGAAGTTTTGTCCACTTGAGGAGGCTCTTTCTGAAGCCTTATCCTGTGTGTGCCAGGATCCCGGTTACTCACACATACCGGCCCTCAAATTTCAACACTGGCGAAGAATTGCACGACATGTTAAATGAAAGTATAAGTGTGAGTGGAAAAAGAATTACCATGGTTTCTACATTCTAAACCCAAACTGCATTAAACAAGTAAAGTCTTTCATATAGGCCTACACTTTTTTTTTCCTGTAATTTGCATTTTTTTTTATTTTTTATTTTTTTTTTTATTCCAAGGATTTTTCACAATTTGACCCAACGATTCCAGGATTTTATAGGATTTTTATATACACAAACCGGGATTTCAGCTTCAGCTCTGGTGGCAGCCCTCTGCTAGTATTAGGAAATTTCTCAAGGATTTTCCCCATTGATACTGCCTACAGGATAATCTCGTATGGTCGCGTCAGGTATCCGAAGACTCCTTGGATGATCTGGGTGCCACGAGCGCTCAGGGACAATCTGTGCCACCACTACCACAACCACCTGCACACCAGACATCCCGGTATCCGCAAAACTCTGCAGAACATACATGAACGGTACCTCTGGGAAGGTATAAGTAGGGATGTTGCAGTATGTCTCACTGTGAGGCATGCTGCCAGAGCAAGCTTTACCCTCTACCCTCCACCACAACCATGCCCAGATGACCGACCCAGGCGTGGACATGCCTGGCTGCCGATACCATGGTCCCTATCCACGCAGCACTCACAGTAACTGGTGCCTGCTAGTGGTAACAGATGTGTTTTTCCTGTTGGATGGAAGCTTTTCCCATCCCCAGCCAGGGAACCAGAAATATAAACTGACATATTTGTTGGGATTGGAAAATTTTATTATTTTTTACTCGAAGCATCCCGTAGAAGGCAGCAACATAAAGTTAGTTAAAATTTAAAGTACCTAACATTAAACACTTTCTCTGTACCTAACGCAATTTTTATATATTTATTTAGATAAAGAATATTGGAGTTTAAAGTATAGAGAGTTTTTGATCTTAAAGCACATCGTGGAAGACTGTTAACCCTATTCTAATTAATCAAGCGAAGGAGATGGGTTCAAAAACTGATTATTACATGGGTGAAATAAAAGATTAAAATTAAAGTAGAAAATGAACCTAACAGATTATTGCCAGAGCCGGTATTGTCACACTGTAAATGAAATTTACGTGCTACTTTGTACTGGAATTTTCAGGAGTAGGACTTCCATTACCTATGGTTACTCTGATCTAAGAACCCTAATTCAAAGCAAAATGCAAGCAGATAATTGACTAAAAGTTATTTTTAACTAACCTATCTGTTGACATGCGGACTGTCTCCTGGTTGAACACATTTAACACTGCAAACCTTAAAATCTAACATGAGAGGTACCTCTGTTTATTACATAATAATTATTTTACTACAAACATGGCAAAAAGGGTGGGGGTCAGTTCTTCCAAACGCACAAAGGAAATGAGCACCTGTTTGGCCTTCTCCTTAAGACCACTGCATCTGGAGAAAGGCATCTCGAGTCATGAGCACTCTCACGTCCACGAGGTGAAAAGCAGGGTTTAAGGTTCTACTACTGTGTAGAGCCATGTGAGCGGTGGCCGACGAGCAGATACCCAATCTCAGTGCTCGACGCTAAGGTATGGTGAGTAGAGAAAATTTGGCCCCTCTGCCTGCAGCGTCAACACGTGGGTGTTTGGTTTGTCCCAGTCTAGGGAACGTCCCCTCCGGCGTAAAGGTGCAATGGAAAGGACGAGCACCAGACCACCAAGCGAGTCGAGAAACCATGTACCTGTGTAGGGTCCGCCGTTCTACATACCGAAGTATTTAGAAAAGTTTGCCAGGCGAGTGCTTGTGGGTAAGCAAGATGTGTATTGGTTCATTTGATTAACAGTTTCTGGTATCACCTGGGTTTCACTCAAGGGTGAGGTCAACTGGGAAAAGGTGCAACGTCTACAGGAACTTGGAACTCCAGGATAGGTTTCAACCAATGTTTATTCCGTTTTACGGGAAGTAAACGGGGTGACATACTCCCGCCTGCGTTTTTCAAGAGCTTGACGGAAGGTAAGCTACACAGTCCGGGTAGAGGTAACCTGTTTCTAGACTAGCAGGGGTTTGGTCAGAATAGCGCTGTTAGAACAACTGAAAACTAATACTGACTCCCTATTCCTTGTTGCATTGTTGCCCAGAAGGGGCCTCAGTGTCTAATGTGGATAGAAGAAGAGTGGCACGTTGGTAAGATAATTAAGCAACATGAGATGGGATAAGTTCAACAATGGAGCTTAGGAAAGGATTTCCCTCTGGCACGAAGGTACTGTGAAGGGAATGTAGGTTTAGTGAGAAATGAAGCTGGCGGGTACTTCAGCAGCTAGTGTGGTGAAGACTGCCAGGTCAGGTTGCTCAGTTCCAGCAGTGAATGTGGTGGATGACTGAAGGCTGCTTTAGTCAAATTCTGGCTTCGTATTTATACTCTGCCGGGCAGATGCTCGGCGCTCATTGGCTGGCGTCTTGATGGCAAGGGGTGGTTGCTGTGTGTGGGGTGGTGAAAAGCAGAAAAGAGTAGCTCTCTGGTGTGATGTCACCGGCCGGCTGGGAGGATGACAAACGACACATACTAGTGATGCCATCTAGCAGTGTTTAGTAGTACTTGTTGCCTTGAGATGCATAGCTTCACCAGGCTGGTGAAAAATCAATCTCCACTGGGTGGGACACCCATTCTTGCAGGGTAGATAGAGCAATCTTCTGATGTCGTATGGTCAACGGTATTGCAAACTCTGTAGAAATCAGAAGTGCCGTGGGCTATGCTGATTAGCTGAAGTCGTCTAATTGCCATTGTTGAACATGCGTCATGCATCACCCCTAAGGTACTCCCTGACAGATTAAAAGGCAAGCATAGTTCTGCCAGCTTGGTAGATCTTAGAGAGCACCCAAAACACCTTAGGAACTATTCCACACGTAGAATCGAGTGACCTAAGCATTTATACTCCGCCACTGCTTGCGAAGGCCAGATTGGAGAACAAGTGCTTTAGCCCGCACGACCCACTGTGGATACCAAACCTGAACACTTCCGCATAAAGGGACTGAAATTATCTTAATCTCGGTCCACCACTTGAAAAGCCCGGAAGTTCCATCCACGACTTGCCAAGGCCAGACACGGAACACAGAGTGAAATACCACATCACAACGTCTGTGTTCAGCAGTACACATTAGGGCATGTATATCCTGGCTTAGTATCAGAGCAGTTGGTATTTTAATTCTTCCTCGTGCCATACTGCCATTAAGGAGGAGCTAAGAAATGGCTTAAAGGAACATTGAAAGAAGTAAGAAATGAAATTATTAAATTACTCTCTTTTGAATCTACAATTAATACCCTGTTGTTTCCATCCGTAACTAAGCTACCAGGTAAACAGCATCTAGCCATAGAGGTAATTCAACGATACAGAGATAACATCTTAGGCCTTGACCAGTATTGAATAGACCCACCTTTACAGGAAACCCCTCCCTTTGTCAATGAAGGTTACAACCCCCTCAGCACCACTTCAACATAATCAGCTGCTGCCCAGCACCTCGGCGTGCCAGCCAGTAAGGAGTAGCATGCCTCTTCCCTTCGAAAAGGTACCTTCTCAGCCAAGGGTTATCTGCAACTCCTGATTTTGTGCCTACCAGAAAGCCCACCAGGTCTACTTCGTACACCGGCCGGGTACCTAAACATTCTTAAGGCCCCTGCCTTTCCTAAATGCCCCTCACAATTCTTGCTTCGCTATGGTTGAAGTCAATTGAAGTAATCAAAACTAAACCATCCTATAAGAAGAACTACATTGTTAATACAATAGAATTTCATGTCCCTAGTTTTTTGTCCAAGGTGGATGCAAACAAGCCCAAAATATAAATTTTAACCTCAACAATGTGAAGAACCCAATCTTAGCGTGGCATTAGTTATTTTAGTTCAAGAGTTTCAAGTGATGTCCCACTTGAGGATATTAAGTTTTTCTTATCTCCAGTGCTTGCATTCGACCCCCCCCCCCCCCCCAACAGCAGATAAGTCAGTTGTAGGGACAGGAGTATGCTTCAGTCGAATGATGCCCAACATGGGACATAACAGTAAGAAGATTAGTTATCAATCAAGTGAGAGGTCGGGCTTCAAATTAGAAAATTGTTGGTTATGTGTTTACATATGATGATAGATAGGTTTGAACAGATAAGGTGTGAGATAGATAGATGCATGTTAACAATAACACAATTCTTGTCCACGCCTCCTATCTAAACTTTAGCCTACCACTCTAGTACACAATTTGTCTCGTATACATTCCCACGTTTCTGATGTCCTTATAACTGAAAACCAGGTTAGGCTTACACTGAGAAAATATAAAATCTTTTCGTAAACCAGTTATCTTTACAAGTAAAGTTTCCCAATAGGGAAGAACTTTCATATGTATGTCTGACCAATTAAAAGAAGCACCTGGACTAATGAGCATTCCCATTTCAAAAGAATGTGCTGTACCACTGCATCCATCTATGTGCTCTGACCTAGTGATAGTGCTATGTACATTCTGTACATGTATATGTTAATTCCAGAATGAGCAGCACAGTTGTCGGAAAGGTTGAATTAACAGATAGTCATGTTCATCTTTGCTTGGGTTATCCATTTTTGAACTTGCATGTATGTAGACCCTTATAAAATAGGCTTTTTGTCCATGGCTGTTGAAGCTGATTAAATAATAGAAACCATTATATTGGTTACTTTAATCTGTACCTTCAGTAAGTCTGTGTATATTAGGAAAACTGGAGTTAAATGTCTTACAACCACAGTGTCTAGTAGAAAAACTTGTTTTTTATCATATAAGTAAAATTGTTCCCCATTTTAAATTTGGTTATGCTTGTTCATTTCAATCCCAACAAAATGGTTAATTAGGAGTATAATCTACCATATGGCTGCGTTCAGTCAGAAGGATGTCCCAGGAAAAAGTAGAACTAGCCTTGAATTCCATTCAGTCCAGCATGATTTGAAGGGTGAAAGCACAGAAAACTCCAATGGTGGAAAGGTTGTCACTCTGATCCATGTTGCTGCTGCTTGTGCTTAGAGGGGTTTGAAGGGAAATGGAAAACTTGCAGCCTCTCGCATTACCATTTAATGTGGAGAAAATAGACTAAGAGGAGTCTTGTTCTAAATGTCAATATTTCATACATATTTGTATAAAATAACTACATTTTTAACGTGAGAAAGCTGAAAGTGTTGTGGGGTTGCAAAATTCTGTTCCTTGCAACAATAGTTAGCACTACTGCAGTTTATGTAATGTTTCAGGTGAAACTGCTGAATGCAATGAAGGAGGAAGCACGTCGGCACAAGGAGGCAGAAATGGCAAAGGCACGGGAGATAGCACAACTGCGTAAGACCCATCGCAAGCAGGAGAACAGGATTCGAAACCTGGAGACCGACTCGAAGATGAAAGATGTAGTGTTGCGTAGGAGGAACGAAGAAGTTTCTGCTCTTCGGCGTGCAGTGCGACCTGTCATGTCGAATAAGGCTGCGGGTCGGGTGGGGTCCCGTCACCGCCTGGCCACTTCTGTTGCTTTCTCCCCTAAGGTAGCAAAGCAGAAGTGGCAGGCGCTGGAGAATAACATCACAAAGATGGCACTCAACAAGCAGGCAGTGGCAGCTCTGGAACGGGATATGGAGCAGCAGATGGCACAGCGTGAACAGCTGGCTAGTTTACTGCAGTGTCTGGAGAGGCGGAAGCGCTACAGCATGCTCACCTCAGAGATGCAGGATGTGCAGGACCAGATAGAGACCACCAAATCCAACATAGATTATATCCAGGGGAGGATCTCGGAGGACCAGCAGAGTATTGTCCAGGTAGGTGTGCCAGACTTGGTGCCACAATGAGTGTTTTACGCCAGCTCAGTTTTGGCTTGGTCGTCAAGGAACAAATTTATTCTGGCCAGTGGCGTGGGGGGTTGTTTTTCACTCTCATTCTAGGAAAATCAGAAAAAAATCCTCAGCCTTGATTCTTTTAAGAAAATATGTAATACAAAAAATTAATATATTAGATTGATTCCACCTTAGCTCGTTAGGCTCCACTTTTGTTTCTCATGTCTACTTTAAAAATGTAATTCATTTTGTACACGGAAGTTCAATGCATCAGTCTATAGAGGAATTCTCCTTTAAATATGTTTCAAAGGGTCGGATATGTTTTCACATAGATGAAAGTGTGTAAAAAAAAAAAGAAAGAATTTATTTGGTGTATTGCATTGGACCAAAGTATTTTGTTATAAAATAGATCATATTAAGTTAGTTACTGTATCTGTTTTTGGAGATCTCACAATTTTTTACAATGGTAATAGTTACATATTGTTAATGTTTTTCTAAGTAAATGTTTGAGTGTAGTATGTTGTTGTTGTGTGCGTGTGTGCGCGCGCGCACGTAAAGTGAATCCAGTGTTGCTCTTACTTTTTTAACTTAGCCATGGCAGATTGTAAAGTTCTACAAAAGTGAACTGTGTATTAATCAGTACTAGCTTCTCACGGGAGATGATAAAGTTCCCCCCATAGGTTTGGTAGTCACTCTTCTTGTTTGCCTTTATTGGTTGTGAGCTTACATTTGGGTGGAAATGAGGTGAGCCTGACATAAGGCAGGCATGCCCAGAAGTTAGCTGTGTACAGTAGTGTGTGTGTGTGTTTGTAGATAGAGGAAGGTAAGGATGGTGTAGATGGGGCGGAGTTAGGCCAAGGGCTGATCAACCTGGATGAGGCCCGTTATTTCATAGAGAAGATGTACAACATGACTGTGAGCCAGAGTTACTTAGCTGCACAGCGTGAGATTGCTATCAAGGAGCTGGAAAGCCGGCTCGCCGAGGTAGGTGTTCTGTACTGCCTGCACGTTCAAACATTTGAAAATGGTATACTATCATGTTTTAACTGAGAATGAATCAGTAGTTTTCAAAGTTCCTTCTGTGTTTTTTAATATGTGGAATGTGAGTTGATTCCCAAAAGTACGTATATTATTTCTCTCCACCATATTCAATTGTTACTTTCTTTTTGCCATGTCGACAATAAATAATATTGCCATTACCACTGCACCAATTACGTTTGTTTCCGAGATACTGTATGTGGATTTATCATGTCATGCAGTTAGTTGGTATTTGCTTGGACATAAAACAGTACTTAAAATGTAATGTTTAACACCTCTATGAAATTAGGTTTTAATGTTGAATTAGCAGATGTGCAGGAATTACTGGATTTACTTCTATTTAGAGTTGTTTCCTGCAAATCTGTAATGGGTTTCATTCTGCACCACATAAAATTACCAAGATAAAATTGTGACATGTCCAATAAGGGAGGTTGTGCTCCAGTTGGCGTGCAGGCGGCTGGTTACCAGCATTCTCCTTGGGATGTGCTTTGCTGCAGAGAGAGTAGGTGTCCTGCAAGGACTGGTGGTGTCTTGATAGCTTGCCCTTGGTTCACAGTCCAGCTAAGTCCAGGGGTAGCTCTTCTCCCAGACGTATAGCTTTGATGAGTGGATGAGGCTTACCAGAGGTGGAAAAAGTGGTTGAGGGATGGCTGAGGAGTGAGTCCTCTCAGATGCGTAGGCGGTGAGAACTCTGTCCTGCGAAGGTGAGTTGCAAAGTGCAAGATGGGGAATCGTTGCAAAGCAAGCTGGTTTGAGGCATAAGCTACCCTTAACTTCCTCTGTGCACCGCCCTTCTGAGTGTACAGTATAGGAAATAAAGGTGGTAACTACAGCCTCGTGAATGTGGAGCAAGCGATGCAATTCCCTGCTGTGTAGTGTCAGGAGGCCGTAGCTGTACAGGCAAGAGTTATACCATTTGTTCCTTTTGTCTGGCCCCGTAGAGTGTGGTAGACAGTAGTGGGTAGGCTCAGGCTGTACACTTGTGTCTTATGTCTCTTGGGTGTGTTATCCATAGGTCAGTGCATCCAGATCTAAAACCTACTCCCTTATGGCTCCATAAAGAAAGCTGGCAGAGTATGGAATAGTTTGGCTAACTGATTCGTCTGGTGGAGGAGTTACTAGTGGTTGTGGCTGTACCAAACTTACCCAGGGGCAAAGCTCGAGTGGCCGTCAAATGTGTGGGTATTTGGCTTTAAAGCTTGTGATCTGCTTGCTTCATTTTTATGGGCTAAATGTTAGGTAGGATAATGACACAGTGACACTCTGGAAAATTAGTACACAGAAAATAGGTGGGAAAACATGTATTCTGTTCAAAGTGAATAGAACACAGTGGCCCTGTACTACCTCCTATACTAACTTGGCTTGACATTGAATTTTTGAAGTTATAACTACGTTCAGCCAGGTGAAGGTGATATCTGCTAGAGTTACCACACTGCCCTAACTATCGACCTGTGTTGTCCTGAAGGAACCAAGATTGGTGACTACCAGAAGGGTAGTATTGATGATTGTAGTTACCATCTGATAAAGAAGGGTCCTTAAGGAACTGTCAAGACAGTTACCACTTGGCGTGATACCAAGGGCTGGTAAGAAAGTAGTCATCTTTAGGAGCTGTTGATGGTATGTCTTCCAAAAGCAGGAGGGTCTGCAGCATGTGCAGAAGTCGTCTGGAGGGATTGTCTTCAACTGGTAAGCTGCTTCCGACGCTGAAGAGATTGGTGGAAAGCAATGCGTCGTACCAAAGAGCGTGAACTGCCGGTGGCTTCATCCGGCCTAAGTCTGAGCGGTGGAGGAAACATAGACTGTTTGCTAGTCGCGCCAGCCCTTTTATGCTGATTTCTTGCTGGACCGAAGTAGATGAGGAGTGGGGAAGGAGATAAGCTCCTCCCCTTGAATTCGGTGGCTGTTGTCTGCTGGTATCGTCTGCTCGTGTCGTCTGCTGTGTGGATGAATCGCTGATGCAGTGGACTGCATCCCTTATCTTGTCCGCAGGGTGCATTCATGGATGCGTGCTGCCCTCCCTCGGCATGCTGTAAAACTATGTGGCCTTGGGTGGCGGGCTCGATGTCTGTCCAGCAGTACAATCTCACTTTGGGGGTTGTTGGCGTGACGTCTGGCTTGCAGAGTTGTGTGAACAGAACAAAATGGACTGACGTGTCTGTAATAGCATCCAGCGTTGTGAAGGAGTGTACTGTAACACCACGTGTCCAGCCTAGTAAAATACTATTGGTTTGCCTTTCCCAGGTGTAATGAACATGTCAAGATGGAGCGAAGTTGAGCGTGCATTAAAGATGTGCAAAGCATCGTGCATAAATTTCTTGAGCTGGAAAATTTTAAATTTTAGTGATAAGACAGCTTTATACTGCATAATGAATCTAAAACTCAGTACATAAACTAAGTGCATAATAAAGAAAAGCTTTTAGAAACTAGAGGGGCACAAGGGAGGTAGGCTTTGATGGGTACTGTACAGTGGACAAAGGTGTAGTTGTGTTAAAACAGGTGTGTGGTTGCAGATGAACCAGCACAACAAGCTTCAAGAGGACCTTCTGCAACACCTTATAGTCAGCCAAGGGCTGGACATAAACGCCCAGAGCCAGCCACCGTCGTCAGCCAGCTCACCGTGCTCGTCCCGCTCTCCCTCTCCCACCGATGCGTAAGCTATCTCATGTTGCACTTCAAACCTCACAGCAGTCTTCACTGTTTTGGTTGTACTTAGTACTCCACATTCATGTTACAATCTTTCTCTTAGCTGCCTTTCTTCTACACTCTTGTACCAGTTGAGCGGACATTGCATTCCAGCCAATCCAATTCTGTATGGGATGTGTGCAATATAAGTTGTTTTTTTTTTGTTTACTTTAGTGTGCTAAAATTTAGGAAGTAAAACTTCTCCATATCAACCCCATTTATAGCATCTATTTTTGTATAAAAATTTGTGAGGAACCTTAAACAATTGAATCGGTAAACTTAAAAAATTTAGATAAATAGGCTGAACAATAAATTTGTTGCCTTTTTTTTTTGTTGCTGTTCTTTGTTTCTCTTGGGGAGCTCTGTACTGGATGTAATGCATATATAGAGATGTATACCACCACTTCCCATCCCCCACCCTGCTGTCTATGCTAGCCAATACTTGTTGACTTAGATCACCTTCTATACGTCGTCAGATGTTTCCACATGCAATGCAACTACCATCACATGTTCGTCATGATGTACTCTCGCTCACTTTTGTCATCTCAATTCTCAATTTGCTTGTATTATGACCACTTAGTTTTCTCTTTATTTTTGATTGCGGTTTTTTTAAGACGTACTGTGCCTAGCTTTTTGGACTCAGATTTGGTACAGTTCTTGGCTTGATTACGTGAAAGATTGGCGACGACCAGCATGGTTTATATAGACTTGATATTTTGTTTAAATTAAAGGAAATATAGCCAACTTGTTGCACTGTGTGTAGACTGTGGGTTAAAGTGAGAACTTTTTAAACCCCACTGTAGTTTCAAATTTCTTCAGTTTGAATAGCTTTGTGTGTCATACCAATGTAAACATTGGCACACATTTCCATTTAATGTTTACGTTGACGCCGTCAGGTGAGACACGAGACGAACAATGACCCAAATACTTACTGGTTATTTGGGTGCCCGCAGTGCTTCCCAATCACCGCATTATTGAGACTCAGGGTTCTCAAGGATGCTGTGGGTTGTGTGTGTCCATCTCACCCATGCGTACTTACAAACATGTAGGCAATATTAAACTTTTACCAAACATCACTTAAAATAAACACTGAATAAAACATACGTGGCTAAGACACTGTCACTACTGAATAAAAGAGGTAAGTTCACAGTAGACTTGCTTTTATTGTTACTGTGCTTACACATCGTGCCAATGAAATTATGATTATCTGTCATGACTAGCCAATTCCACTTGGGTGCTTCCCAGCCCGTAATTACTCTAGCGCACACCTAGATGGAAGATCACACCGAGGTGCACGAAAACACAGCCTTCACAAGGGAAGAGGGCAGACTGCCGCTAGGGTGGACTGATGGTTTTTCACTGAAGATAAAACACGGTGAATTACAACTGAAAACCCATGATACATATTACCACGTATGATTACTCATCACCAACCCAAATTCGTCGGGGCTCTCCTTCCAACATGTGGGTAGTGTGGTGACGGCCTATACCCACAACCGGCTAGAATGGGAAGAATTGCACCTTACACTAATTACAAAATTGCATAGACCCTTAAACGATACGTGAAATAAGATGGGGCACGAGATGAATATTCACAATACACACACACATGTGTGAAACCAAGCTTAGATGGCGCGGATGCCCCGCTGGATGAAGTTCGTAGCGGACAATGTGGCGTAGGTGAAATTGCAATATTTCTGCGTGGAAACAGCAAACTAAATTCAGATAAAATATTATTCATATTGAGAAAGTGATTCTCTTTACGATTAGTGGTTACAGGCTTGTAACATACCTGATGACGCTAAAATCAAACATTAACGTGACCGCATGGTCCAGTATAAAAAGCATCAATTTATGTGAAAAATACATTGAACCCTGAATAAAATTGACATAGAACCCTGAAATACATGATTGCACATACGATGTTACATAAATAAGCTCTTAAAACGCAATGATGGCATATGCAAACACTTGGCTTGGGTCGGCCACGTGGTTATACAACATGTTGCTGTAAAATATTCAAACACAAAAATTACCCTCACATACATACGTAAAAACAAAGGTCTTAAAATTGTGTGTAGCAGTATGGCAGAAGTTACAATGAAATGCCATAAACATAGGCGGATGGCGCCTGATTCAAGTCGTGTGGGTCGCGTGACCTCTCGGACATCTTTCTCCTCCTTCTCCTCGATTAAGTTTAAATGCTGCAAGGGAGCAATTAATAAAGTGTAAGCATAATGTTGGGGAAAATGTTTGGCAAAATATACGCAAGTAAAGGTTAACCGGTAAACTAAATAACTATAGAAACCTAAAACAATGAACAAAAGTTGTAGTGCATACGTGACAGTGTCTTATCTCGCCAGCTCTCCTCAACAGACTGTCCAGGTACAAGCGTTGCACGGACCTACCATGACACCTATGGGGTTCACATAAGCGGAAGTGCTATTCACGCTGAGTAAAATATTTTATATTGAAAATAAAATGGCACTAATTAAATTAAATATTGTTTTACATTTCTATAATTTTCGTATGAATTTCAATATTATTTTTCTCTCTCTTTAAGACAGCGTTCATGCCGGAATATTAAGAGTTCTTAATCTCGGTTCCGCAGCCACTTTGTGCTAATTTTTTATTGTTTGGTTATAAAATTTGAACACTTTAAAACGTTTGACACATATTAAACACTACAAATGCAAGATAACACATTTTACACTGGAAAATAACATTTTTATGAAAGTTCAAAATTATCGGCCTCTTTGCACACGTGCGGGACACGTGAGCGCAGTCATGGGCTCTAGCACTGCTGGCTGTTAGCCAGCATCAATGTCAACTACACAAGTTTGCTGTGTTTACGCAATAAATAATAAAGCACCACATAACTGTTACGTTAGAAAACATAAATGATAGAACATTTTGTATTAATAACATGCACCACATACAGTATGAAAAAGGTAAGAGAAAAATTTTTTATTCTGAAGTGTTTTGGCGAAACATGTTGCGTGTTAAGTTTTGTTTGGTAACAATGTGATTTTGTGTATGCCCTTCCAGGATACCAGTCTATTCAGAAGTCGTGTTTTGTAAAAAAAATATTTCAGTGATGAATCCTCTTCCTCAGATTTTTTCGCAAGTAGCCACTGAAAATGTACTTTGTGCTGGGGTTGCCACACTATATTTAAACTTTTATGATGAGGGGATGTACACACGCCTGCTGTATTATTTTATTCAGAAAACATGTAACTATGTATTGAATTAATTTGATTATTTTACACCAGAGGTGATTGAACTTTGATTTGCATTGTTTATTTTGCTACACAGAAGGTAGAGCTGCATTTTTGCATTTGCCTGCTTATGTACAATATAATTTGACCTCTCCATATAAGACTGTTGGCCATATCCAACACTGAAAGTTACATTCATACCTTCAAATATAAAACATTGTAATTTTAAAAAAATTTGCACACACAGTAAATATTTATCTTTTAGTACTAGTCATGCAATATTGACTGTAGATGAGGTTACTGTATTTCAAAGGATGGTATTGCATATTTGTACTTACAGCTGTAATGGCAATACCAGGCCGCAGCAGTTTGCTCTGGGGCAGAAGACGCGTAGACGGACAGCTCTGCCGCAGGAACTGCTATTTGCAGCCACTGACAACAACAACGTTCCTACAGTACAGTCAGATTCTGCCCTGATGCCACCTCCTAGGGTGCCCAGTGCCCTGGAACCTTTGAAGTAAGGATTTTCAGCAAAAGCTGCCTGTTTTGATGGAAGTGCTACTTCGAGAATCACTTTTGAGGCTATATTTTGTTAGATTGCTTTGTCCAGCATTTTGTGAATTTCAATATTTGTAAATTACACAGATATGCCTGAAGTGCGTATTTAAAACATTGGAAAAATTAATTTTTGCAGCTAAAATTTGTTTTGTGTAGTTTACTGTCTTTGTGCTCTAAATAGAGTAGAACCCTTTTATAACATTCCTGTGTAACTTTTTTCTCCATGGTGTAACATCATTATTTCATAGTCCCACCATTTTTCATTAAGCGTAATGGGTTTCATTTTCTTCAAATATCAGTATGTTAAGTTTTTGGCAGCAACTCATATGCAGTTTTTCTCTTAAGTCTTTTTCATATGTACAAACAAAGCAGTAGCCTACAAACAGATAAGAAAAAAGTGTTATACTTTGAATTGACGCATGCCAATATGCTCTGCAGCGCAACCGCGCTCTCAATGGGCGACTTCGCCCCACCTCGAGCCGATGAGTGTTCGGGGCAAGTCAGCAACAGTGGCAAAGTAATTCTAGGTATCAAGCAAGCAGACTTAACGCGTTGGACATCCGCATACGTAAAAGTAATTGACGCGTTTAATTATGAAATGTACGGCCCGCCCAAAATCTCGCATGCAAGCGCCACCCCCACAAATAAATAAAATATTTTTGATGAACAACTACCCTACAGTTAGCTGTGGAAGAGGTTCCAGCAAACCTACGAGATGGCAGCACCCCTGTGACCTTGTGACGTCACATCCCGCCAGCCTCGGAAAGAGGTGTTTTAATTTGTTGTCGCCTCGAAGTGGGGAGATGAGAAATGAACAGTGCTGCCGCAACCCTGATAAACCTACCCAAGCGTTGGAAGGCTACTCTACCCCGCACCCCTGGAAGATCGCTGATCAAGGGATTTTTTCGTATATAAGGAAGTCCATTACCACACTCCAGCAGAGACACTGGGCTCACCAGCTGTGTAGGTCAGTGAGCACTCCATAGTCTGCGAAGACCTCTCTCCTCTCCTCAGCCTGCAAACTGCTTCAATCTCCTGCCCAGCAGCTTGAGCTGACCGCAATGGTAGCTCTCTCTCTCTCGCTCTTTCTATCTCACTTCCTCTCTCTCCAGAGGTAATCAGACATGTACCACACCACACTTTACCCCAGTCAACTTCCTTGACTCCCGTGGTAGAAGATTGTCGCGATACTAACGCCCCCTAGACAACCCCGTTGCTGAGGATACCCTGTAAATTTGTGTAGCTTAGTATTTTGCAATATTTTAAATTCTTACCATGCTCACCTTTGCTGGTTCCCGTACGTATAATTGTATTATTTTACTAGCTAATTAATTTTGTGCAAGTCTGGCGGGCTTTCCATTTTCTTTTACCGTAGTAAATATTACGTGAATTGAATTTGATTGCATACCATAATTTTAGTATTAGACCCTTAATCATTGCTTTAGTCAACTGTGGTATAAATGGAATGTGTGCAATAGAACATATTATTGAGGACTAATCTTGAGGTGCACTGAACTCCACAGAAGACTGAGTTTGCAAATATTTTGAGTCTGAAAGAACATAGTGCTGCTAATGGGTTTCCGGTGTTCCCTTGCTTACCCTCAATGTAGTCCAAATGCTGGACCACATAACTGTAAGACAGGGCCTTGGGTGTGACTGCCAAAGTCACATCCCCAGGACTTTGTCAGCGGATAGGTAGATGGCTGTACAAATGCACAGTAAACGAGGTTTCATTAAGAGCCGCATAAGACGTAGAGAACGGCGTGCTTTGAAACATCAGGTTATTGTTGAAGTTACTGTTGCACCCACGAATAAGGTAGACCCGCTACTGATGGATTCTGAGTTCATACCTTGGCCGAGTTCGCCCCTTCTACTGCTCTCACAAGAATCTCCATTAGATCTTTTATTAGGTACTTGTTGGCCAGAATATTACCTGGAGGGGACATACCCTACCCAAACTGAAACTGTGTCCCAGGTAGCAAGTGTTACTCCAACCGAGGTAGTTCCGGAGAAGGACCCATCAAATTCTTGTTTAATAAGGATAGCTTTGAGGAAAATCATCAGAGTTCGACTCCCACCTAAGGTGGTCCACAAACATCATGCAAACCTCTCCCCTGCTATGTTCCCTCACGCCAACCAACGAGGTGTCTGCGGATGGCCCCTATATCTCCGGCCAGATCATCCATTGCCACAATCACCCTCATTTAAATACCTTTGACTTTATTTCACCATCCATACACCCAGGGACAGCTGGCATCTCGTCTGTGGGTAACTAGTAGTGAGAAAGATCGAACTCCCTGGGCGGGAAACGATCACAGTTCGCCTCACTCTGGGGTTTGACTCTCCTCTCTTCCGACGAACCAAGGAGGGTGGTCAACACCCTAACCTCTATCCCCCAGATAACAGAGGAGCACACATGAGAATATTGGAATATTAAGAAATTAAGTTGGTGGTCCTGAAAATAATAGATAATTACCAACAGTAATGTGTAGGTAAGCCTCCAGAATACTCTTGTGTATTAGTTGATTATGCTATGGTGCTTAGAAATCATTACTAACATCTTTGCACCAAATAATTCAGATGAAGATGTGGAACTTAAAGGGAATAAAATAGTTTTTCCAATTCATCTTTAGACCCTCAAAGTTGACACATTACTCCCTAGGGAGAGGGATGTCATGTCAAGAGTGGGACATCTTTATTTCTGCACCAGGTCAGTTGCATGAGTAGGGGGCGGTCTCCACTGTGGCGGCATCTGTAATATGATCTATCTGCCTCGCACTGTTCCCTTATATAATGTAGAACACATTGGGTGGCTACTTGGTACAAAATTGGTGAAGGCAAGGTGATGCCTCCATGCGGGGGATTCACTGGTTTGAGCTAGCTTACCACTGTTGTTGCTTCCTTTCGGCAGTCACTGGCCCTGGCTTGATGACTTCGATTCCGGTTGGAGCTTGCATCTGGGCAGGCTGGCTTGCTGACGCCTGCAGGTGACCAGGGTGCCGGAGACTCGCTGGTGTTTTCCGCGTCAAATGGGACCACTCCCAAGGGGAGAGTATACTCTTGGCTTAGTAGTTAAGTGGTGGGGTGGGCAGCTCTGGGAACCCTAATCTGGAGGCCAAAGAGGTTGGCAGGGGGAGTAGTGGAGTGAGGCTCCACTAATTGTCAGGCGGCTTGTGCTCTTTCCCATTGGGACTAGCAGCAGAGGGCTGGTGTAGGTTGTTTACTTGAGGGGGGGGGGGGGGGGGCAAAATGCAAGGATTGCAGCTGTCTTCCAGGCGTTCCTCCTGCTCCCTCGTTGATCTAATGTCATGGACAGGATAGGTGCTACTATGGGCACTCCCTGTCTTTCGGCTCCGGGTAATAAATTATATTCTCTATTTGAGCGAGGGCTGCTTTCCCTTGTGAACCGCAACACCGGGGCACGGGGCTTTGCTGCTTCTCTGTGAAGTTGAGCACTGAGGAAGTATGCCACTCTGGGTTTGTCGTAATTATCCCTGTTCACTTGGTGTGCTCACGGTGAGAAAGGCGAGCGACTGGCTCTTAATTTGGTGTAAGGATTATGCCCAGTGAGGTGTTAGTGTTCTCAACTATGTAAATGGAAGGGACTGTCTCTGTTCGCCTTACATGCCTCCGGTAGGACGGTCGGTCATCGATAATCCACAATGCCATGGAAAATAAGTGGGAGCATGGGACGATCAGTTGGCCCCATCAGAGGTTCTCTCTGTTGACCAATCTATGAGGTTGGACTAGTGCTGGCAGTGGTTAAATCCGTATGCTGGAGAAGGTCTGGAGAGATTCCCACTCTTATTGAAAGACCGGACGGTGAGCGGCAACCTGCTCAGTTTGTGCCCTGGAAAGGCACTAGGGGTATGGATAGAACCCCGCCCAGACCCACACGCTTAGTATCTGAGGGTGAGGGTCTCAGAACCTCTGTGGTAGGGGGAGGTCTGGTATCCACTGCCTGTCCTAGTAGGGTTTGAAAATTATAAAAAGTTCCCGACTGGAGAAGTCTGTCTCCCCGCGTGTCAAGCGGCTTGAGATTGACCCTGTGGGGGTCTCGATACTCAGAGCAATGAGGTTGGCTGCGCACACCTGCTTAACAACTTGACAATACTGAACTTTGCCTTCTTCACCTCTCTCTGAGCCCCGTGCGTGGCGTTGAATGGCATAGAAGTAGAACAACTTTCAATACCCCTCAGTAGTGGCAAGCAATTGATGAATACCCTGACTAAGTGTTAGGTCGACAGTGGTTGAAGGTGTGCTCCCCAACTCCAATCAGTGCGGGTAACTAGTACTTGAACCTGGAGCTGTGGGTTGTAAGACCGCCTTCCTACCACTGCCGGGTGTAGTCCACAATGGTAGGGCCTCCAGACCCAGGAAAATACTCCTGCCAGCACCTTAGCTGGGTGCTCTGGTCAGTGATATAACCTGGGGTGGCTATCCCGCCTCGGTGGGGTGTGTCTTTGGTGGTTGAGGCTCTATCGTTCTGTATACTGAGGTAAACAGAATGGGTGGCAGTCGAAAGATGAGGTTGTGTGTGTTGCGATGGGCAAGTCTTTGAAGGAGGTCTGTCGTCCTACTTAGTTCGCAGTAGTAAATAGCCTGGTCCCTTGCTTGGCCATTCCAAAGTCAGTATTTAGTAGAAGAATGGTTATACTCCTAGGAAAAATGTACTCTGATACGGTAATAAATACTGGGTGACTTACTAAAACCAAGCAGAGCATTTATGGAAGTATTGCTACACAAGTTAACGGCTGGAGGTTACCTGCCCTTAAGACTACTTAAGATACAGGGGATAATTGAAACTAGATACTTCACAACTAGACATATGGGGTTGTTTAGAAGAGACACTAGCTTACGGCGGCCACTACCCGCAAGTAACTGTAGGTGTCGACCCAGGAGAATCGGCAATGGAAGTGTTAAATAACTGGTTGATGTCTTCTTGTGGATGAAGTCTTCTGGTTGCTGGCGATACCAGGTGGTGTTGAAGCCTCTGGAAGGTGGTTGCTGTAGCCACTGGTGGTTGTTGAAGAATTAGCTCTTGGAGATGAACGTGAGGACCTAAGTCAGTAGAGCCCTAGCACACGAAGGGTTGAGGTGAGCTACTCGAGACTATAACTCCCAACCTCGCCTGTGCACGGCCTTATATGGTTCAATGACAGGTGTGCGCCGGGCCGGGGTGAGAGGCGGGACATGCCTCTGTGACGTTTGCCTGGAGCGAGCGGGGTGGGAGAACTACCCTCGTGTGCTCTATATGGCCTCGGGCGCTCTGCCACCTTCGGCAAGTGTAGCAACACTGTCTGCTAGGTGTTTCGAGGAGGCTGACGTGTCATGCAGCCGCTTGAAGTACTCGTGATTTTACGTGCAGGAATTGTCGGCTTGTGTTGAAATGATTCTCTGTGCACTCGTAAAACAACGTGCTAGGTTTGACCCTTCTTTTCGTTTTAATACTACAAAATAGAGGGAAGGCAGGTCAGGAACACTCCGGAAACCAAGTAGCATCAGTGTCCCTGCACGGGATCACATCTTTTAGACATCTTGGAGTCGTTCGTAGTCGTTTGGTATGTTCATATAAATGGTGCGCATCAGTATGAATATGGTCTAAGATTTTTGTATGAAGCACTTCAGATTGTCAATGAAGTATGTACTGTATACATAAAATTACTTTAAAAAGTAATTGTTGCTATTAGAAGTTTGTGTAAAGTATATTATCTGTAACTGAGGACCCTTTTATTTTATTTAGATAATGCACAGAATGAATTTTTCACGAAATTTAGATGAATGGCATGTGCATTGGTATTTAAAGAAATTTTACACATTTAGAAGTTACTTTTGTGGTTTATAGGAGTAATGCAAATTACTTAACACTGCATACTTGGGTTATGTGTTTATAATAATGGTGAGTGGAAAATTTATTTCACAGAGAATTAAAGTTAGAGCAGTTGCTGTAAGGAATGCTGAAAAGTTGGTTTATACTATACGTGGTAGTAAGTGTGGTTACTTGGAGCAGATATAAAACAGGATTTATTCCCCACCAGTGAAATATGTACAAGACAGACTCGAAACATACATGTAAAACATTTCAAATTATGGAAACATACGGTGATAAGAAAATATGCTAGACTACCAAACTAGCTACATTTGAAATATCAATACATTGTTGATGTGATACCTTGGCAGACTGGCCATGCACTATGTCAAGGGAGGATAGGTTTTTGACTGGTGCTAAGCCAGGCGCACCCTTCTGTTGGTTGAATCTAGTCTGTGGCACAGGTGTTTGTCCAATGTAGAGAACGGGCATGATAACTTTGTGGCAGGGCACGAAATCAAGTCCGATGAGGACGATCTTCCGTTTCAGACTGTTTGCTTTTGGATGTGTACCTGGGCGATGTGCAACCGTTATTGTTGTCTTGGCTTTGGGAGTTTCAACGGGGTGTACATGTGCCGCTGGTAGACTGTTGGACTGGCTTCTGACGTGTGATTACGTACACTGGTACTGAGCAATAAGTTCAATTCGGAGGTAAACAATGTGGACTGCTGGGGGTGGTTCTGGCTTGTTCAGGAACTGGTGTGAACGTGTCGGTGCTTCAAACAATCCCTGTGGGATCTCCGGCATAACAGGTACTAGGAGACTAAGTGCCTGTTCCCTGGGTGCGAGTTGATTGAGACCGGATGAGGGAGGCGGTCAGCTCTTGTAAGCACGTGGAGTTAGTAAGCGCCTGCTTTGCGTTCTCACAAATTCCACTCCGATGGGAGTAAGGCATTTGGACTCAATACACACTCACGTCCGCGAAGAGAACCTATGGTAAATATATGGTGTGCAAGGTTCATTTCGTCCTATGTGTCTATCCACGTGGAACATCTGCTGATGTAATGGTCATCCTATCACAATGCTCGGTGCCTAAACGTGGGGAGTACTGGGGGTCAAGCCTAGTCGTAGGCAGTTCCTGCACATGGGTGTATGTCCCAATTTGTCTTCCCAACTCTGGGAATGACTCCTCCAGTGCCTAAATGTGGTGGAGAGTGTGAGCACCGAATTGACATGCTGTCCTATGGGAGTGTGTACCTGGTGGGCTCTACCATTCTGCCTACCGTGGTATGCAGAAAGGCTGGCCGTCACTAGTGTGAGTGGGCATGCTAAAAATTCACTGGCTTGTCTGAGTAGATTCCCAGTAACCTGCAATCCTCTGCTTAGTGTGACGACACTGGGAAAGGTTCTGTCTACGAGAAAGAGGGTACTCCTGAGTCAGGTAAAACTGTGTTTATTCCTTGTTACGGAAATACATGTGGCGTTGCATTACCTCCTAATGCTTGGCAAGAGTTGCAGGAAGCTTTACACTTATGTTGGCAAGGTAGAGATGGCCTGGTCCTAAGCTACAAGGAGAAGGAATAGACGAGTGCTGTGAGAACAACTTAAACTGATCTGACACCCTACACAATTGTCGTACAGGTGGGGCTGCAGTGTCTACATGTGTATACGAGGTGACAGTAAATAATCTTCTGGGAAGACTAAGCAGGTCGGATGGATACCTCTGGTGATAAGAGACCAAGGATAAAAATTTTCCTTCTGCAAGAATGCGGTGAAGGAAGGGTAGGTTCAGCAAGGAGCTGGGGCGAGCTAAGTTAGCTGGAGCGATGCAGGCTGGTCAGTGTATCCAGCAACTGGTGCAGTAGAAGACTGAAGACTGATAATGAGTGAGCACCATGTCACTATATTTATACTCTGCTGGGTGCTTCCTTTTCTCTCATTGGCTGGCGAGCTCGTGGGCAAGAGGTGGGTGTTTGGAGAGGGGGGTGGCGTGCAGTGGAACTCTGCATCTTGTTGCATAGTCTCGGTGGTCCAGTGAATAAGAAGTCACTGGCTGGAACAGCCATTCTTTCCGCTGCAAACAGTAAAATCTTAAGTCTTATGGCGGTCAACAGTATACTCCAGTTTTAGTCAAATGCACAGCTATGCTTGCTGATGAGCTGAAGATGGCAGAATACCATTGTTGCAAAGACGTTGTGCATCAGCGTAGTAAATATATTTAATGAACTCCTAAGTTGTGTGTTTTGGTTTAAAACAGCTGAATTATTCAATTACTGTGGTAACTTGGATACTGTTTAGAAGACAATTTTAAGGAAATTCTAATCAAAAGCAGTTATCACTTCTTCAGACAACCACCTTCCTTACAAAAATTAATTGAAATAATTTGTAAATTAATAGTCTTTTTAGTTACAGTGTTGACATGCTATCATGCAGTTGTCATTAAATGCAAAAATTTGTCAAAATTAAATTATTTTATCACAATTGATTAAAACTTTAAAGGAAACACATCTATTTTCTCAAAATTTGTTTGGAAAAGCTTAGGCTGCATGTTCAATTCACATTTGATTGTACTCTTGCTTAGTCAGTTACGTGGCTTGAGACTACTGGGTCATAGAAAGTATTCATCCTTGCTTGAATACAGTTGTTCACAAAGTCAAAAAATACAAAAATTAAAATAGCATGATATATCGAGATATTACTATGTCGGTTGACATACAGGTGAAATTCCTCATGCTGCTGCTTGGCATAGCTTACGTCCATAATTTGTCTTGAGAATTAAATAGTCTTATTAAGTTTAGTACTTGGGTCTCTTTGTTTTGCTGGTCCTACCTATCTCAACTGATTTGTGGCAGTAAGTGAACTCATAATTAATTGTGATGTCACAGCTCAGTCAGTTTCAAGTAATTGCAGTGTGAAATCTGCTTAGTTTAAATATTCACAAAAAAATTGCCCTTCAAATCAGATCAAAGACTTCTCAAATATTTCCAAAGAACAAACAGTGTGCCAGTGTCACAAAAAGTCTGTGTAATTAACTGACATTACAAGTAATAAATACCCTAAATATTACCATGAAAGCCATAGTGAAAATAAAGAAAAAAATTATTCCAAATATTAACGTAAGATAATCTTTTACAACAATTAATTACCTTTTGATATGAAAATTAAGTGAAATGGAAAGGTAGTTTTAAATATTTACAAATCATGAATGAATGAGATGTAATTTAAAATATACAAATTAAATGGAAAGTGCACAGTGGAACTAAATATTGTACAGTAAATTGATAGTTGATGTACAATAGTGTTTCTGCTACTTGGAAACACATGTTTAGTTTATTTTTTTTTATAAAAAATGTATTGTATATGTGAATTAAAATATATTTTTTGTAAACCTTCAAATTTTAAGCTATAAAATGACATGCTATAAAACTACAAAAACTAAGCAGTAGTAATCTTATGCTGTAGTAGAACTGTATTTATTGTACTTACATTTGCAGAAATTTTAATAACATACTGAAAAAATTGGCAAAATATTTTATTTAAATTACATAAAAAATATTGCTAAAAACAGGTGTGTCCAAGTTACATTATGTGCAAATACGTATGTAGTAAATTTAATTGCTAATTTTGTTGTTCCCCACACTACAGAAATCTCCTGGCGAAGCCGTCTCCTGTCGCTTCCCGCAAAGTTTACGAGCGACAGGAGTCCACCTCCCCTAGACTAACCAGGCGAACGCTTAACTTGGGGCCAGGGACTTTGCTAGGGAAGCCTGGATCCATGTAAGTGGGCATGTGGAGTTTGCTTTGCCTGTGTGCTAGTCCCATATTCCATCCTGCCTAACTGTGCAATACCATTCTGCATTCTGATGTGCTCTAGCTTTACGTAAACAATAATTCTAAATAGCTTTATGTACCATAACTACTAGCCAGTTGGTACTACATAAACTATGTAGCTGTTCAGAGATTCTATTAATGAATTACATGTTACTAAAAAATAGTTTAATGCATAATGCAAGTGCTCCCAAAGTTAATTCAAATTGTCAGTACCTTGAAGGTAGTTTAAATATTTCATTTTAAAATGAGTTCACATATTTTGATCCTTAGGTATTTACAAATGCTGATGCTTGTATAGATATGCCAGTTTGGGGACATCGGTGTATGGCACCGGAGCCAGGGGAGCCGCCATCTTTTTAAGTTACCCGACCGCCATATTGGATGTCATTGACCTTTCACCCCAGACCTGTGTGACCTTTGACCTTGACCCTGTGGAGGTTTGACCTCAAAAACATTAAGATTCCAAAAAATTCGGAAAAAATTACAAAGAAATTTATTATTAAAAATTATTTGAAAAATCATTAAAAGGATCCCCATAAATGACTCATTTTTCCATCAATACTGATGGGGATCAGCGACCCAGGGTCAGACCCAGGAGACAGGGATCAGTACCTATGACCATTGACCGTGAAAATGAAAAAAAAAAATCCAAAAAAAAGCACAAAATTTAGAAAAATTACAACAAATAAAAAATCGATTAAAAAATTTACTACTAAAAAATAGTTTTAAAATATGTTTTTATAAAATTTTATTTTAAAAATCTCTTAATTAAATATCCTTTAACCCCAGTGGCCATTTTCCCTTTTTTCACCTCAAAATTTCCCTTTTTACCTAAAAAAATTATCTTAAATTTCTATTTAAAAAATTGTTTAAAAATGTTTAATTAAAAAAACTTATTTCCAACCCCCCCCCCCCCCCCCCCCCCCCCACCACAATTTACTCACCTCTGTTCGAATCCAGCAGACAAAGGATTCCCTCGCTCCACTTCCCTCACATATACTCATTCTGCCATATTAATTTTTTCATTGGTCATTTGTTTGTGCTACTGGAGGCAGCCATATTGGTTTTTTGTAAATAATTTGTGAATACACGTTACTGGAGGTGGCCATATTTGGTTTTTTTTTTCATACATCATTTGTTTATATATGTTACTGGAGGCTGCCATGTTGGGAGGCAGCCATCTTGCTAGGTGCAGTCCTCCATGTTTATTTACCATCATTTGTTTTATAGTTTGTCTCTCTGTGCGAGAACCCAATTATGCCACCTGATATAGGCCTGCACCAAATGGTGACATTGACCATTCTTGCAAAGTACGTAAATTTATTTATTATTTTTTATTCTTATATATAAAGCGGGAAAGGTATTTTCTTTTTTGTTTGAAATAAAACACAGCATATCTTTTTTTACATAAAATTTATTGTACACATAATAAAATATACAGGTTTATTAATCTTCTTAGACATTCACAGCTCGATGTCCGCCGCAGCGAGCAGGGAAACCCCACCACTTGAAGCTGGTGATGCTCGAAGACGAGTAAACTGTTACGGTGTACAGTCAGCTGCGCTCATGACAGTCGCCTGTCAGAATTTACGGAAAAAAGGGGTCATTTGTGTGGATCCTTTTAATAATTTTTTTGGAATTTTTTTAGAATTTTTAAATATTTTTTAGTGTGTTTGAGGTCAAAGGCCCACTGGGTTTAGGTCGAAGGTCAATGACATCCAAGATGGCGATCAGGTGACATAACAAGATGGCGGCTCCCCTGGCGCCAGACGCCAATGTCCCCAAACCGGCATATCTATACTACTGCTGATGTCAAATGTACAATGTGAGATTTCTAAGAGATTGTTAGTTTATCATTTTGTTAACCAAAATAGTTATATTAAGTGTGAAATACATAACTTCAATTTTTCTTTTCATTAAATATTGAATTTGTGAAAAAGTTTTGACACTTTTCCGAAAAGTTTAGATTCACATAGTTGTACATTATTAGATCTAGTGTTTAGTACTTTACTTCATTAGACATTAATTGGCTCTTAAAATACCCACCATAAATTATTACCATTCATGTTATGCAAAACAGTTGAACTGTGCGCTGATCTATAATTTGAAATTACATTATAAAAGGTATACAAAATGAACAAGTACTCACAGGGCAGTTTTCTTGGATACACACTTAAACAACTGTCAAGACGAACACATTTTCCATGTAAATGCACAGTTGCACAACGTTTCGCTGGCTAAGCCAGCTGCACACGGCACTCTGGTAATTGGTGGTTGGCAAACAGTGAACCTAGTGGCCAGGAGATGAACTAGGGTAAGACGGGAAATTTGAAACATGGTGGAGGGGTTATCTTATGTTTAAGCCAGGTATCTGTCGTGATTTGGTGATGTATTGGTGGACCAGTTCCCAGCATCGCAGTTTTGCACTGTTATTTGATCTCTTAACAGTGCAAAACTGCCACACAGCTCTCAAATACATCACCAAATCCAGACACACCTAGCTTAAATATAAGATAACCCCTCCGCCACATTTCTAGTTTCCCGCCTCACCATATTTCAGTGTGCCACAGCTCACCACGTGATGAAGCCTGCCAAACCGTGCATGTGTTACTCTGACCTTTGCTTGCGTGTGGCTATCTAAGAGTATTGGCCTGTGGACACCTATGCATTCTGTCTATCTTTTATAGTGTAATCAGTAGCCTAGCGGCCTATTCCTACCATATCTCATAATTTGAAATTAGTGTGTAGTGTGAATTTTATAGAGTATGTAGTGCAATTAAAGGGTACTTTTGTTAGATGTTAGACAATCTAAAAATGAATAGCAACTGAATAGGTTGAATTAGCTTGTTGGTATAGTTGTGGCAACTGAACTAAACTAAAATTTTGGTAGTTTTGATATTTGATCTGTTGTTGCTACACTACATAGAAACTTTTTTTTTTCTTCTTCCCCCCCTCCAAAGTGTGTTATTTAACCACATCCTATAGCTTGGGACCCTGAAAAATGCTTGAAACAAAAGTACTATTCATAAATATAAAATTTGTTTTAAAATGGTTGTTATTATTTGTTAAACTATGGTATGACATTCTTTTTGCCAGTTGGGTGGTAAAAAAATTTGATGTTAGCCAGTACTCTAATCCCTCAAGTAAAAATACAACCAAATTGTCCTGAATGATAGACTAACTTACAAACACTCATTACTTTGTCGATTTACCCAAATTAGTTAGAAAACCTTTTACTCTTATAAATAAAATTAATTACATGCAAATAAAAAAATAGCACTCTTTTAAATAAAAGTTGAAGGGCACAGTAAACTACGTACAGAATGAAAGTTTTCTCTTACACATAGGAAAAGTTCTTGGTCAAATTTAATCAATTTTGATTTGGCTACCATTCTGTTCAGTGTTTAATTTGACCATGAATAATTACATTTTACATTAGTGCATGGAAATTTTGGTTGGCTGGACTATGTACTTAAAACTTCTGTGTTTTTGTATGTATGGCTGAAGACCATTTGTTGTAGTGTTTATAAAATACAACTCCAGTTCATTAGTGTGCTCACCAGAATAAAACTTTCATCATTAATTGAACAAGGTAATATTTGGCAGTATATGTAAAGACTATGATGTTGGGAAACTTCTGATGTATACTGTATTTAGTAAGTTATCTGGGTTATAAGAGAAGCCGAATTATTATTTCTAGACTCACAGTAACACACATTAATTTACATGTTTTTTTTTTATAGCACTACACATGCAACAAAATTTTAACTATTCTAGAATAATGTATTGTGTACGCTCTGCTGTGCTTTACTTAGATTCAATAAAACTTACGGGAAACTTGAGGGGTGGGGAGATTTTCTAATAAATCAGGACTTTAATGAAAGTTTGAAATAAAATGTAACAGAAACTGACAGTTGTGAATATCTTTAAAACTGGAGTGTTAATGATGAAATGAGTACAGAGAACTTTTAAGTCTTAGCACGATGGAAACTGAAATGAGGACTACACTTAGAATAACAGTAGGATCTTACCAAATTTGGTTTGCTGTCAAAATTTCAAATTTTCGAAACCATACAATGTTGAAATTTCACTTGTGCCAAGTGGACACTTTTCTAGAAAACGGGGAAAACCTGGAAAAGTCAAGTAATTCTGTTAGTCAGAGAAAAATCAGGAAATATTATAAAATTGGTAAAAAATCAGGGCAATGAGATGTTGTGTTTTGGGATTTTGATCACCAAGAAGCATTTGTTTTAATTTGTGAATACTAAGTTGCTGACCATAAAATTCTTTTTATATGGCTGCAAACAAATTGCATTTTTACTGTTCTTATTGCATTATAAGATTCAAATGATAATTGATGTTGTATAGAGAGATAAGGCCAAAATTAGCAGTCAGGGTAAAATGCAAATTTGGTCTGGAAAACCTGGGAAAGTCAGGGAATTCTAAAGAGATTGGGTGGGGCCATCCTGTTTTGTCACTGAATTACATTCTTAGGTTTCACTTTGTTTGGTTTGGATGGACTTGATGTTTTCTAACTTGTGCTAATATGGAAAAATCCTGACGTGTAAAGTTTGCATATTTTTTATTTACTCCAGGTATTTTTTTTTTAATACAATTAATTTAAGCTAAAAAGTGTTAGCACCATTTATCTCCCGTTTTACTCCCCACCCTACTTCAGTGAGGTAAATGTTAGAGTTCAAGACGTTTTGCTTCAATAGATACTTGTGAACTAGTTATATTATGTATTTGGTATTTGACATTTTTGGTATCGACCATGCTGTTCGTTTTCATTTACATAATATACATCCCTTACCAATTACTAATTTTTGTGGGGCTTGCTGAATCGGGAGGCTGGCTGCAATTGAACCACTATAATACATGGATTAGTTCTATTTGGGAAACTTACCAACCATACCAAATTGTTGGGTGGCTTCTGCTTTTCATTCTGAATCAGGTGTCACTTAGTATTCATTGTGTCAGGCACAAATTGTCAAAGGCTTGGAGTGCAAAATTTATTTATTTACCATAAAATATGCTATATGTTCACCATTTGTCAGGGTCCCTTACTTATAACAGTGTGTGAAGACAATAGGTTTCACAGTTTTCTAATGTTAATGCTTGACATAACATGGGACATTGTTCGTAGATACGTATGTAGACTGAGTTAGCTGTGTTAGATGTAATCAGTAACATTGTGTGTGCAAAATCATCTTAGCTGTGTTAACTCTGCTTGTCCCGAGCTGCTCGTAACACAGTAACACTGTAACGCTTCCTCCATCTCCCCACCATGAGCAGGGAGCAAGGCCTTGATGCCAGCCCTCCCAACTCCCCACCCTCCTACCGGCGCCAGACCAGCCGTGAGGAGAATGTCTTCTCCCGGCTGACCTCTAAGACCACTGGGGCAGAAGATCAGATCGATAAGGGCATCATCGCACCACATGAGGGAAAGGTAAGTTACCAAGACATGTTTAAGTGTGGGTATGCCCTGATGCTAAACCTGAGGAATATTTATTCTCTTGATAAGATCACTTTTTGCAGTGGCAAACTTTTTTTCCCAGAAGTAAATGCTATGAGGGATACAAGATTTTTGCATTGCAGATAACTGTATTTTTTTAAATTACTTTACTGGTAGGTATTTCATTAGTCATCCTCAACCAGTGACAATCACAAATAAATAAATTTAAAGAATGAAGATTATGTAGCGTTTGTTATTGTCCCAGGTTCCAGTTTGATTTTTAATTCAAATACTTAATGTTCAAATTATGGAAGGGATTGTTGAACTTTCATTTTCCCCCTCTAATTCTCGTGTAGTACTGGTGCCAAAGAAGGATGGGCAATTACGCATTGAACGATGCCACTCCTATGTGATAAAGAACATATTTTTTTAATTCATAAATCTTAAAAAGAGATTCTCTAATGCTGTAAATATAATGTTTGAAGACATGTTGAATGCAGGGTTCTAGCTGCAGAACACAAAGTTTCTTTTATACCAGAAGGTTCTCAGAATGTTTGGAAATTTCAGAGAACCCAGTAACAAATACATTTATAGAATAGTCTTCCTTATTAGTAAATTTTGTTGGGGTTGCCATGGGCAGTCGGTAGTTGGTCTTTCTAGCCATGTGAACAGTTACGCATTTACATAATTCATGGTTATTTCTTGAATGCTTTCACTCTTACTCATATTCCCCTTTTGGAGGAGGATAAGTGTGTCTTAGACAGTGTTAGTATCAGCCATTGTGAATGGGGTTGTGTCCAGATCATTGCCGTGGGGACCCCAGAAAATGGTGAACCATGAAATACACTAAATAACTCGAAAGTGGACATTATTTCACAGTTTTTGCAAAATTTACCGGTTTCTTTTTTACAAAATGAAAAATTTTCAAACAAATAGTTAACACAAATATTTATTTTCTACAGAAACTGTAAATAATCGTTTACAATTGATTGTGAGTCGACAATTCATTACGTGTCGACAATCAATTCTACTGCCAACACAGCAATTTGCGGCTCTTCGTAGTATTTTGTAGTGATTATTTTTGTGCTGTGGTGCCGAAAATAGCTACTATTTTTTATCGCGAACGCGTAATGAACCATGTTTCTACAATTTTGACATTAAAAATAAAATAATGATTTGCAAGTTCTATAAAATGCATGCCGACTGAATTGTGAAAAAGTACTTGGCTTAGTTTTTGAGTTTAGGTGGAAACAAAGAAGTGAAATGTAATGTTTCATGAATATAATTGTAGTGTCGAATTGATGCATGCCGTATACACCAAATTACTACAAATGATAACGACTCATCCCACTGCAACCCTAGTGTACTACTTCTACACACGTGAGATTCAAACCCCATGCCATTTCGTACACGGAAGTAACGGTCTGCCACAATCCTGGAGGGAGGCCAGACACGTGGATACGAGAAGTTGCGAAAGACAGGCGTGTCAACCTCCCCATTCCCCCATGCTGATAGCCTACAAGCCATCAGCCGCCTCAGTCCAAGCATGAGCGCCACCTACGATACGCAAAGGCCGAGAGATGACCAGAGGGTGCTACCCCCACTCCGACCTCACACATGAAGGATGTCATACGCCCTCCCCTGCGGCCACCATGACACGCGCTGCCTCGCTATATAAGGCCATGCGCTGCAGTCCTCGTGGGTTGTTCCTGCAGTCTTCTCCAAGCACCTGGGTGCTAGAGTCTGAAACACAATTTTAGAAGTGGACAGTAGTAACTAATCAACACTAGCACCGGAAATGAAACTGCAGTTGGTCATGAACTAAATTGATGGTCGACATAATCCTTATAGAGATAACAGGCCCTGTCACAACACATTAGTGATGGATAGTTCATGAACCACCAGTTCATTTTAAACTGGTCTTAATAAATAACTAGGTGCATAGTTCACAGTGACATAAAAGAACTAGTCTCTTTTGATATGGGTCAGTCGTTGTCTCAGTACCAGTAACTACTAACTACGCCAGGTGCGCCACTGCGCATGCTCAGATAATCCGTCTTTCGTCGCTCCTTGCAGCCCCCCCCAACCCCCAGCTATCGCTCCCTCCGTGACTGGCCACATCGCCACATGCATACTTCTTATTGATCGGTATCTTTGTTTTCGCTCGTTCAGCACTGCCTCGAACTGTAGGGATCGCAGACCTATCTAGTTAAATAGTGACATGAGTCGCAAATCGTTTGGGAACTGCAGGACACACAGCGCGAAACCGTTGGCAGACCTATGGCCATGCAGCAATCTTTTGTTATTTCTTACTTTCTCGTACCGACCCCAATTGCGTAGTCGGTAGAACGCCGGTCTGTGGTGCGAGGGGCTCCGGGTTCGAAACCCAGCCAGGGCATGGATATTTGTGTAGTCCATTTAATTGTTTTCATCCTCATCGGCACTAAAGACCTCACTGTTAGTGTCGTAAAACCCTCCCACTCACTCGTACTATAAATATGATGTTGCCAGATATACGGAAATTCCTGTATCTGAAAGAAAATACATCTGATAACCGCGCTAGTAAGAGTATAGCTACAACAGTAAAATATAGAAAAATGCTAATTAATGTAATGTCGGGTTTTACACACTTGCAATGAAGAAGTGAAAAACTGCTTTTTTCAAGTATATTCAATCAATTTTAATATAACGCAAATAATGTCAAAAAGCTATTTCCGAAGTATTGAGTTATTTTTGTAATTAAAGTTCTGTTAGAATGTTTCTAATGCTGGTACGAATAAATCCAGTGTGTCGGAACCATTTTAGTTGAGTTTTTACACGCCTGACTTAGAAAAATTAACTTTACACCTGGTTGTCTCTCGCAACACAACCTATTATAATATTGTTGAGATTGTTACTATCAGTGTCAAAAGTAATTTGGTGTTATATTACACAACATAGTTATGGACAACACAGTATAAAGATATTTTCACTATTCATTTATCATACTTCTATATAAAAAAGAAGTAATTTCATGTACACACAATAAAGCACTAATTCTTTAGCAATAAATTTACAAACATCACTTATTTGCTTCTCTTTCCGTTTCACGCTTGCTTAGATTCTTCTGGGGAGGGGAAATGGAACTGTGAAAGAGGAAACGGAGAAAGACCTATCTAGTTCTCGGGCCGAGGTTACACTTGCACTCTGCAGTTCGCCAATACGCCTGATCATTCAACTGTGACCTACATAGTTCAAAAGAACAGTTCCCAATGAACTGTTCTCAAATGTGACTGGTTCGAAATGACCTAGTACATTCTAGTGAACTCTATTTCCCACACAAAATCACTGCAACACTATGCAACCTATAATAAACAATGATTATTGCAGATAAGCTGAAAAATAAGTGAGAAATATTAAAACGCAACAACTTCCAGCTTCCAAATTTGTAGCCTGCCTCGCAAACCACTCCACACAAGCAAAGCCAAGCAACAAGCATGAAGGAACCACAACGGGCCGTTGGTTTTGACCGTTGCGCCGATCATGTGACACAATATAATTGAGTTACAGTAAATACATTATATTTATGCCAATAATTTCTTTAAACTGTATCAAATAAACTTCAAACAACTTAAATAGCCATAAATTTAAACATTACACTTGCAATACAGCATTATCTCTTAGAACTACTTTTCAAATTTCATTGCCAGCATAACTGGGTGTGTTCATCCCCAGCCTGTGCTGTAACACACATGGTTATACATACGTAGTTGCGGGCAGTTGTTTTTTTTTCAAACATTGATTTCTAGAGTGCTCACTTTAACGTGAACAGCTTTTACACCACTTTCATCACTTCTTTTTACACTGTATGTAAATGAAACTTTGTTTCGGGCAGTTATTTTTTCTAACTTTACTTATAATAAATTTTGTAAAATAATTCTCCCAAATCAAAAGGAAATTTTTAATATTTGCATTTTATTCTATTAGCTAAGATAAACCAAATTGTGAAATCTTCATGCTGGGCTTGGGAAGTTAATTACACAGTGTGTTGAAAGACATGCGAATCTCGAAGGGTGATGTTTATTGAAGGGACATAATTTCCAGAGATAAATGTTTTCCAAAGTTGATGCTGGCTTTGGTAGTGTTACAGTTAGCACTTTGGACATAAACCAGAAGGTAATTTAGTTCAGCCTCTGTCATGAGTGTTGAGTGAAGTAAGGTTATGTTGGCATTACAGCTGTCACCATCACCTCACTTTGTTTACAGGCAGTTGCAAGGGCTCCGTTAATATGTACGCATGTGGCAACTGGCCATAAGCGAGCAGTGCTGTCCGTCTGTGCAACAGATGACCGTCTCTTCAGTGCTTCCAAAGGTAAGTCCCTGGTACTGAAAATCTAATTAGTATGCATGGACACTTGCATTAGCATTTTATGGTTTATTCAGTGTAGCCAGAGAACTGTAATTTTCTGTTGATTATCAAAAAATTCCATCTGTTTTATATTCAAAATAGTTTATAATCACAATTTTGAGTATTATGTGTTAAGTTATGATGTTTAACTTCATTGCTTGTTTTAATATTCCCAAGTTTGTAATTACTAATTTTCTGATATTAAATTCCTATGCAGTTTATAGTGGGTGTGTTTCTGAGGTGATTCCATGTTCATTTACTTTGGTCCATTTAGTCAATGACAAGCCCTCAATTAAAAAAAATAGTGATCCAACTCAATTTTGTGCCCTACAAGTTGGTAGCATCACGAATAATTATGTAATGTGTAGATGTAGTGAATTGAGGAAGTAGTGTGTATTTTACCAAAAATAGCTGTTGAAATGTTACTTTATTACAGTACTTTGACTTAAATATCACTTTTAGACAATTAAAACTGTAAATAAAAGAAAATAAACAGTGTTGAAAATAAAAATAAAAAATTCTGAGATTTGAAAAAAATCGTCACATAGTGAATTTAAGTAGCCAAAATGCTCAGAATAAGGTTCTTGCTTACGATAGAGTAACATAAATTAACACAAAAGGATTGAAAAGAATCGTGGGTCCTGACTTATATTGCACATTTAAAAATAATAAAAATCAAATATGTAAAATTGCAGAAATATTCCAATTAAAATAAATAACTGCTTAAACATATGCAAAATTTGTAGGTGGTATATGATACAAAACAATACACGTGTTAAACTGCATACTAGTTTTGGGACATGTAAATGAGTACATGAATCTGTTACACCATATACCAAAAATTTGAATGCTGAAATACAAAATGGTGTAAAATTCTCAACCAGTTTTGTTCAGATAGTTTCAAATCCGTGAATAACACTGGTTCCTCATATCGTAGTTTTTAACCTTGTGACTTCCAATATAGAAATGATTATTCCTAGTTTTGTTTTGCTGCAATTTCACTTTGTAATATTTACTAAATAAGGTTGAATTATTGCAAAATTGAAAAACAATCTTGTAATCAAACAAAAAATGCCTGTACTTAATATGAAAATATCATGTTAAAATTGTGAGTTTTAATTATTTCACAGTGTCTTTTTCCTGGTCGCCAGATAGTGGGAAGGGGTAATAAAGAAGGAAAACTTTTGTAGGCTGCTCTCTGTACAAAATATTACATTTGAGATAAGTCTTGCATTTCAATGTACAAAATTTGTAAATTGTGGTGAAGCAGGCAAGGCCATTTGTGTGAATATTTTACGTAGATGCTTTAGTAATGATGTGCTTGAGATGGAGATAAAGGGTTTTTTTCGGTGTGCAGACAGGACGGTGAAGGTGTGGGATCTGGAACGAGGAGTGGAAAGCTGTGTGCTGCATGGTCACCCCAACAACGTGGTGGTAGTGAAGTACAGCGAGAGTCTAAACCTGGTGTTCACAGCCTCCTCCGCCTACGTCAAGGTGTGGGACCTGCGGCAAGACTCTAGCAAGTGCATCCGCACCCTGCAGTGAGTCCGCCAGCTAGTAGTTGGAGGCATGCTCATACATTCTGAATGTGCTACATTTAATCTTGTTGCTGGTAGGCTTCGTATAACTTTGTCAGTATTGAGGGTTCTGCCTGCAGCCATTTTGCGCATTCCAGGTCTCGAAATGTGTGAGCTCTAAGGTGAACTATTTTTCACCACCTGCCTCAGTGCCTCTAATCCACAAGTTGCTCGACTGGCGTGCAGTCTTTGTCAGCAACTTTGCTTGTGAACTTGACAAAAGTGGTGGTGACTCTAGTTTTACGGCATGCTTGTAAAAGATGAAAGTATGATGCATGTCTTAAGACAACTGTAAAGTTTCTGTGTAGAAAATTTACCAGGTAAATCTAATAACGCTCATTTTATCTATTTTCAAGCCAAAAAATTATATATGAAGTTGAAATGAGAACTTGCAATGTTGCAACTGCCAGAAACAGATTACAGAAACTCGCAGTTGGGTACACTCACTTGGCAGAAATATGAGTAAATAAAGGTGCCACAAGAAAGACAAAAAAAAAATTTAAGTATTTTCCTCAGATTGATTTGAGTTTATGCACTTCACATGCTTCACACAGCAGAGGCACAAAACAGTTTGCGATGTGAGCCAGGCAGATTATGAGAACAGTGTCGCAGAGCTAATTACTGATTAAACCTTGCGTTGTGAGAAACTTAATAAGATAGGAGATAACTTTCCCTCCTGGCACCGTGATGACCTACCACACCGGTGGAAGAAATTTTGCAGGAATGTTCAGCCTAACGAGGTTAAGAGCTACGGTTGCAGGTGCTTTTCGATGTAGGTTAAATTGGTCATGCCCAAAGCTTCCTCTCTGAAGATTAGTCATGTCAGGTGGTAACGGGTGCTCACGTGTGATAACTCTATCCTGCTCCACCCCTAATTCACCCCTACCACTCAAATAAGGGCATCATGCTGTGCCACACTCCTAGCTCTACCTGAAAAGGCATAGGGTGGTATCAAGAGTCCTTTCGGACACTGGTGCGAACATCGCAACTACATCCCCATGCAGGCCAAATTGTGCTGAAATAAATAACTGTTTCCAGAATGTACTCGAAAAGAAAGAACATTAAAGAACATCCTAACGGCTCTTGTCACCAATCCCTGATGCAACTTCAAATACTACTTCAGGAAAAACAAACCCATGACAAATACATATATTAACATTGCTAAGACATTTAAAATACTGAAAAACAATTAGATTCTCTCATAAAACAAAACTATTAACTAAATGTTAGTATATAATCTGTATTGCTGTACCATTTCTAACTTGAAACTTGTCTGTGGGCATAAAGTATTTCTTAAATACTTTTCATGTTCACACACTACTGCAAAATATCAAACAGGATTTTAATTACATGTTTTCTACCGAAAATCTGCAATCTGCAATGCACTTCATGTGCCAGTCAGGCAAAACCCTTAAGCTACTGACATCAATTGGTTGGTTTCTTTGTAGATTTTTATGTTTTTTGGTAATAATTAATTCTCTCTATGTGAAATGGGCACTGGTATAATCACTATGGTAAAGCGCTTGTGTGTTAAGTCTTACCAGACAAAACTTTATTCTTTCCAACTCCACATTTTTTGTTGTACCAATGAAAGCCTCCTGCTTCACCCTGCAACCCTTAATTTCGCAAATGAAATTATTTGAATAATATAAACTGCAACTCTCTGTGTGTGTGTTGTGTGTGTGTTTTTTTTCCCCTTGTTATTTTTGCATATTTTCCGTACTCACTAGTGTGGCAGTTACATACAGCGTGCAAAACTGTCTGGTAGTTATAAATAATTATTCTGAAAACTCAAACTTTTTAATTGGAAATAAATATACTATTGTATTAAATAAGTTAATTTCCTCAATAGATTGTTATACTACATCAACAAAGTGTCAGTATCAAGAGGCAGCTTCAAATCCTGCTAGTAACAAACTAAAAAATGCTACTTACTTAGCAGGTGTGCTGCAGAGAGCTAAAGTTTTGGAATTTACATAGTTTTTAAAGGAGCTACCTTGGATTTTGCAATCGCCAAGTAAACAGCAACTTCTCCATTCACTCACTCACCGATAATACATAACTGCTGCATAGGCCTTTTCACTTGCATCACAAAACCCATGGAATTGAACCTAGGATTCTCATATGGGAATGAGTCTTTGTACTCTCACCAGAGATAACAAAAGTAATGCAGCCTTGAAGGACTCCTAATCACTTAACACATCCCCTTGTACCTGCTCATCCCAACCGAGGCCTCTGGTTCACAGCTCCTGGAGCATTATTTCGCTTGTTGTGACCACAGGTGCTAGCCAGCCATATGGATCATACAATTGTGCAACCAGGGATAGGATATTACATTTGGTAACTCGTACCACTGCCACTGTTACCTTGTTGCGGAACTGATCTTTCTGTACAAAAGTGGTATTCGCAAAGTGGCTGCTATGTCCTATTCTACTTTTAACACCTTTGCAAGGATATACCGTATAACCAGTACAGGTTAAGAGATGATAAAAAAAACAGATGCATGTGGACAAAGAATATTTGCTGACTTGCCCCTTAAGGTGTACCTCCATCTGTGGATGCACACTGTGCCATTGTAAAATTTTTCCAAAATTTTTCTTGCAAAGCAGTTATTCTGCTATTACTGAGAATAAAAAGCTAGAGTGTGAGGTATGTGTGAAAAATTGCTTTAAAACTATCCATGCATTCTCCACTTTCTTTGTTTTATTAATTCAGTATAGTAATAACACAGATGGATTTGTGGGAAGAGAACATGATGTTGTGTAATGGAAATAGATGTAACAATTACCACCCAATAGAAATGACTAGTAATCAAAATAGCTGTACACTGAAATACACGTTACTTTAAATATTATACAGAGCTCGTGGAAAAATAAAACAATTTTGGTATCCGTTTGTAAATTTATTTTACACAAAGTAATTTTTTCCTGGCTGGTAGTGTTTCAGGAAATAGCCAACAGATGGCTTGGCAGGGCATGTTTTAACAGATGGCATGGCAGGAAGTGTGAACTGAGCATGTTCATCGACAGACAGCAGCACGTTCATCAACAGACAGCAGCACGTTGGTCTGCCTCTTGATGCCGTATTGTTAGAAGTTCTGTTTTCTCATATTACTGGCTCAAAATGACATGAGTTTCAAATATATTTTATCAATTATTTGAAAAATAATTTAACCATACTCTGCTGTATGCCTGTAGACTTTTGGAATTATCAAGCATGTATAGATTGCAGGGTTAGTGGAAATATGACATAAACAGAACTCCCAATGCTTGAAGTTGCGTTTCATTTGAATAAGGGCTGTTTTAATTTGCATTTCATTTTGAACACCTCTACATTACTACTTTAGAATGAAGTTTATAACACTAACAACAGCTGTTTTGTGACCATGTAAAAGAAAACTTATTAATTAATCTAGAAACTCTTTCTTATTGGGCGTATTTTCTGCTTGTCTAATGTGCGTAAGCAGTGCAGTCAGAATAGCCAATGTAATATTAATTTTCATTCCTTCATGCATCAACTGATACAGGATTTTGTAAATGGCACGTTGTTTGTTTCATATACGTCAAATTGCCACTCGCCGACTGTCATGATCTTGCCAAGTTAAATGAGACAGAGAATAAGTGCAATGTCACTGAAAATTAATGCTTATTCTGTAGGTGATAAACTGTAAATAAAATATTTTGTTATAAAAACAGTAAAGCTACTAAATAGGTTTAGAAAAAAATTATATTTATGATTTCTCGCATTTTGTCTTTTCCCTACACACTCACATTCTGCACCTCTTCAGTGTTAAACAACTGTTCAGAAATTGATGCCTCCTCTCTTGTTTAGTGTTCAGCTGGCAGATATTTACATTTCACAAGGTGGACATGGATAGTATTTTGAGTAATGCTTCAATTTAAGGCCTTGCTTGTATGTTGTAGGTCTTCTGGAATGTCCAGTACCACTCCCATATCTGCAACAGCACCGGCTGGACCCCTTCCCTCTGGAGAGATGCTAATCAATGATGTGGCACTCAACCACAGCAATACCAATCTGTATACTGCAGCAGGCGACCGTGTACGCATCTGGGACCTCCGCAGGTGAGTCTTCATTTATCACTGCATGTAATTTTCTGTAACATTTGAAGAGAGGTGCTAAAACTCTCACACACTCAAAATTGGATGTGAGAGCTCTTCCATACTTTACAGTGAAGGGAAATGGAGGCTCCTAACATCAGAGTATTGTTATCAAAGTATCGTTATCTCACGTACTGATAAATTGCATCCACCAACAATTTTTTGTGGTCCTGGTAAAATCCCTATTTAAATGATAACATAGCCCACTTTTAACGTTTATTGTATATTGCATCATTTAAAGTATATTTCGGGTCCCATCACCTAAAATTTCGAGCAACTATTGTTTTATGCTGGTTGTTTATGCAAACAAACTGGATGTGAAATAAGTCGCCCATGCCGCCGTTTATCACTGCTCTGCTGTGAATTGTCTGTCTTTCCAACAAGTCTACCACATCAGCGGTGTGGTGAGACATGACTCTGGCTTGCTACTTCCAGCTACACGCCTGATGAGAGGGGATGTGGTTACCTAGCAACCAGCATAGCAACCTAGCATCGTCTCTCCCTCTGTCACGCACCATCCTTCCTCCCCTTACAGGAATTCGAGAGGGGAGACTGTTGTCTAGTAAAAGAAAAAGCATGCCCCCCTCCCCCCCTTCCTACGACGCGTGTTAGCCTTCACGCACCGGCCACAGGGCAAATAAGTGCGCCTGATGAACGTAGAAATTTTATCAAGATTATCTGTCACTTAAAATAGTTGCACCCATCATCGCTTGTATTTCAAAGCAAATGGTTTCACCTGAAAATGTTATGCAGAACATTTTAACAAGGAATTATTATTTGCAAAGATGTTTTCTTTTGTGATTAAAGGTAATTTTTTCCCGTAAGGTTGGAGTTTCATTGTATCTGGCATAAAATTAACATGACTTTAAAACGTACTATTTATTTAACTCGCGAGGCAGCATCTTCACGAATAAAATTATATGCCCAGATGCATATATTTGACCTCTCCTTGTCACCAAAAATTGTTTGAACATTGAGCGACTTGTATTATAAGTGTTCATTTTCAGTAACATCTTCCGGGGAAATTGGCAGATTTATATCGAATTATATCGATTTATTTAAATAGACATGTGTCGTTTGAATAAACTAATAAAATATAAAGGCCTAGTCGACACCTTTTGCCGTCTAATAATGGGTAGGTAAGCACAGAGCCGAGTACAGTGTAACATAAGGCAGGGAAAATCAGAGGACGTGGTTTTGAATAATTAATTATTACAACAAAGAAATTAATTATAATTGCCTTATTTATTCATTTATGTCTGAAAATTACAATTTTCCTTTGCAGTAAAATATAATTAATTACTTTGACGCCGGTTAAGAGTCAGCCTGTCGGACCATGACAGCACTAACCACTAACGTAACACATGGTCGTATACACATGGTCGTATACACATGTTCAGTACTGCAGCACAGTATTTCCCAAAACTGGATAATTTATTTCAGCGCTATATATTTCTTTTCAGGGTCAAAATATGTTCGCGAAGTGTAATATGTTTGTTTTCAGAATTTATGTAATATTTTAATATTCGAATTCAAAGTGCACGCAGCGCCGAAGAACAGAACAAAGATATTCAGGCTAAGATGCCTTCAAAGACATTGACATAACAACAAAAATTCAGCATTAACAATCTATTTGTGAAAATGTAATAAAATGCTTTCTGTGCCCTATAAATTCATATATTAATATTTTTGCTCTGCGTGCGTAGCACTTCCGCTTGTGTGAACCCTGTAGGCAGCCATGGTAGGTCCGCGCAACCCCTGCTTCTGGGCAGTTCTAGGAGAGCTGACTAGGTAAGATGCTGTCACGTACGCACTTCATACTTTTGCACTGATGTAGATTTCCATAGTTTCACTTTAGTATACTGGTTAATCTTTGCTTCACATGTGTTTTGCCAGACATCCGCAGCGTAATGCTATTCTCTTCACTTAATTATTTTGCAGCCCTTGTGGCTTTTTGAACTTGTGAGATGAGAAGAGCTAATGTCGGAAAGGCCACACGGCCCGCAAAACTTTTGTATTAGGCACCATCCGCCAATTTTTAGGGTTTTTCATTGTAATTTCTGCATAACTGCGGCAAGCAATTTTAAGGGTATTATTTGTGTGTAATTATTTTCACGGTTTTGTCATGTTTGTGTAATGGCCACATCGCCCACGGCCACGTGGTTAGTTACCATCAAGTCCGTATCGGCGCCATCGCCGCGTTTAGAGTGCTAATTCTTGTTCCATCTTGTGTGCCTTAATTTATCTCAGGGTAATGTGTATTATTTTCATTCAGTGTGATGTTGAATATATTGATATGTATAGAATTTTGTGTGTCTGACTAGCTTTTGTATGCTTGCATATTGAAGAGGATTTTTCCCAACACAGTTATCATTTTGGCCAGTAACGATTAGCAGATTTTAACATAAAATAATGCATTTTTCCATATGCACACATGGTCCGCTAAGAACTTCATCCAGCGGCATCTGCGCCATCTAATACAGTTTTCACGCATCTGCATGTTTATTCTGCCTGTTCATTTTGTGCCCCATGTTCATACATTTATATTTATTTAATTTTGTACGGTGTTACTATTTTCTGTCCTAACCTGCTACCGTATGTGTGTTGAGGGTCGTCACACAACACGTGTTTCGGGGACGAGTCCCGACGAGTAGGCGTTACCGGCCATTTGGTAGTGTTCATGTTCATACTCCATGTCCCGTCTCTGGGCAAAATCTAGTCCATCACAGCGGCTGTAGACTCCTTGCCTTGTGGAGACTGTGTTGTCACACATCGTGGAGGATCACCCATCAAGGAGTGCGCAAGTTAAGTAACGTGCTGGGGGAATCGCCCACCAGAACCGGCTAGTCACGTCTGATTTATTAAACGTAAAATCAAATTCTTGGTACAATGTAACTTGCATCAATAAAAGCAATCTTACCAAAATGTAAAATTATGTATTCTTGTAGCATCAGAACCCAGCTTTTTCCTAGTGTTATGAAGTACAGTGTTTAGTATTGAAAGTGTTTTGTAAGTATGCATGGGTGAGACGAACACACAGAACCCACAACATCCCTGAGATCCCAGAGTCTCAAAGTGCAGTGTGTAGGAACCACCGCTGGCGCCCACCTACCATGTAAAAGTGTATCGTAATTGTCTTGTGTCTCACCGGACAGTCAACTTTAAGACAGCCACTTGCCGTGTGCGCAAGGTGTCGGCAACATGTAGTGATGTCGAGGTGTAATCTTCCCGCCACCATCCCTAATCCACCAGCTGCTGTGAACTCGCTGCCCGATTGATAACTTCTTCGTGTGCAGGACATTCAAAATTTGAAAATTTGATAGTTTTAGGTCAGCTTGCATTTGGTGTCTGATTACAATCAATTATATAAAGTATTTTGAAACTTTATTTTCTTTATTTAAATAAGTTTAGGTGAAATGGTTTTTAATGTATTATTAACAGTAATACTTTTTCTAAAATTCCCATTTTTATTGTGTTTATTAGCTTTACTTTATTCACAGATAATGTACAGCTCTTCTTGTACTAAAGTTTTATAAGGTTAGAATTTGTATTTTATTGATGTACATTGCTGAAACCACATCTACTGAAATCCCGCATGTATGGGAATTTCTCAGCATTCCCCTGACCTAAATGATAAATAGGGAGTCAACTGTATGATACCATATTTACTAGTGTTGTAATGTGCCCTTGTGTATAGCACGCACTATAATTTTTGCAACAAGTTCCTGGGAAAAAATTTTTTAAAATAAAATTCCACCAACAGTTTGTGGTGCCTTGTTAGTAAGTATGTAAAAATATAACTACATACCAATCCCTGATTTTCCATTTTTCATGTGCATGTATTGTGCAGAGTTTCTAAAACAGTAAATACTGACATTTGCACCACAATGCGGGAAATAAAATGTAAACAAGCGCAACAGACGATTTTATGGACCTAGTTGGGGATTTAGTAGGCTACTTCACCTCAGTAAATTTCAACCCTAAATCCCCAAATATTTAGGGCCTAAAATTGGTCACGTGGTAGATTTCGTAACTTAAATAATGGTCTCTCAGCCATTTCAGACACGGCTCACGTCATTAAGTGTTCCACACAAATATACGTTGTATGCATTCCACTCTAACAAGTAGATTTATATGGTTTTCGTACTTTGACATTTACCGGACTATTCCTCCCCCCAATTAGTCCGTTGAAGAGAGGGTTTACTTAACAATTTACCAAATGACACTTCCACTTATATTACGGTATGTAACATATCTGTGGCATTATATTTACAATATTACTAGTTATGTGTTGAATCATTTTAAACAGTTCCCCGGGATAAAGAGCTTATGGTTTCCCAATAAGCCATGCATTGCCAATACAGAAATACTGTTTTATCTTTTATTGTATCTGATTTTATTTTGTTCTGTTAAACGTGTTTATATATTCAAATTGTGTACACAGGCGTTAGTAACGTTAATTACTTTACATGCTTCGTTAATATTATAATTACAGTTCCCTCTAATATATTTAGCAAATAAATATGATACGGATCCAATGCTGCCACACTTGCTTATGCAGTTTTTCCTTTCCACTGTACAGGATGGTTTTTTCTTGTTAAGTTTCTCTGCTTGCCGACTACTTTGTCATTTTCTTCAGCAACACCAATCAATTTAGGTTAACCATGTTTTTTAACAGCGTGATTATAAACCAGCCGTGGCCTCGCTATTGTGTGAGACAGTGTTTCATTGCGTGCAAGAGTGCAGTTAAAGATTAATAAAGAACATTTCTTTTGTTTTTGCTTTGGATGGGCATTTTTTTGGTGAGGTCTACCGCTTGCGTTGCTAGCGGCATATTTTTGTTCAAGTTCTTTCAGCTGAATTTCTGCTAAATTTGGCTGAATTTAAAACATTTAGCACAGAAATATTCATTAAATCGGATTTTTGCAATTCAAAATTTAAACAACTGTTGTAAATTTTGTAATCCTTATTGCACTCATAAAAATGTGTAGCTATGACTGACCCGAACTGAGAACCAACCTTTTTAACCAAAAACCAAACTGAAATGAAAAATGTGAAATCAGATCAGCCCTATAAATTACTTTAATTAAATGGCACTAAAAGCCAAAACATTGTGGCATGCTGTAGTATCACACTTCCTTCTAAACATCTCCAGAAAATTTATGACTACCACACCCCTGTCCGTCATTTTTTTCCCCGTGTATTGCCCGTACCCCCCCAGAAATGTTTTTTTTTTCTGGGAAAAATGGTGTGCTATACACTAGTAAATACAGTATATTATCACTGACCCTGTGCTCCAGCCACCTTGTTATGTCTGGGAAATCTCTGATCCTCATTTGTACAGTGAGTAGAGTAGATCTTGCATAAGGGTGAATTCACATGTTACATAGATGGTGATGGAAAATTTGCCACAATTACAGATCATGGAAATTAAAACTAAATACTAAATGTGAACTGGCATTCAAAGAAGAAACAGATAAAAATGTGTAACTATTACGTAGTAGAACCTCCCATCATTTGTTTTTTTGAGTTATAGTGATGCCGGCCATTAAGCCGGTGACCATCAGCCCATGACGGCGCTACACACGTACTGAGTAGTATAACAAGTTTAATAAGAGAACAGCCCCGACTTCCAGTACAGTCATAATTAGTGTTTTGTCTAAATTATGTTTCAAGGATCAAGTTTTGTACAAACCTCTTTTTAATGTAAGGGTTATGCCTGTGTTTGTTTTTAATTTGAAATGTGTGTCGAAAATTACAAAGACAGTAATTCACATTAAAGACACCTTTAAAAGACATAAAGTTAACAGAAAAATGCTAATTTAATTTATACATGTAATATTGTTTACTATTACTTTTGTACCATTGCATTTAATAATTTAATATTATATGAGGCATGCATAGCATTTCCATGTTAGGGCCGCGCGAGCTTGCCTTGTTACAGTTGTCTGAGTGATGATGTATAGGTAAGATGCTGTCCGTACGCACTCACGTTTTTATCGCACTGATGTAGGTTACCATAGTTTTCATTAGCATACCAATTCACCTTTGCCTGTGTACATATTGTTAATTTGCCCCCAGCATAAAGCTAGTCCACATAACATAATTATTTGCAGCCCTTGTTGGCTTTTGTTACTATAAAAAACAAGAGAATGTGTATTCCGACCACGAGGCCATGCTGCCGTACGAGACTATCTGATACCATCTAGCTATGTGATGAGTGAATTTATGTAACTGCAGATTTATTCTGACGTGAAATATTAAGGGCAAAATTTATTTATGGAGATTTAAAGTATTTTATTAATGTTAATGTGTTTGGCGCCAATTTCATATCTAGCCACGTGGTCGTGCACCATTAGGCCCGTAACTCTGTAATTACCACGTTTTAAGAGCTATTTATGCTCGTCTCTGCTACACTGGTGTTTCTCCAGTATTTTTATGGGAATATTTATGAAGAGTTCTGCATCATTTGTTTTGTTTTGACCACGTGGTCCGCCAACAACCATCCGGCAGCCGTGCCATTTGAGAGTAGCTGCACACAGTTGTGTGTTTATTTACCAGTTTCATATTGTGCCCATTTTTAATCTCTTTCATTATCCTAAATGTTTTGTCTCATAATGTGTATGTCCTGCACTAGCACGCTCCATCCCAACGAGTTGCAATTAGTTGCGGTAGAATCTCTTCCAAGTTGTGATGTGTTATTTCTCAAGGGTATTTTGTATGGTGATTATATATTGATACTAGTTGGTGCCCTGTGTTTAGACCATCGCCCCACTTTGCGTGCCTAGGAGACGAATCCTGACGGGTGGCAATAGTTGAGGATAAAGCCTGTAGTGTATCATTAATTTGTCAGGGTTATGTATTCTTTTGTTATTATGTTGTGGCCATTTCATCCCCGTGTCCCGCCTCTGGGGAACCCTGCAGTCTATCATAGTGGCTGTAGGCCCCTCTCCTAGAAGAGGCTGTGTTTTCCGACACCACTAGGAAATCATCCTGTAGGAGCTGTGTAGCTAGGTTATGTGCCGAGGGTTCACTCGCCAGAACTAGCTACACACACCCGAAGTTATCACTAAATAATAAAGGCATGCATTGTATGTTGGTACAATAAACCTCCTTTTACTGGTACAAATTGTGAGTGTTCATGTAGTCGGTAACCAGCCCAGTCATAACCTCTCAGTATAGTATGACAATGCTTAATATTGGCAAAGTATTTGTAAGTACACTTGGGTGAGACGGACATGCAGAACTCTCAACATTCCCTAGAACCCGGAGTCTCGATAGTGCGGTGATTGGGAAGCACCACTGGCCCCCAAACTACCAGTAAGTATTTGTCTCATCGTCTCGTTTTTCACCCGACGGCGTCAGTAGTAAAAGTAAACTAAATACACATGTGAACCAACACTGCATGCAAAATTACAGTAAAAGTCAAAGACAAAGTTAGTTTTACTGTGATTTGGGGTAACACTACAGTAAAAACTTAACCACTTTCCCTCATTGAGGAACCAACATCTTAATGGTTTAAAGAAAGAATAATAGTGGTGGTCTCTTTAGAAACACTGGAGAGGTATGATGTAACCTGAAACATTTTGAAAAAAGGTTAGTTTTACGATTTGACACTAAAAACCTGGGGTTGCATTGTTGTAGTTTTAACATTGCCACTTTTCCCTTCCCCATAGAAAATATTTCTGTTTATCACCCCCCCCCCCCCCTTCCCCCTTTTTAGCTCTCCCTTCAACTCTGACTCCTCTTACCCCTTTGGCTCCCTCATTCCTCTGGATCCCCTCTCCCCTCTGGATTCCACTGGTTACCCCTGGCTCTGCTCCCACCACCTCCTGTTTTCCCCACAACTCCCTTCTCCCCCTGGCCCTCACCCCCTCCAATCTGTTCTTTTCCCCCTCCCCTCTGCTCCTATCTGGCCCTCACTCCTCTGGCTACCTTCTCCTTCCCTGTTGGCTACCTTCCCCCTCCCTCACTGGATCCCTCCTTCTCTGGATCCAACCCCCCTCTTGCTGCCTCCTATTGATTCCCTCCCCCTCCGACTCGTCCCTTCTTTCCCACCTGACTCGCCCCTTTTTTTCCCACCTGACTCACCCCTTCCTCCCCATCTGACTATACCCCTTCCTCCCCCTCTTGACTCCACCTCCTCCTCGCCCCGGCTCACCCTTCTGGTGCACTTCCCCCTCACCCCTCTCTGGATACCTCCCCTCTCTGGATACCTCCCCTCTCTGGATACCTCCCCTCTCTGGATACCTTTCTCCCCCTTCTGCCCCCCCCAGGTCTGGCTCCCCCATCACCCTTTCCCGCCCCCCTGCTGGCATCTTTTCTCCCCTCACAGCTAATGGATGTACGCTCCAGCCTGAAAGATTGTACTGTTCACCAGCAAAGCCACAGAGGCTATGCATCCAAGGCATTTCAGTACCACAGCACACCGCCAGATGACTAGAGGTATGTTCTGCCGCATCTCGATTTCCAAGCCGGCCAGCGACGTCACACCCTGAAGTTATGCTAAAGCTACCCCCTCTCCAACGACCACCCCTATCCTGCTGACTAGAAGGGTACTCCAGCCAGAGTTTAAATAGCAGGCTGCAGCCCTTAAACCCCAGTCTGCTCCGGGCCTTCACCGCATTTGTGTCGAAGGAACCTCAAGCTCCTTTATCTCCACCGCAATTCATTGTTGGAGATATTCTCTCCCAACCTATCTTCACCACACACTGTGCCGAAGATCCAACCATCGCGAACGTTGTCTACACACCTAGATATTGTGACCCCTTCTGTGCAAACACTAGTAGCAGTAGTAGTTCCAGTTTCTTAATTTCAAAATGCTAGTCTACCCTACCATTGTTAGCTTAGGACAAGGGCGCCTTCACTTAGCTCAGCATAGGTTAAGCGTCCATAAGCTCTTTCCAACGTTAGAAGGTAGTGCGACACTACTCAGCTTACTTCTCGTGAAAAGGAATATACAGACGTTTTTGCCATCTCAGGGGTATCATTCCTGTAAAAGTAATTCCTCTCCCAGTGGACCTCATGTTCAAGAGATCGCAGGTGACCGGAGAATTTACTCACACAATATACCAGAATATCCACACGCACATTGGACAGCCGCCCATTCTGCGCACCACAGTGTACAGAACTGTAGAGTCCCAACACTATTTACTCAGTCTCGTGAGACCAGCTTGCCTGCTCAGCAGCTACTATCTTCACCATGGCCACTGTGCCGGAGTTAGTGTTCTCAGAGCTGGGGAGGGGGGGGGGGGCTGGGGGCTGGTTCCTTCTGAGACACTCGCCCACATGCTGGGACTGTCCACCGGCGAGACCGGACTCTCTGTTCATCGCGTTTCGATGCCGAGTGCTGGGATAGGAATTCTGCTTGTGGTTGGCACACTACACATTGCTGTACATCAGAGTAGGGCAACATGTCATTTGCGGTCTTTTCACGGACGCGAGTATGATTTAGTCCTGATGCCCTACTCTCGTCGGAGTGATATCGGAGAGAAGGTTAGACAGGTACTTACTGCCCCTGAACATTTGCAGGAGCTTAACCCTCTCCTCTTTGCTACACTTGCGAAACTCTCACAGAGGAACCAAGCTCGGGCATTGCGCCATTTGCAGATACAGTCAACAACAGAGATTCTCAAGGACCTCATTGAAGATTCCATTCGTCTGAGCGAGGAAACACACCCCGTGTTTGCAACCTATCTAAGCAGACAGGTCTTGTCAACCCATGCTTTTGGGAACTTAGCTGACTGAACCAACCCCTACAACTGACACAACCTTCAAGCCCCTGCACATTAACCAACCCAGCTCACTCACGCCAGCTGGAGTTGACCCAAGTTCAGCAGCCTCCACAGGTTATGAGTCGCCCAGGTATACCGCCTAGAGCCAATCCACTGAAACCAAAGATCGCTCTCGCAAAACTTAATTTAGTGCCCTTCTGTAAAGCTACCAGGCTAGTCCTTTACACTGGACGTGCTCCAGTTCCACGTAGAGACTGAATTAAACCAGAAACTCCCGCCACCAGTTGCGCCTAACCTAGCACCCACCAAAAACCCTCTTGACGTAACGACCCAACGTTTTCTATTACCCTCAGGCCGTCGCGCGCCAGTACTATGCAATTGTTTGGTAACTTGCAGATGTATGTGAACCTTTATACATGTTTGATATCACAGCGACAAGGCACGTTAGTACGCAAGTACAACATACTATTATTTTAGTATGTTACCCGCTCGAGTCCCACTCGAGAATAGTCTTCTCAGAATATTGGTTTGCTTACTGTGTGTTTACCTCTACATGTGTGAAGTACTGCCTATGTGGCAGGCATTGTATCATTGTGGCTGAAAACTTAGTCCATTTTAAAAGGGAATGGTGGGTCCTGGGCACTGGCAACAAGACCATTTATTGTTAAAAATGGACATCTGCTCAATAATAGTGCATTAAAATTCCATAAAACGTGAAGGCAAGAAGAATGATACGCAATTAGATGTCTATCATCCCTATTTTTTATATTAATGTGGAAAGTCTTAACAAAGGAAGTTCTTGATGACATTAAACATTATCTAGAGAATTATAGTGTATACTAAGCCATTTCTGATATTTTGCAAAAGTACCATTTTTAACTTTTATTTTCAAGGGTGTTTATCTCCATTAAAAATTGAGCTAGGTTGCAAGTTGTTTTACTTATATCTACCTCATTTTCCCCCAGGAATCTCCTCCCAAAATATTTTGGGTGATTTTCTAAATTAATAGTTGGTGCATATGTACATGGTAAATCTGGTACCAGGCTGATGCGTCTCTGTCCCCAAACTGAAAGTTGTGTCACTGTATGATTGTGATTCTTGATTTGCAGGTTTGAGAGCACGGGTAAGCTAAGTGGAGGTCATCAGGCAGCCATTATGTGTCTCGCAGTCGGGCAGGTCAACTCAGAGGAGGATTTGGTGATCACTGGCTCAAAGGACCATTACATAAAGGTAACATGCCTCTGTTTTGCGTAGAACTCAAAACCCCTTTTGAATGTTGCAAATCAAGTAATTTTGTACATTTTATTTGGATTGGAAAGTTCCTTCTCCAAACACTTTATTCAGGAGAATGGTGTGACCCAAGGCAGGGTTCTCAGTTTTACCCTGTTTGCTGTCGCGATCAACAGCATTGTGTCTACTGTTCGGTCAACTGTGCAGTATACTCTTTGTAGACAATTTTGCCATCTTCTGCCATGCTATTTCACTGTCAATGGCAAAACAACAAATCCAGTTCATTGTGCAGCAATTACGAAGTTGAGTAACTGACTGTGGCTTCCATTTTTTGACTGCGAAAACACAGGTTGTCCACTTCTGTCAAAAATGTAGCACATTTCCTCCTCCTGAAGTGCAATTTTTTATGGATCTTTTTCCTGCTGAATTCTTCGGCCTTGTGTTAGATGACAAATTTTTCATGGAGCTAGCATATCAAACTCCATTATGCGAGGTGTACTTGTGATCTCAGCTTTCTGAAGATGAAGAGAAGTCAGAATGGGGGTGGGGGAGAGGCGGTGCAGTTCATGTTACCCTCCTCAGATCGTTACATGCTCTCATCTGCAGTAAGCTTGACTATGGTTGTGTTATGTACTCCTCAGCACATCCTGTTCCTAAACAGAAAAAGTTCCGACAGTGGCGCTGCCATTGTCACTAGTTCCAGTAACTATCTATTTCGTCAGCACTAGAACTCTTCCTCAGTGAGCTCGGTATCCCTTCCCCTACCTTGTTCCCCCACTCTACTGCGCCATCAAGAGGGGCGTAGTTAATATGTAGGGTTGCTTAACCCCTCCTCTAACAATTCCACCGGCTCTTCACCTACAATCGGCTTTCAAGACCTTGCTGTTAAGAGCCGCCCAAATCTCTTCACTCACTCTCGCTCATTCTTCATCTACAAGACACGTCGAGGCTACGTCTGTTATGGGACCGAACGAACAGCTAGTTGATTTCTTCACGGCACATAGGTTTTTTAAATTGTCAGTTGTTATTCAATGTAAATTTTCAACATGTTAAATTTATAGTGACAATGGCTGGTGAGAACGGGGTTGTATTGCGGTGAGTTTTGGATCGCCTTTATTAGTTTTGGGTGCTGTAGGTTTTTTAATATGTTGTGCAGTAGTGTATTAGTTTGTGCGGATGCACAGTAAATTAGGGATTTTGAAAATTGTAGTTTCTTTGCACTATCTAAATTCCCTTGTGGCGTGACTTAATCCTTGCTAGCTGTGCGTTGATCAGTGGTTATATTTTTAATATATGTAGTTTTGTTCAATGCCGCCCCATTTGGCTAGCACAGCCTTGGTTTGTTCTACTGTGTTCGTCCACAACTCGCTGGCTATTGATTGTGTAGAGTAGTTTTATGGCTTGGGTACTTTGGAACAGGTTTGAATTTATCCGTTACCCAGGTAATTTAAAGTTTTTTAATGTCAGATTTAAAGATTTTTAATATGTGCTTTTTAGGTAAGTAATGCTCTGATGGGCCCTTCAGGCTGCCATTCCTTGCACTATAATACTGTGCAAGTTGGTGAAATCCATTGAATTAATATATTACATACATGTCAGTATTAAGAGCTTGAATTTTAGTACATTTTCTTATGTTGCACTCGTATGCTGGTACAAAAGTTGATGCTTAAATGTGGGCTGTAATGTTGTTTGAATGCCCATTTCTTGTTTGAATCCCCAGTTCTTGTTAGTGATTGCATTTTTCACAAGCGCTACGTAGTTTTTAATAACTACCTTTGGTAATTAAAGTGAAGCTCTTGAAATGTCAAAGAGTTAGAATAAAACCTATTTATACCAAACTTTAACGTTTCCTTGCACTCTAGGTGTGTTTTAGTAAGAGCCATATATTAATGTTGTCAATTTCAGCAGTGTGTTGGTTATCCAATTAAACAAAGCATTGCTTAATTTTGAAAGGGTCAATTAAGGTGGGTTTTAGTAAGAACCATTTATGAATGTTTATCCTATTCAGCAGTGTGCTGCTGATTTGATTATATGAAGCATCCTCTAATTTTTAAAAAGCTCTGTTTTTGAAGGTGCCAGTTTTGTATACGTTCTTGAGGTTGGATGTGTCACAAGATTTTTATGCATTTTGAATATTGTCATTGTTTTTAATTGGTTAGTTCATATTTGTGCTTCGATGCTAAATAAATTCATTAAAACTGTGTATTGGTTTACAATTATTTGTACTGATTCAGTACACATTTGTAGTTTGTTCACCATGCCAGTGTGCGAATCTCAACTGGGGCATTCCAGGTGAGCCCAGTCGTTAATATATGTGCAGATGCTGGTAAACCTTTATTTGTATTCAGTCACAAACAGCTTATCCTGGCATGTGGGATGAGAGTACGCTCGGGCTCTTCATATCTGCATTGTGCGACTTTTTCAATCCTGCTGTATGACTAGCTGTACAGCGTGAAACCTCGAGCTACTTGGCATGTGTCTGTCCGCTTTCAGCTTGTCAGAGCACTGCCCCTGACTACTTGTTACCTGTGCACAAATGCCCATGGCCAATGTGGCAGGCCATTGTATGCCTAGATTTGGCACAGTGAAAGTTGACTACTCCACCTTTTATCTGTTACTTATCATGTGCAGTCATATTTCTTTTATAATGGCTGCAGAGTAGACGTGAGATCAACACATCGAGTAGCCGAAGTTAGACATGCACAGTGCCTCTCCATGCTGAGCATATGAGAGAAACTGCTACAGAAGACCTAGAAGCCTGGACTCAGAAGGGAACGCATGAATGCACTTACGTGTTGCAGTGCAGCATATTCATAGAGTACATTTGACCATTTTAGGCCCCGGGGAAACTGTTGGCTGTTCTACTGTTCTAGCTAGTACTAGATAGCAAGTTTCCTGGTAACTGAATGAGCTTAGCCCTGCATTTAGTCCCGGAAAGGGTTCATTGAAGTCCAGTTTGGCGTGCCCCACCTTCCCTCCCCCTCATAAAGGGTAAAACACGCACCATGGCCAACACTTTGGTGACGAACATGAGTGCCAGCAGTATCAATGGCCCTGAAACAGGGATAAGTTAAATGTTCGAAACTGGCATTTGTGCCCCACCAGATGCCAATTTGCAAGCAGCAATCACTGGCTAATGAGTCCCACATGACCAGCATCAAACCAATCATGGTCTACCACAAAGCAAAGTTATCATACCACGCCATAGTGAACTAGCAGAGAGCAGCTGGGATCATAGAAACTAAAAACCACTTTGTCCCAGATGGAATTAAGTACAGTCCAGCTTTAAACACTAGCAGATTGCAGCACCATGCTTGCAAGACATGCATCAGTCACGGCTGCCATGCAGTGTTCTGCTTCCCCGCAACCAAGTCAAGGCTGTAATTAAGCTTGTCCCTGTTGACATGGACTTGGAATTTGTAAATGAAGAAATTGTAAACAGGCTTCCAACAAGTGTCGTCCCAGTGTGACATTGCTGGTCACTGATTCAATTCTATCATTTGCATCTCCTGAAAATAAGAATAATTAAAATCACTTTTCTACACATCTTGTGAATATCCTACACAAGCCTCTAGGCTTGTGTAGGATATAATAGGTGATTATCAGATATAATTTTTGTAAAATTTAATGTGGAGAATCTTTGTACTTGTGAAATAACTTAGGTTGTTCGGTATCTTGAGGCACTACATTTATATTAATTTGGGGATGTACATATAGTGATATTTTCAGTTCAGACATTTTAGTTTGTTTTGCTCTGCAGAAGGGCTAAATTAAGTTGGTGCCATGGAGGCGGCAAATAGATTGTTGGTGTAATGACACATCAAGTGAGTGGGCTGGGTCAATCAGGAGGTAGCTTGTTCATCAATTTGGGTGCCATCTTACAATGTTGTGCGGAACAGTTATCAGTATGTAGCGAGATAAGGTTGTTTTGGCTGAGACCCAGTGTAAAATTTATAGTGTGTGAATGGGCAGACAAATTTAACCCACGCAGATTGAAGGCCATTTCAAGAGGACTCATTAAATATTTTGTACAGTTAACCTCCAGCAAAATTTAAGCAAGTGTCGCGTAAATTAAGGATCTGTGCGAGGCAGTAGCAAGGTCTTGGCTAGAGGCTTGGGCTGTATGTGTGTGCGTGACTGGACGTAATTTTTATCAGTTGAGTTAACGAAATGCAGTGGCTGAGTTGAGTTAATGCAATTTTAAAGTCTTGGCAATTTCCTCATGGTAAAATTCGACTGTGAATCAATGGGAAGTTTTTCTGGAAAAGTGCTTCATGAAGAAAGGAAAATAAATCAACAAAAAAAGTTGACAACACTTGCATCCATTAGATTAGCGAATCCCAACCTAGTAGTGCAATATGCATGCCATTTATACATACATGAAGAATATTTCTGCAAAGGGTGCAACAAAATTAATGTTGGCAAATGCAAGGCCGTTGTATTCACACGAAAGCAAGACCCCAAATGACCCTTCTTCCAAGATGAAATCCCATACAAAACAGAGGTTAAATATACTTGCGTAATCATGGACAGAAGGCTGATATGGTGAAGCCATGTTACTAATAAATGTCATGGAGCACTGACTCTACTCTCTGCACTCTATCAGATGTGTAATCAAAATGGCAGCTTCCTTTAAAAAATTGGGATCATAAAATATAAAGCCCTTATGACCAGTTTTAACATACACAGCCCCTGTTTGGGAGTACTGTGCAAAAATGCACATTTTCACATGCATGTGAAAGTGTGCACACACAATTTCGGTCCTTTTAGTTTTACTATATTGTGTTCACGTCTTGAACTACCACAGTACCTCAGCTTTTAAGTAAGTTGGTAGTCAGTTCTTAAGTTTATGCCACGAACTAATCATGCCCTTGCATGACAACCTCCACAATAAACCCAAAAGTTCAGAGAGAAGCTGCTTAATTTTAGTATGTGCATAACCTGTAAAAGTTTGTTACGGTAGCTGTACAGAACTCTGTCCAGAAAGCATTTTGCTGCAGTTTTGCCTTACACAATAGTTAAAGCCAAGATGATGCTTGACTTTGATGCGTGATGTGTAGTTACACTATTTTCTTTTTGCTGCAACTCCGTATCACGTGCGCGTCACGTACCCCAGAAGATACGAACCCTCTGAATTGCAGCCACCCAGGCCAGCATTCCGCCTCCATAGATAAGGCGGACGTCTGGAGAACAGAATGCACCTTAAGAAAGAGGGTAATATAAATCGCCCCCACCTAACACAACCCTGTGAGAAGGGAGACCAACCGACAACACCATGAAGTTGCCCCTAAGCTCACAGTCAATAACACTCGCACATGAGGAAACTTCTTCCAGCTGCCCCTGAGAGATGGTAGCCAGTGCAGCACTGCCTACAAATGGAGGAGCCACCCTGCCAAAGTCATTCGAAGGAACCCCTAACCCAGGAGAATAAAGGGCCCTATACCGCCGCAGAACAGCAGTTGATACCATATTTTGTTTCTTTCACCTTCCGTAAGTTAATCAGTGTGTTGATTCAAAGTAGAAGAGTACAGGTTACAGTGTTATATTCTGGATGGAATAAAACATGTCTATAGTCTAACCGCCATCTATTCCTTCTTGAGTGAATTGCACATAGTCCTTCCTGCTAAGTGTTGCCCCGCAAAAGAGGCAGGGAACGTCAGTGTGCCGCATGTACGATAAAAGGGAAAAAATTTAGTAGTAGGTCCACTTCAAAAGAAAAATCTCAGCCCTCAGAAATAGAATCATCATATAACATAGCATAAAAGTGGCTGCAGTAACATGATAGGACTGAGAAAGAAAACATGTATAAAGAGATGTGGCATAAGACACACATTAGTCATACTGGGAACCGTACATGGCACAAAGGATGAAAATATCCTGTAAAATGGGCAAGACTTAATATTTGCTTATTAAAGAGTAATAAATATTAGGTCAAGAGGTAAATCAACTAGATTATAAGTAAAAACGCGTTAATTGTGGTGGTGTGCTATAAATCTCTTTTTATATATTTATTGAATTCATTCTTGGTAAATTTTTTATTATTACATAGTAGGACATGTTTATATGAATCAGAATAAATAGTTAATATCACTGTTGACATATCAGCACAGAAAACAATATTAAAAAAACGAATATAAATGGTCTTATAATTTGGGGTAACCATAATTTTAAATAAACATGATTAGGAATCTCAGAATAGTCCTAATATAAAATATATTTAGGTTTACCACAAGAATAAAATTTTTTAACATTATTTTGTTTTTATTAAAGAGGGTCTTGAATGTCTGTACACAAAGTTCATGTATACAACTGTTATACATTGATACATATTAGAGTGCCATATGGAGACATATTTCACACTAAAATCTTAAAGTACTCACTGGATAATACTCGGCTTTCGGATGCATCCAGCCAATAGAAAGATAGTTAAATATGACCAACAAAAAAATATTATGATATAATACTTATAATAAAAATACAACTTTGTCATAATTTAGGGAAGTTCATTTTTTTTTTGTGTAAGATATTAAAAGTTTATTAAAATATTTTTTCCTAGACTTAACTGGCAACGAAGAATTGAGGAAAGTAGAACTCGCAGAAATAGGCGAGAAGTAGATTCTCTGCATGATGCGAGAATAGCGATCTGCATTACTTGAAAAGTTATACTGGAGTACAGAATGTAGAATCTTAGCAGTAGAAAGACAATGCAGAACTGAAATGCAGCATGTAACTAGCCATGCTATGTCATAGGGTAGAATGAAATAGAACCTTGGAATGATGGGACCCTCTCTAAAAAAAACACAAAGGAACGAAAATAATTAATAAAGGGAATCTGGCTGGGGACAAGTAGATGCTATGTAATTAAATTAGACCAGTACTCACCAACGAGGGTAACCAAAATATCCTTACATGGTGACAGAAGTCAGAAACACCAGAATAAAATATAAAAAAATCACCACACCACAAACTACATTTTCGGCTTCACTACGTGATGTTAAGCATGTATAGAACACACAGCTTAAGGGCTTCAAGTCCTGAAAAATATGTTCACTGCCACCGCATGGTGCAACCGTGCCATGACGGCAGCGAACCTGAAAGTCAAATGTGTAGAGGGAAGGACGGTGGAGCTGGAAGACACGAGAAAAGTGTTGTACCACAATCGCTGCTAGAAGGCATAGGTTGTACAAAAGGAGGTAGAGCGCTGCGTCAATGTTAGAGAGCACGTGAAAATACTGCGTTTTTATAGGAAATCATGATCTAACTGCGTGATTACAGAAAGAAAGTGCTGAATGAGCTATGGTAAAAAAAAAAGCACATTGACAAGGGCTATGGCCAGTGCAACAAAGAAATATGCTACGGTTTTAGATGCCGCTAACGAGTTTGAAAACGAAGCTTTAGAAGTACGACTTGAACAGTATTAGAATGAAACTTTAAAAATAAAAGGCTTTAAATGTTAAAATATTAATACATGAAGTAGGTTGAGATAAGAAAATTAATCAATTTATATCGTCAGATAAACCAATGTTAAAAATATATGTTACTTGACGTAAATGAAAATTGTGATAAATAAGTATATAGGAAATAAACTTTACTGGCTAATCAGACAACTCTTATGTAGTTCAAAATAAGAATAAAAGTATTATTTACCATCATAATAAAAGTAATAAAAGTAACGAGACATATGATAAAATAACTCCGAATATAGGCAATTAACATGAATACTGACAATAATTAAAATTAAGTTAATTAGCAGAGGGAAAGACTGTGATAATAATCAATAATGTAGTAATTGATAAAAACATTTAAAATTATGTTTTCAAAAAGTTCACAAATGTGAGATCAAAAATTGTTAAAGATGCATAAATTGCAAAAAAACATCATAGATGCATACTCAAGAAACAAAAATTGTAAGGACATAGTTTAAATATTTAATGTCGTAATTAAAAATGCATGTAAAACGTAGTGTCATATTTAAGACAGCACAGCAGTTTGATAACTGGTTTGCTGAATCTACGGCAGGAGTGCGTCCTGTCCCCTAAAAAATAACTTGCCGTAAGTCACCCAAAACACCACATGTTAAGAGACACGACGAAAAGGCTAGATCACCCTTGTCAGTTAACCCACTCCATTCACCGCGTGTAGACCTGCCGGATACACTTAGCAAGAGGTATTGTTCTCTGCCACCCCAGTGCAGACGTGAATTGTAGTACCTTTCTGCAATGTTAATGCAGTTCACCTACAGAAGAGGAAGTAATTGGACCAACAGGAGGGCAGCTGCTATACTCGCCGAGAAACAAGCACTGCTTAACCAACCATCACCAGCCTTCATCTACTTGACCCCTGGGAACGAGATCGCCACCCATCAACTGTTGAGGCCTCACCTCGTCATCCATTACCTCCACCTGGATCTGCCTGTGGTACTGGGGGTCGAACCCGCCGATGTCGCCGGACCGTCCCAGTTAGCGACGGACAGCGGACCGGACGTTCGCCCGCATCTGCGGAGCCAGCCACTCGCTGGAGTCAACCAGCAGATGCCGCCACAGTCAGCCAAGACCCACGCCGGCGAGCGCTCAACCCACAGCAGTAAGGCATGTCGGAGGTAAGCCAGCTGTCCCACCAACATCAAACAACTGGAAGCCCAATCTAGTCCAGCTGGACTTTGTGCCAAGCAGGCGTCCTACCTGCCAGAGTCTATTCAAGGGCACAATCAGTGCCAAATATTGCTGACCCACCTCATTGTCTGCCCCCAAGCCTCTGTGCCTGGCCTTGACACAAACTAAACACCTAGTAGACGCAGACGCACTCTTGCTCCTGTGGCTGTCACGCGTTACCTTCATATTTGGTAGAATCTTGATACAGCCTACCTTAGAACCTTCTGCTGCCAAAGGCTTTGACCTCCACAGAGGTTAGCCCAATTATGAAGTAAGCACATTAATTGCCTTCTAATACACTGTACCAACCATACCAATTCTTTCAAGTAAGTGTAAGGCTAGCAGCAATGTTTAAAAGAATAAGATATTTGTTTGACTTAACACCAAATCATTGAAGTGCACTGTGTGTGTGGTGTGTAGTTTGAGAGGAATTTAGGTGAATTTGTGAAACATGGGGACATATCTTGCTTACAGATGTTTGAGGTGAATAGTTCTGCAGGTCAGGTGTTCACTCCAAAAGTGAATCTGGATCCACCACACTATGATGGCATCCAGTGCCTGGCGATCCAGGACACCATACTGTTCTCTGGTTCCCGGGATATGTGCATAAAGAAGTGGGATCTGTCCCGTCAGGAGCTCATACAGGTAACTGGTTCCCTAGGCCCTACCTCAAGTAAAGAAATAATACTACTATGTGAACAGAAAAAGTGAGTTTTCTAAATTCATGCTTTTATTTTTCGGCTTCAATAAAAATGTATCATTGCAGGGTAAAGTCAGTGCTCTGCAATCATAGGAGTTAAAAAAAAAATTAGGTATCCAAAAGGAAAAATGTGTGTTTTAATTTAATACTATTATCTACAGTGTATTTTTGAAGACTTATGTCCTTACTTTGGTTATTAGTCTGCTACCATAATTACTGCTACCAAAAAGAAGTAAAGTATTCAAAATATATGTGTGCTGGATACTAAAGACCAATAGTAATTAATGAATAAAAAGCACATGAAGTTAGTTAATAGTTATATATGATCCAGAGTGGAGTACAGCAAGTGATTCGACAAGTAGTAGTTAGTTTACTTGATGTATTTCAAATAAAAGAGTAAACATTATAAATTTTTCTGGCATAAGTAAGTGAATATGAATGACATGAGGAAAACATGTATAATAGCTGAAAGAAAAAAAGTGGCCCCCTTACAAATAAAGTTATTTGTATATGTGTATTTAAATGCCAGGACATTAAACTTTTAGTAAATATAAACATTAAGTAAATTTGGGGGGGGGGGGGGGGGCGACTTTGGAAGTTCACAAACTGTGGGTTTAGACAAAATTAATTAAAATGAATGTGGAGATGGCTCGCGTAGAGGAGAAAGTAGTAACACCATGGCCGTTCTATGGGAGTCACGAGTACCCGCTCACAACTACCAGGTTAAATTGCGAAGCTGCAGTCTTCCCCGTACTACAGGTCGGTACTAGTTTGTGCTCTGGTAACAGTGCTACAGTGAAATGGGACTGCCAAACTGTTATCTGCTCCAAAACTGCGAAACTGCTACCTCTGGAAAGATCGGCCACAGATTAATACAAAAATCACAGTTATTGCAAATCTGGATTAGGAAACAAATAGTAAAACAACACTTATCCATTAACATAGTGGTGAAAACTATACTAATGTAGCCTACCAGCACTAAACTACATTGTAACACATCTCAACTACTAAAGTTAGATGAACTCTACAAAACTATATCTCGATTGCAAGTGCAGCCTGAAGTTGCATGTTGCCAAGTCAGATGTTTCCAGCTAACCAGTGGGATGAAGAATGCTGGTCAATATGCGGTGAGCGCTCAAAGCATGCAGCTGAGCTTCGATGGTTGCCGTTAGATGGCATGAGCTTATCCAAGCGGCAGCTTTCAATGTGTTTCACGCCTAGTAACAGCGTGAGAAGAGATGATGAGAGGTAGAAATCTAGTGTGCTTGAAGGACACAATAAAAGAAAATAAAGGCTTGCAGACAGATGCAACAGACCAAAAAGTAGCATGTTAAGATACACATCCTGAAAGAAAACATGTGTAACATTAACGCCCCGGAAATGCATTGCCAACTTGGCTGAAGCATATTTTGTGAGACTGCAAGGTTGGAAAAAGTTAATGTAAGACGGTTCTTGATACATTAAAATGAATTGTTGTATTGAGATAAGTATTTGTGTCTGAATCAATTACAGTAAAACCTTGTTAATTTGAAGTGCTCGGGACCTAATTTTTCGACTTGAAATTATCAAATTTTAAAAAAAGTTTGTATTAAAGAAATTCACATATTCCCTTTCCAAAGTAAAGATAACTGCGGCCCCAAGAATAACTACCTTCTCGAAGTTACAACCCTGTTTTGGGGAACCATAAAATTTTTGGTTTCAAAAAGGCAAAAATTTGAATGAAATAACCCAAAAAATAAGTTTGTTGCATATATCTTTGTCATTAATTATATGTTAGCATGCAGTAAAATATAGGTGTTGCAATTGGTGCATATAATTGCTACACCGAGATATAAAAAAAAAATGGTAAAGTTTGGTTAAAAACTGCCACCATGGTAGCCAGTACCCTCTCGCTCCTACTACTACGAATGCACTTCCGGCGAATGTTGATTAAGTTAAAAGCAGGATGCCGTATGCTTGCCTGATGCTGAAATTTTTTTTCAAGCATGGCGATTGAAGGGTGGGGAGGGATGGCTAGGGAGCCCTGCAAGGTGGTGGATATATTTTATGGGTTTGGGGGTGACAGGAATGACAACTGGCAACAACACTGAGCTGCCTGGCCAGCCAACCGGGCACTGGAGCCAAGTGCGATGCATTTTTTGTCAGGAAGCACACCTGCTTAGCAGGGTCAGGCCTCTGAAAAGGTCGCCCCCTTCTTCTTTGTCTTTTGTCTTTGCTCCTCTCCCTCGGACTACAGTCCACCCTCTACCAGCTGTCCTTCTTCCCTCCCATTAGCTATGCCACCCACAGCGCTGCTTCGCTCCTTTCCACCTTCCATCCTCCAACCACGCCCACACAGCTATCCTCCTTTGCTCTCTCCAGCTACAAGCTACGCCTACACCGCACCGAGCTTCCTTCTTCCCTGCCCCCCCCCCCCCCTTCTCTCCAAGTGAGCAACACAGCTCTAAGGGCGGTATTCCTAAACCTATCTTGAGCTCTAGCTTCGTCAAGATGATCTTATTTGGTGTCTCAAGTGTGTATTTACATTTTGTAAACATCACTTAAGCTTGTCTTAAGCACAGGCAAACAAGACGGTCTTCATGAAGACTGTCTTATTTTTGTGCGCCGTAAGACTAAATATTTCTGTTCCATAGTCGCTGCTTAAGATTGCGATTTTGAACCACATTTCATAGTCATTGAGACCTTGTTTAAGATCGCAAATAAGCTAGTCTTCGCCAAGTCCACTGTAGAGGTGACTTGAGACTGTGCTTTTTTAAATGCCGGATGGTGATTGGTTAACTTCGTCGAATTTCAGCAAGATGGTGATAGCAAAACACGAGTTAGGTTGAGATTAATGTTTTAAGTACATATTTGAACGAAAATCTAAATTGTTCTAATCTGAGAAACCTTTTATAGAACTGTAGTTGTACAGATACCATTAATTTTTTTATGTAATTCACATAGTAAAACTTAAGTTCTACTAATGACAAAGTTAAACTAGGTAGCGCTAAATGCAATATAAGGTATTGAAAAGAAAAATGGTTTTTCTTTTCAAATTTATCAGTAATTTACAACAATTTTTCATGTGTGTAACAGGAAACAAAATATCATCTTTTATATAGTTTATTTAATTGACAATAAAATTGAAGTTTTGTAAATATAAAATATATTATACACTGCAACTTTTTAATCAAAAGGTTATATTAATGGCCTTGCCCCTGTATTTGTTTTGATTATTTCTGTTCAAAAGTAATGCTTTCGATAGCAGCCGAGTTATTTTCTGCTTGCTCGTGTAAATTATTGTGGTAACAAAAAAGTGTATTTATTTATATTTTATGTTTAGCTGCCATGTTTAGTTTTATTTCCAGCCTTTGTAGCAGGCCTTAAGCTCGTACTTGACCAAACCGGAAGTGACTAAATATAAGCTACGACTTGAGCAGGCCTCGTCACGAAGATCGTCTTGTTTGTGGACTATAAAACTTGGTCCGGAAACAACACTATCTTGAGAAATAAGATGATCTTGACCAAGGCTATCTTAAGCTCAGCCTTGAGACATGAATATGAATACCACCCTCTAAGCTCTCTTCCACACCCCTACTTACTTTTTAATCTTTTTTTCTTCTCCCTTCTCATTTTGTAAATCTTCCTACATGCATTCTCATAAATACCCCTCCCTCCTGTTCACACCTCAGACAGTCCGGAATTTTCTTCATCCTACTCTCCCATAATTTCACCTCTTAAGTGGGCGAAAGAGGTGATGAAAACCAGTCAACAGAATTGAAAACTCAGGCATGATCAAAGAAATCACTGTGGTGAGCGGTGGCAGTGGCTGCATCAGCTGATTACCACGCCACACCCATTGCTGGTTTTCGTGCGCACACCTAGGGCAGTGTAGGCGATGCATGTTTATCATCATAATTAGGTATTATAGCTTTGATTAATTTATCTGAACATCACATCCACTTTGTATGAAATCCAATTTCGAATTACATAAAAGGCGACTTTCGAATTACATAAAAGGCGACTTTCGAATTAACCAAACTTAAAAGCATATAAATTCCAATCCTTCCGTTTGGGGCGAATAAACACTTTGAATTATATATGATTTAAAATTAATCAACTTTGAATTAACGAGGTTTTACTGTAGTTTTAAATGAAATAAAATAATATCCCCAATTGAAAATAAGTTATTACGGGGCTGGTAGCAGCCCTGTATAAGCTGAAATCGTGGTTCCTGTATATAAAAATCCTGTAAAATCCTGAAATCATTGGTTCAAATCCTGTAAAATCTTGGGAATTAAAAAAATTTCAAATTACAGGAAAAAAAAGTGGCTATGAAAGAAGTTTACGTATTTAATGTAGTAGTTTTGGTTTGGAATGTACAAACCATGTTAATTCTTTTCTCCACTCACACGTATACTTTTGTTTATACGACTATATCTGTGATAATTTTTGTTTCCTCACCATTGTAATATCAATGCCAAATGCAAAACACAGTCACCAAATTCTGATTGCATGCGTAAAAATGGAAATTCGCTGAAAATATTGTTTTAAATAATGACCTTGGCCTTTGCATGTGATCATACAGCCAGGAACAGAAATATGTAGATAACTGTATATTCGCACCAGTGCATATTTAAGAAAAATATTTTGGACGTACACTATTGGAGCAATGGTGTATGTCCAAAATATTTTGCTTAATTATCCACCTCCACTATAAGAATATTTCAAACAAATGCATCAGTGTAACTAATACATATCGCTGTGAGTGCTAGTCGCCACTTTGAGCAAATCATGAGGAGGATAGAAAAATTAGTTTTGATTTGGATTATTCTAAAGTGTTAAAAATCCGTAAAAAAAAAAACTGATAAAATCCGTTAAAACGGCAGGCCTGAACTAATATAATGAATTTGTTGAACACTAACTATACATAAAAAATATAATGAATTAAGTATTTTTTAAAAAAATTTATGGTACAAACTTTATACATGTGAATATATGTATATTTCTAATTATTCAAGTAAAAGGTGTAAGAACTGGTTTCTGTTTAAATATGGCCTTGCGAAACACAATCCTTTTTATTTGTAGCCATACTCTGTATTGTCTTAAAGTTCAAAGTGTACATCTTATTATTTTGTGAAATTAAAACTGGAGATGCAATATTTTTTTTATGGTGTAAAAACTATGCCAGTAACAATGTGGTGATTGCAGTAAGTGGCTCTACTGGGCATTTTAGTGCTCTTCACAGTGTGTTGGTAGTAAATTTATTATACAGTATTTGTATGTTGGAGAAAATATTTAATTTGACACAAACCCTTCAAAACACACATGCAACGTAATGAACTGCCATAATAAATTTGTACTGTGCACAAAAGTGAACACCATTCATATTGTAGTGAGCTTTTGTCAAAATAGAGTGAAATATTGCCATTTTATAGTTTTGGTGACTGAAACCTTGGCCTTGTCTTAGTTTTTCACCTGAAAATGCAAAACTATGTAACTGGTTTTTGTTGCCAGTTAATCTTTGCTATAGACTGTTCACTGTAAAATCAACACTTTTTGAAAGTGTTGCATGTTCTTCCGCCTTGTAAAATTAACATTGTCATGGGCCTCATCACTTTATTCATGCATCGGTCAAGTGAAACTGTGAAATTATTAGAACAGTTAATATTTCACAAATCTGCTCATTTTTACACTTTGATTTATTATAAAATACAGGAAGCGAGAGAAATAATTTCAGTTACCACAAATGGTTACCTAACACTTTTTATTCAATGGTAAGATTGACATGTGCCACTTATACCACTATTAAATACGATTACGACTCATCGCTCTTCACGTTAAGTATTTCTTACTTCAACCCACGCGAGTCGATACCGCAAACCAATACACAGAATTTGCATGCCGCTTAAATCTACCGGGCGAGCGAACACGTGGTTTAAAGGTTGCATAACCCAGCAAGCATGCTGCCTCTCCCTGCGCTGAGTACGTACAAGCTGTCGGCCACCTCGGGGCGCACCGAAGATCCATGAAGCAGAGTGCTGACGAGAGGGTTCTCACTTCCCATGCCAGCCTCACAGCAGAAGGATGTCACTCGCCCTCCCCGCGCTCGCTGCTGCACCCTATAGTCCTGACTATATGTCAGTGCACGGCCTGGCTCCGGGGTCATTCGTCTTGCTATTCTCTCGAGTTCACCCTGAGCACTCAGCAGTGCTGTGGCCTCCAGCGAACCAAAAGTCTTCAGCAGCCTCCAACGGCTGCTCCCTGCGATTATAGTTTTATACAACCAGTTACCGAAATTTCGTTCTGCAACAGCAGTTAAACACGAACACACCTTGCTACTACAGCTAAGAAAATTTAACTTCTTTTTATTTCTTCTAGACACCCGATAGACAGTTTTAGTTCAGTATAATTTTTATTTAGTCTTCTAGTTCAACCTCCCCTCTATCCTAGGACCAGGTCGCCTTCACCTGGCTATCATAAGTTACTTTCACTATTTCTGTCTGCTTGGTAGGGGATAGCACAGGTCACAATATTTGTTAAGTCCTCAATAAATACAACTTTGTTCTCCAGCCATACGTTTTTCATTTCCAGAGTATTATCTACTTCGCCAGCTAGGAACAATTCACACTTTGTACTACCGACGAGAACTGGGAATGTTTAAATCCAAACTAGAGTTGACTGAAGACCCTCTTCTGGAGTTTTCCAGTCGTGTACACACCCATTAGATGGCCGCCTGTTGTTTCCTCACCCGAGCACCTAGGTGCTGGATGGAAATAACAGAGGAGCCATGACCGTTAGGAATACTTCCATCCAAGGAGAGACAGCAAACCTAGGTTGTATCCCCTACCAGAGCACCCAGGTGCTGGAGGGGGCGTATCTGCTTGGGTGTTGCAACCTGGCCTTGGCTGGATAGCATATCAGAAGCAGTGGTGGCCCACACGGCTCAACATCTCTGATCTGCCCACTAAGGTGGGGGATCGTTTGAGGCACTGAGCTCGTGCTACCAAGCAGCTACTGGACTACATTATTATAGGGAATATATTTCATCCATGGTGCACGATGTGTATTGTTCAGCGACAAACCATGCTCTATGCCCTATAAGATAAAGAACGTCCAATGGCGTAGGGAGAAAAAAATCGCTCATCTTGCTGCCAAGCAACAGCTTACTGTAACCCCTCTTATGGAGGAAAGACTAGTGGAATGGGACACTGCGGCCTCAATAAGGTTACGAGTAATTCAGACTGCTCCCGTGGTGCGCTACGTGTATCTTCCACCGCAGGTTTGTACAAGCCAAGATTACCATCCTGTCCTGAGGGGTATAATGTAAAGAATGGAAGCTAGGTACGGAATCGCCAATGCCAGGTTTTGGAGCCAGGAGTCAGCGGCCTGTAACCAACAGTATTGCTTGAGCCTGCCCAGTGCAACCCAATCGAAACCAGAGGACTGCAACACTAGATCCGCTCAGCCGCCAACCCAACTTCACTAACCGGCTAAAGATCTTAAGCGTATATCGGGTAGCACTAACACCTCCCGCAAGCTTCCACTATGACAACCCTCCACAGGGAATAAGGTATCAACCCTACACTGTGTGGCAATCCGTAAACCAACACAACCCAGCAAACTCTCTAGCCAAATACATTGTTGAGATGCCCACTTGGTCTAGCCTAATAAAACCATGATCATCATGCCGAACAGTCCATAACCGGACATGCGTCAAGATATGGAACTGCTTTCCACCCATCGTTACCAACTTTACTGGACACATGTCACTCATTGCGGCCATTAGAAAAAAAGTCACTGTCCCTACCTGCATATATTTTAAGGTTGATTTCTAAAGTGCTCACTTTATCGTGAGCAGCCTTTAACCTTGTTATTGTAATTGTGTATTTACACGTGTGTATGTAAATGTCCTTTCCAAAGTAAACTCTCACTACCATTATTTGCTATCCAAAACTTAACATACATAACTAGTTGCATTTTGGACGAACATAGAACCTGTAATTTTCAAAATGAACTGTACTTTAATCAATTCGCTTGAAAATGGAGTTAATTAGAAAAGTTATGGTAGACTTTAGCAACGTGTACAGTTTCACAGTGTGTGTTGTAATCTCAGTTTTGTGTGTCTACTATGTTACATTTATCATAGTTTTTCCTATTTAGGTGGTTTTACTTTTTTATATCATGCCAGTTATTAGTGTCCTTTCGGTTGTGGGTTGTCATGTTAAGCAAGCATGTTTCATCTTTGATGAAGCATTGCATGTAGGTGTGCCTTGCTGTGCTGTTTATTACTTGTCATTTGTTAAGAAAAAGTTGTTGTTCCTCCCAGTCAGTGAACAATGCACACAAAGACTGGCTGTGTGGTCTGGCGTACCTGCCTGGTGGACAGATGATTCTTTCGGGCTGTCGCCAGGGAATGGTCAAGCTGTGGTCCACAGACTCCTGCCAGCTTTTGGGTGAAGTGAAGGCCCACCACTCCACCATCAATGCTATCACCACCAACTCCAGTCTCATCTTCACTGCCTCCAAGTGAGTATAAGGTTCTCTTGCACGTATACCCAATTGTAACTGCTGCAAGGTGGTCCCTGGTATTTCTATACCAATGCATAGCAACCATCCTTTCAGCTACAGTTTTAGTTTCATACATGTATTGCAGGTTGGAGGCATGCATGCCTTACTTGTATGTTACAACACACGTGCTGGAATGTAGCCACTGATATCTCACATTGTTATAGTGCGGGTGTTCACTACATACCTTGAAGCTCGTACCTACCTGGTGCTTGAGTTGCAGTACAGTGTGTTAGTAATTCACGTTCTTCTGAGAAACTATTTAAGTGTTCTAACAATGTGCTGATCTACGAAAAGCACACACACTTGACGCCCCTAGGGCAGTAGAGGATATCACTATGATGAGGGAGTTTTTGTCTGGCGCACCAGGTTTGAATTATTTGTCTGTACGAGGTACTGGTGCACGTCCAGTGTAAAGGACTGGCCTGGTAGCTTTACGGCAGGGCACAAAATTCAGCTGTGAGTGTGATCTTTCGTTTCAGTGGATTGGCTCTCAACGGGATACCTGGGCGATGCGTAACCTGGGTCAACTCCAGCTGGCATGAGTGTGAGCTAGGCTGGTTTACGGGCAGTGGCTCAGAGGTTGTGGTGGACTTCTGATAAGGTTCTGTTGGCTATGATACCGCAAAGTAGGTGTTGACGAGTCCCAAAGACTGGTCCTATCTGCTTATGTATGCTGCTAACAAGGGGTGTGTTTCCTTGCTAAAACACAGTCCTTGAAGAGGTCCTTCAGAATCTCTGGTGTGACTGGAATCTGAACATGGTGCAATGCCTGGGCTTAATCCTTTGGAGAGAGCTGCACGATCGTAGTGATGAGGAGGGGAATAAGCTCCTGCAAGTGCCCAGAGGCAGTTACCACCTATCTGGCCTCTCGGATACCATTACGGCGGGAGTAGGGCATCTGGACTGACTCTCACGTTTATGAAGTGACTGTAGGTGACGTGTTGTCCTACCTGGTGTACAATCACGTGTAGCATCAACCGACTCAAGTGGATTCCCTATCTCAGCACTCTGCATCGAAATGACGTTATCACTGAGAGTCACTCCCTGCACGTGGGTTAGTGTCTCAGGAGGGAACAGTCTCCCGACACTCGGAGAACACTTAACTGCGGTGTCGAAACACGTTGGAGAGAGTATGCTACTGAGTAGGCAAGATGGCCTCAAGAGACTGAGTATGTAGTGCTGGAGTTCTACCATTCTGTACTCCGGGGATCACAAAAAAGGGTGGCCGTCCAATGTGCGTGTGGGTACTCAATTGGTGTGTTTGACTTGTATAAGTAATTTTTCCGATCGCCTGCAATTTCTTGAATGGCGTGAGGTTCACTGGGAGAGGTATTAACACTATTGGAAAGGATACCCTTGAGTTGGTAAAACGTTTGTTCATTCCTTTTAACGGGAAATAAACATAGTGGTATCACACTACCTCCTAACGTTGGCAAGAGCTTAGGGAATCTTGACCTACGCTGAACCAGGTGAACGCGACCTGCATCTAGACTAACAATGGCAGGGTAGACATGCGCTATGAAAATAACTTAATCTGGTGTAACTACCTATGCATTTGTTGCCCAGAAAGGGGTGCATTGCCTGGATTTGTAGATGATGTTGGCAAGGGTTTATCTTTGGCACGAATGCAGTGAAGGAGAGTAGGTTTGGAGTGTAGCGAGTAGGCTGGTGAAGTTCTCCGGCAAGGGCTGTGGTGGAGAATTGAAGACTGGTGATGAGTGGGTGAGCATCCCGCTAGTTGTGCTTTTGCTGGTCCTTCCCCTTCAGTCAACTGGATAGGGGTGGCAATGGAGAGGAGGTAGCTGTAGCACAGCTTCCTCAAGGTGTGATGTCACCGGCTGGTTTGGACAATCATGATGCGGCAAATGGTACTTGTAGAGCCATCTAGCAGCGTGCTGTGGTACTCTGTGCCTTGGATGCATAGACTTGGTGGCCAGTGAATAATACAATCTTCGTGCTGGAATGTCCACTCTTGAGCTGTGTAAGTATTACAATATTTGGTCCTGCGATGAGTAGTCACAAAACAAACTCCACTGGAATCAGGTGACAAGTCTTGCTTGTTGATGAGGCAAAGTTGTAATATCATTGTTAAAAAGACACGAGTCACACTCTGATGAGGACTGTTGAGTGCTTTCAAGACATCTTGCACATTAGAAACACCAATCTGGAGTACTCCAGAATTGCTAAAAACAGCTTTTTCAAAGTACACTACCTTAAAATATATGCATCGGATACATAAGAAATTTCTCAACGGCCCTGTGTTGAAACTTCCTGCAGACATTCCATCAACAAAATAACAGGGGCAGTCAAACCCCAGGGTGATTTGGAATGTCAGACTATCCCTTCCGGACAGTCTTGTTCTCCTTACCTCTAGGAATGTCAATAGTCGGGACGCCAGCTTTCCCGAGGGAATGAAACACTCGGTCGGATTCACGAATTATGATTGAGTGTGGTGGTGGGTGATCTGGCAAGGGCTTACAGAGTTGAACCACCACGGCCTCATTGACTTTCGAGGGAGGGCGAAGTTGACTTGGGATATTTCTCCAGCTGTCCTGAGAATTGACTTAGCGGGGAGTCAACCCCTTATTGTTCTCCCGGAGGCCAACTTCACCAAGCAGAAACCAGGGAGTTCTCTGTAATTGGGTGTCAAACCTGAATCACTTTGCCGAACTTTAATTTGACAATACTAGCACGTTTGAAGGTCTTGTGAAAGAGTTGAGTCTGACTCTCTGCTCTAGAGCTTGCAACAGATGTAGAGATACGGTTGGTAGGGGTTTCCTCAGTGTCGGAGTCCTCGTCGGGGTAGCACCAACCTAACCAATGTTATAGTGCGCTCTCACAATCTTAAGGTATAACTATGCTGTAATCTACAGGTTCATTGTTCGGCTCACGTGGAACAAGTGTGCTAGGATGTGAATCATGAATTAGTTGATTAATGAGAGCCTGTTTGTTTGCTGCATGCCTCTCACGCCGCCTCTGCTTCCTGAACCCCTGTTGTTTGTGCATTGATAAAACCACAAGACAAGTAAAAGGATTCTGGTTGCCGGGGTTGCGGATGTGCAGTCCTTAAGCGGGGCGAAATCTGCGATCACTCCCGTGGACCTGCCGTGAAAAGGACAACCCAAGGTAATGTGACCTTATGTCTCTTGCTGGCAGCCTGGAATCTCATTGATGGGTCATTTAACAGGCTCTGTCTCCTGAGGGATTCGGTACACTACACGGCCGAAGAGAGACGTGCAATTCAAAGTTAACTATTGTGCAATTAACTGAATTACTGTAAAACACCACACTGAAATTGAAATTAATAATAAAATTGACAAAAGTATCTAAAACAAAATTAATGTAGTAGACAAACACAATTTCAAAATAGTACGTAATATTTATTATGTTTAAAGAAATATTACGGAAAATACCGACTGACTGATACTCTAAAAGTTAAGCTAGGAAAAAGTATAGTAATTTTCAAAATTCTAAAACATATAATTTGGAAATCAATATTATTATTCAACAGGCTAAGGCGAGCCTGGGAGAATTAATGAAAATTAATTTAGTAAAAAATGATTAATCCAACCAATCAATACTATTTATGGTGTGAACTCTAAGTGGGACTCTATCCAGGGGGACGGTATCGTGCAACGACCTGTAACTCATGGAGTCAAGGGAAGTTGACCGAGGTCAGGGTATAGGGTACAGGCGTGGGATTTACAGTGGACTTGAAGCAAATACAATAGAGACTAATACCGGGCAGTTGTATACGAACAACATGGGTGAGCGAGTGAACAGCAGCAGCAGCGAACCTAGTGGCTTGAGGTGGCAAACACCTGCGAACTTTGAATCTGTGTATATGCACAGTGGACATAACGAGTGCATTTGTTCACAAAATGCAGTATTCCTACAAAATATTTTGTTTGGAATATTTTTATTTTTATTTTATACTGTAGTACAGGTGTCTTAATGCGTGTAAAGTAGTTTATTTCAGAAAAAAAAGTATTTAATGCCGAAAATCTCGAATAATACTATGTGAACTCTAAAATCTTTACAATAATAACTGCAAAATTTATCTTGTAATGTTCGGGACGCATTTGAAGATCTGGAACACACCATGATTAAACATGATTTGTTTTTAATTTTCGTACACGTGTATGCTACAGAAATACATTAAAAATATATGCTTGTTTTTCCTCACTAGGCCTAATACCTAACATACAACATACGTTTTTGACATACTGTTTTCTAACATCTATCGCGAATCAATACTATTGTGTTGGTAATTTTTATGTAAGAATTATGTTCTAAAAACATTAGTGACCTTCCTCATTACAAAATTAAAAAGTGATAAAACTAAAATGGTTGCTTTAACTAGTATCAGTAGTCCGTCTAGCTAAATTCCGATTTAATGCGTAAGAGTATCACTAATTTAAAAAGAACAAATAGCTTTAGTTCCCACGCAGTAAAATATTTTTGGAAATTAGCTTCTTGAAAGCTGCTGTTGTGTTATTGTGTCTCTGTGATCCAGGACTTTGTAGTCCCAAACAACTAAGGAAAATTAATCCTAAATATTTTTATCACTACCCCCTTTTTTTTTTTTTAATAAAGGACATATTAAGGCAATACATTTTTGTTTTACTGACCAGTGTTGGATCAAGTAACTTTTGGGGGGGGGGGGGGGGGGGGGAGAACAAAGTTGGCGTCTACCTGCACCCCCTTTTATATTTTCAATTCTAAAGTAAGTTAAGGTTTTACTTAGTAAAGTGTTATACCAGAACATGAATGTCAAGCTTCGGAAACTTGTGTTTCATGTTATGTACGTGCTGGAAATTCGTAAAAATATTACAAAGATATTTGTTAGTGGAAAAGCTAATCCGAAAATTGAATAGATTTTGCAGAACTAATAGTGTAACTGAAACAATTATACATAGTGGAAATGCCACCCGACATGGTAATTCAATGAACATGAATCTCTAAAATCATTAAAACTATATAAAACATAAGCAATTCCCAGTCTAAAACGCACGACGGTAAATGTAAACAAATGTCGCCACCCCAAGCTGCTAGAGCGCAGTGCAATCACTTTTTGCACGGAAAATCGCCAGCTGTCCGGTATTAGTCTCTATAGTATTTGCTTGAAGAGCTGTGCCAGTCAGCTGAACTGGATGGAGAGCTGCTGGTTCTCAAGTAGTTAGACAGTTCAAGTCCTGCCTCGGGCTGCTGAGGAGAGGAGAGAGTCTTCCACAGACTAGGGGAGAGCTGGCGAACCTTAGCGGCTGGTGAGCCCCGGCATCTCTGCTGGACCTCATTCCTGGTCTCCTATGTATACAAAAATCACCCTATGTCAGCGATTCTCCGGGGGCGGCATAGTCTTCCAACACGAGCTGGTTTATAGAGTGTAGTAGTGCCGTTTGCTTTCTTATTGTCCCTGCTGGAGGCGTTGACATTTTCATGCGCCTCAGGCTGAGGCTGGCGAGCCATGACGTAACAAGGCCACGGGGGTGCTGCTATCTCTACGGTTGTTTGGAACTTCTTGGCCGGGTAGTGTAGCGTAGTAAAATTCAAATAATTATTATATTTTCTTCGTCAGGGTGGCTCTGGGATGCCGATTCTTGATCGGTCATAAAAAATCATAATTTCACGCGTGAAATAAGATTACGTTGATAACTAACCAATGCATGGAGTCTCTTGTATTTATCATTACTAAATCAGAACGGCCAATGAATTTGACTTTACCCCACGCTTGGCACGCTCAGACGGAGCGGAGTCGGCCGTAGTGTGTGCCTCTCTGCAGCGCAGCATGCTGGCATGCGTCAACTTAAAGGCGACTGTACCTTGATGTCCTGCTCCTCTCGACCTCAAACATGGAAAGAAGCTCCAGGTAGGAGGGACTGTTAGTAGTAGGAAAATGTGAACACAGTTTTATATGAAGTATCACAAGACAATATGACTCAAAGATAGTACACTGACATGACAAAAGTCGTTGAATAGTTCTATGTAACTGAATGACTCGTAGCACCACTGCTTACTGAACGACGTTGCACTGCCTAAACCGGTCTCAGCTGTGAGCAGATGGTTGTGTCATTCGGATTGACTGTTTACATGCATTGACTGTTTACATGCTCATGGCAAGGCAACGCGTGTTATCAGTGTTTGAACAGGGCATGATTGTAGGTGGAAGAAGATTGGAATATTCAATTTCAGAAGTTGTGGAGACCTTCAATATTCCTCGAACCAGGGTGTCGCATGTCTACAGAGAATATCTAAATCAAGGCATTATGATCCACCGTGGACAATGCAGTAGCCGTCCAAATTTACTTGATCGTGACCAGTGGAGGTTGGGTAGAATTGTCCGTGCTAATAGAACAGGAACACTTGCTCAAATCACAGCCACATTCAGTGTAGGTGTCAGATATGTATCTAGCAGATCTGTGAAACGTGCATTAGCTTCCATGACATATGGAAGTAGAAGACCCACCAGTGTGTCCCTGTTAACAGCACGACACTGGGCACCATGCCTCACTTAGGTTTGTGAGGCTGCTGATTGGATCAGGAGGGACTGGAAACGTGGCCTGGTCCGATGAATCACAATACAGGTTGTTGCAGACTGATGGCAGGGTTTGGGAATGGCACAAACACAATGAGGCCATGGATCCCAGTTGTCAACAAGGCATAATGCAGGCTGGTGGTGGTTCTGTAATGGTGTGGGGTGTGTTCACATGGCATGGGTTGGGTCCACTTGTCCATGTAACCACAAAACTTAATGGTAACCGCTACAAAACTCTCCTTGGTGACCATTTGCAGCCGTTCATGGACTTCACTTTTCCCGACAAACGATGGGATGTTCTAACACGATTATGCGCCGTCGATGATGCGCCACCTCATCGGGCTGATATCCAGGACTTGTTCAAAGAGCATTTTGGAGTTCTAGCGAATGGAGGGGCCAGCACATTCCCCCGATATGAACCCAATTAAGCATTTATGGAATGTAGTGGAGAGAGCCATTCGCACCCAAAATCCTGCACCTAGAAATACCAGGGAACTTTGGGCAGCTATTTAAACAGAATGGCTTAACATCTCTCCAGAGGTCTTCCGTCCACTTGTGGAGTCCATACCACGTCGAGTTATGACACTTCTTCGGGCTAGAGGGAGCCGTACACATTAGATGGGTATCCAATGACTTTTGTCACGTCAGTGTATAACTGGGGGTTTTATCTTTTTAGTATAGTGTACAGGTGTATATTTTATATACAAAATGTGTAAATTTTATTTCAGGTGGCAGTTATTGTGTTGTTTGAAAGTGCTCAGTGGGGTTGTGAATTTCTACATTTTGATTTTTAACCAGTCTTAAAAGATTTTAAGCCCTTGTGTTGCAATTGTTTGATTTAGTTGGTATGCTCGACATGCTCACGTGTCAAATAATTAAAAATTTGAGAAGTAAGGCACAGTGAAATGGCCACGTGATGAGCTCATGGCCATTAAGAGCAAAGTTATGGCGGTGGACAGTTGTGCTCATGTTCTGAGATTGTTGGGGTGGGGCCCCTTGTCAGTGTTAGTCGAGTGACGCAGACTGACTGCGTTGCTCTTTCCCTTTGTTTGCAGCTCTGGAGAGGTGAAGTTCTGGAAGCCACCACCCAACTCTACCATGTCTGTCTCCACCGGGCAAGTGTTTGAACTCTCTCTGTAGGATTTACCCCTCTCCTTTCACTAGCTTGGTGCAGCTTACAAAGTGTCCATCCAGTGCTTGCTTGACAGTCCAGTACATTGATTTGTATGTTTAATTTTTGAATTGGATTTTTTTTAAGAATTTATAGTTCCAGACGTTTACCTAATTGTAATCTGTGAGGTACACGTGTATAAATTTACTCTGATGTAATGCTGACTCGAATATGACTACTTTAAATATGTGTAAAACTTACTTAATAGTTCTGTTGTCATGAAAGTTCTCTAGTCATAAATTATGTATACATGATGCAGACGCCAGTTATTTTCCTGCAATATCAATCATTGTTTTGATGTGCATTTCTATTGCAGATATCAAAGGTTGAACTGATTTGTGTCTTTTTCATTGAAGATTTCTTTATTTAGAACCACTTGTTTAATATGACTTATAGCTAATATACAACTACTCTACTTTAACATTTAATATTTAATATCGTAATTAAAGAAAAATGGTGCTATTATTTAAGATACCATGTGCAATTTAAATATATTAGGTAGGTACTATAAAAACTTTTTAGCCAACTGTTGGTGTAATGCATCCATATGCTGTATGTGGTCTGTTGCAATTTATAATTATTAAGATTTTGTGACAGATTGTTCTGTTTTAAAAGAAAACTGGAGCTTCTACCAAAATTATTGTAGTAAATTAATGTATAATTTGACTGTGCAGTAGAATTACTCTACTCTGATTTTTTTTATTTTTTTTTTTATTACATTTCTTGGAAGTAATTTAGTACAACTTTGTTTTGTTAATCCAATATCTTCTATATACAGATTGGTGCTAAGTTTGGTTGACCAAAATACACAAATAACTAAGGTTAAAACAGACTGCTGTTATTTTTGTAATATTCAAATAAGTTGCTCTCGTGCATTAGATTTTAAGACCGTTGGTCAGAATTAGATGTTGAGATATCTGCTATAATAATAAAAATAACAACAACAAAAAAACTGAACAAGCAAGCAGTATGTAAGGCAAACCCAGTATTGCAATATGGTGAAGTTTGTGGTCGTCTCATCTCATTTTAAATTTTCATTATTGCTGTAATTTTCCCTAGATCTTTGCAGCAACAGCATATGAATTTGTTTCTGAACCCTTAAACTACAGTGAACATTTATAAAGTTTATAAAGTGAGTGTTAAGCTTCAATTTTCCACACTTGGATTGTGACATTTTAATACACAAGACTGTTAGTATGACTTCAGGTTGTTTAGGTTAGATAGTTAACGCAACACTCACATTAGCTTTTGGGAGAGCACTTCAGAGTAGTATATAATTTTACATTTTTGTGATTCCGTTAAAGTATCAGATATTTAATTTAAGTACAAAGTGGTAAATAATTGGTGCTTTGTTAACCATATATTGAAATTATTAGTGCAAAATGTGTTAAATTTGTTCATTTGAAGTCAAATTTCAACAGCATCTTTATTGATGTTCATTTTAATGAAAATGTGCAAATTTTATGATTGTCGAAAATGTGGTGCAGGTATGAGAGTTGTGCTGTTTAGAACATTTATCTACTTGAAATCTGACTTGTAAAGAATAAAAATCGGAGCATTTGCTCTGCAATATAAAGCAGTGTTGAAGAAACAATTTTTTGTACGTATGGAAATTGTTACTGAATTGTATAATTGGTAGCATTCAATTCCATGTTACTGCTTTTTAGAATTCCCAATAAAGCTAACAGATGCCTATGGTGTTCGAAGTCCTAGTTTATTATTTGTACATACAGTGTTTACAGTTAATTTTGATTATCAAAAACTGTAAATGCCAACCTTTCTGAAGTGAGTTGCACTGCACCATGTTTGAATATGTTATTTCGTTATAAAATAGGAAGTGTATGCTCAGTCTCTTTCCTTGCACACAGAATATATTTCAGATGTTATAAATGCATGTTTAAAGCTTATATATCACACAAATTTGTGTGGAACCCTTTCACACAGTCACAAAATGCCTTTTCAGACTGATGTAACTGAGAACATAATCACTGGATACACACTTAACTTTAAACAGGTGGTGTTTAACCTCGCAATACACTGAAGAATGAGGCCGGGCGCTCTACTAGCTGGGAGTAGCGGACACAGGAAGGGAATCCCAGAGAAAAGTAAATAAGAAGACTGAGTTCCCTCCTCGTTTCCCAGCTGCCATTTTGGGGTACCTTTGCCTCTATCACCTTGGTTACTCTGCCGGGTTGGGTCAAAGGGATATGGTACCTGCAATACCTGATTAAATTGCCAGCTAGGTTGAAGGTCCTTTATGTTGGGAAGTTTTGTGTAGTTTTACTTGCTTAAATTATGCCGAAACCAAGGGGGAGGTGGGTAAACCCTAGTGATTTGGACCCGTCTTTCTTCCCCACAGGAAGCTTTGGATCTACACTCTCAGATACTTCAATGAAACTAGCGATATCAGATTTGCTGGGGCCATAAGCGGTCAACACCCTGGAGTACTGGTTGGGTGAATTTACTCCTTTGGAGACAGACTGGTATACATTGTCTGACGTGTAGGCTTTCTACTTGGGATGAAATTTTCTACCACACCAGTGATACTATGTTTTGCCAGGCACTGTACCCGATTTGTTGCGAGAGGAGGTGCACTCTGTTTCGCAGGCTGACTCAGTTGGTGGGGTCCGGGACAGCGGCCGATGTCTGGTGTGGTGGAGTAGGGCAGTGGTTCAGGTTGCATGATACAAATGGGTTAATGTTATGTTGCGGACTATAGAATCCTAAGAGTGTTACCTTCTAGTAAAATCAAAGCTATGGCCAGATGGTCCTTACCAGGTAGCTTAATTAGGTGTCCGAACAAAGGGACCAGCAGTTGAAGTGAATTACTAATTTGTGGACTATTGCTTTCAGTGTTACGAATATTGCTGCTCTCACTATTAGTAGAATTTAAGTTTCTCAAAACTCTTAATGTTTCTCCGAGAGCTTGTCTACGTTGTCTGCTCTGTTTACCATGCTCTGGGCAAGGCATTTGAGCTATACCAAATAAACTAGAGGAGAGGCAAGTACTAATTATGACCATGCAGTGTAATGCCAGGAATCAGTGCTGCCAACCTGTCCCCACCATCCTGCCTTTTCAGACTGGGACTGACAGGGACTCACTGAGAGAGACTAAGATTTGCCTGAGACCTGGGCGAGGCACCCACACGAAGTTGTCAGTGGCAGAGATGTTCAGATTTCTTTCCAGCATTTTCAAACTGGGAAGGAGAAATAGAACACGTGGCCTGACCAACCACTGTGGATTTGAATTCGTAGAGTGAGATGCTTTCTATCTATCTGGATAGCAGGTCTTGGTTTACCGTTCTAAGTAGTGTGCGTGTTCTATCGTAATGGTTCTGGTTACTTGCTTCAGCATGGATAGTTAGTAAAGCATTTATTAATTCCGAGAGAAAATATTAAATACCATGAAATGGCTAGGAAAGCAAAATTACTCTCTTTTTAAAGTCAACAATGGGGCACCACACCTAAAGAAATAAGTTGCTCTCCAGAGTAGCTTAAATAACAAGTTTTTTTAACGTATATAGTAAATGCAATGATGAGTCCGTACTTGCTCCTATTAAAAAGTTTACGACAAAATTACTATCAATCATGAAAGATACAGGAAGCTCAATCCTTCTGAAACCCAGGTGAAGGCAGCTTGGACAAAGCTAATTAAAATATTTTTTACACATACATTATAAATAAGCAAGGTAGCTACACCTAATTTTACTGGGACTGTTCATAAGGAACCTAATCATTTAAGAATGCCTTGCGACCTGCACCTAAATGGATTAACATAAAGGGAAATAATTAGCGGAGGGGTGGAACGGAAGAAGTCTTCTGTAGCGAAGCTGCGCGACGGTACTGGAGTCTTCGTGGTCACAGACGGTGAGCGGCTTCTCTTGTCTAATTGTGCACTTTGAACGTGGCCTAGCGGTCAGCGCATTAACCGGTGGATAATCCTTGGCCTTGTTTTCAGACTGGAAGGTCAGTTTGGCTGCCACTTACCACAATTGGTCTAGTGGCTGTTGCACCCTTAAGACAGTTCTTCTGCCTTATGCAAACTAGAGGATAGTGACTACTGCTCTCTGGCCTGGAATTGCACCTCCTATTTATACTAAAATTCTTGGCTTGTAGGCTTCCAGAGGGGCACAGGTTTGGTTAGCCTCACTCCGTAGGGATTGTTTATTAGAGATTCGTTGCAGCGCTACCCTTTCCTTATCTCCTGGGGTGGAGGTGCTGATATATCTTATCGCCTCGGCATGAGGCACTGGGGGCTGCAGTGACCTTCTAGACTGGATGCTGCATTCGTACAGCAAACCCTTGAACTTGCTTATCTCTGTGAAGAATATTGGTGGCTCACTGAAAATTAAAATTCCCGCATTGGGATTAGGGCGACAGCGTGACTGCTTTTAAATAGGTAATAAAGAATTTTCTTAACCACGTTGTTTGATACAGACAAGAAAACCGTTACTTAATTGGAGGACAAGGGGTTTTATCCCAAGACATGAGCATTCAACCGACTAACTATGCGCCATCTTGTCTGACACTGACGAGAGTGCTGCTTGGTGATAGATGTTTTCATTTGCACTTGGCAGCAGATTGTAGATCAGAAGCACGTCCTGCACAATAAGAATAACAAAAAAAGGTTTCACACACACACACACAAAATACACACAGAATGTACAAAACATTTTCCGCCCGCCTAAAGTGACTATTTTACAAATAATTAAACACACTTGAAAAGCAACAGGTTAGTTCAGTTTCCAGAGGGAGCAAACAGAGCTTGTTCGCCGGATGCACCAATTCCCCATTCACTGTCTTGATTCTAGCCACCCTTGCCAAGTTATACTTACCCGGAAAGACTTCCACCACTCGAGCCAGGCACCAACATAATGGGGGGACATTATCGTTTTGCACAAGGACAAGATCACCAGGAGCCATGTTCTTCTGCAGGATGGTCCATTTTCCACGACTATACAGTGTGTGGAGGTACACACGATGCCACCTCTTCCAGAAGTGATGGTTGATGGCTTGTACTAATCTCTATCGCTGGAGGTGGTTAATATTGTGGTGTTTATAGCCTTCCTCTGGGAACATCAGTAGAGGTCTCCCAATCAAAAAAGTGTCCTGGAGTGAGGGCCATAAGCTCAGTAGGATCGTAAGATAGGGGAGTCAGTGAACGTGAATTTAATACTGCCTCCACACTGGTAGCGATTGTAGTGAGCTCTTCGAAGGTCAATATTTGGTTTCCCATTACTTTCCTTAAAACAGTCTTTGCTGATTTTACTGCCGCTTCGCAAATACCACCTTGTTGTGGAGCTGCAGGTGGTTTGAAATTAAAGTTGATGTGATGAGCCAGGGAAAAAACATTGCAAGTCATCTGATCTAAGGAAATTCTACCACTTTTTTGCAACTGAGAAGCAGCACCCGTAAAATTAGTGCCACAGTCAGTGTACAAATCTGAGCAGATACCTCTATGAGCAACAAAACGGTTGAGAGCTGCTAAGAAGGCCTTGGCAGTAAAGTCAGACAATCTCTAAATGTACTGCTTTGGTGGAGAAACAGATGAACACACAAATATAGGCTTTCTGAGTACATTCTTTCCTCAATTTGCTGAGCCTAATGGTGAAGAAACCTGTGAAATCTACACCAGTGCAAGTAAAGGGAGAGCTGGGTGTAACCCGAGCTGTGGGAAGATCACCCATGAGCTGAGGAGTAAATTTGGGTTTGCATCTAAAGCATTTTATGCATTTATGGACACACAACCGAACCAGGTTTCTAGTAGACAAAATCCAGAATTTCTGTGCTAACATTGCCTACAGCAGTTGGCCAGCATGTAAAGATGCCAAGTGGTAATGGTTGACCAACAGCTTGACCACTTGGTTATCATGGGGGAGTATGATATGGTGTTTGGTGCTATTAGGCAGGGACGAGTTTAGATGCCCGCCCGCCCTGATTAACCCCCTCGAGTCACGAAAGGGCAACAAGCGCTGGATGTGAGGTGAGCATGGTTCTCTTTGTATGTAGCAATTCAATTTCTTTCTGAAAGGGGGTTTGTTGGTTCACCCAACAAATTCGGTGAGTGGCCTGTGTGATTTCAGCAGAAGTTAGGACCATCACAGCAATGCACTCCTTTAGCTCGGTAGAAGAATCTCATGAGCCATGCAACTGTTTTTTGTAGCTTCAACCATGAGAAAAAGGTTTCAAACAGTGACCATAAAGTAGCAGGAGCAGTAACAATTAATGTTGCAGAATCAAGTGGCTTCACGTCGGGTAAGTCCTGCAAGGGTATCAACGAGAATTCAAATTCTGACCAATGAGAAGTAGGAAGTGCCAACTACCTGGGTCCAGACCACCACATGGGCTCGGGGTCAATTGTTTTGGTAACAAACCTTGTGAGGCACAGCCAGCAGGATTATCAGTGGAGCATACATGATGCCACATGTTTGGAGATGTCCAGTCTTGAATCTGAGTGATTAATAGCAACGTAGGTCTTGAGGATATGGGGGTTGGGGAGGGGGGACTTTTGATCCAAGCGTTACACTTGAGTCTGACCACGCATTCACCGATAATTTTTTATAGGCCTGCCCAAGAAGCTGCCGACAATGAAACAAAAGCCTTGATAAGAGGTGGGCACGGCATAATTCAAGGCAGGGTAGACACACACGTTTCAGAAGAGCAACTTTGGTCTTGGCAATCGCTATACTAACCGTAATTTGCTCACTTGCACTGAGAGCGGAGGTACACCACAGCTGAATAGCCCTTTTCGAATGCATCTGAGAAGCCCTGCAGTTACAAGTCTACAGCCTCAGGACAGGCAAAGGGACGAGGTATGGAAAGCTGATGCACTGCTGAGAGTGTCGAGGAAGACTGCTGCCATTCCTGACAGAAAGATAATGGTAGTGGATCATCCCAAGCCAGTCCCTGCTGCCACAACTGCATGAATACCTTTTCCCACATCACAGTAGGAGACAGCCATCCCAGTGTATCAAATATTCGAGCAATGCACGACAGAACAGCTAGTTTGGAATTCACTTCTGATATATTATCCACACAGTAAGTGAAAGTGTCATTGGTAACCTGCCACTGAATTCCAAGAACACCACATGATTGAGTAGAATCCTGAAACGTGAGCGTTCCACAATCTGCTTTGGATAGCCCTTCCAACAGCTCAGGCCTGTTAGTTACCCATTTGTGGAGCTCAAACCCACCTTTTTTCAACAACGCAATCAGCTCCATCTGCAAGAGCAGAGCATCTTCAAGGGAGGCAGCTCCAGTGACAATGTCATCAACGAAAGTTTAATTTATCAGTACCTTTGAGGCATGGGGGTATATAGTCCATTACCCATTGGAAGCAACTTTCTCGGAGCCCTGCTAAATATCTACTTGCAGGCCCGTTTCGTATCCTTCTGCTAAATGTAAACAAACATTGCCACGTGACTGCCATGTAGCATCTGTCAAACTCAATGTTTACAAGCCATTGTATGTATATACGTGTTCATATACTTTCGCTACACCTAAAAATAAACATTGAAATGTGACTTCTACTTTTATACTTGTCAAATGTGTTATTTACTGTTTATAGCTTTTCAAAGAATTCTCTTAGGTTTATTTCAAAAACCATTTCGTACAAATATTCACAGTTTAGGCCTATAACATTATTTAGGTCAGCTTTATGACGTTTTAAAAATGTGTGAATTAACGATAGTTGTTTTTATGGCTACGTTACAGTAACATATTTGTTTTCCACAACATAGCACATTACATGTAATGCACGTTAATATCTTGCCGCGACTGTTAAACACTGTTACAGCTGCGGGGTAATGAACTGGAGTATTTAACTTTTTGTTATTGATATGTCTTGGGTTATTTCTTTAAAAGGACGGCCTCAGTTCGAATAACGAAGGAATAGTCAGTCCAACGAAAACGCAACATTAAAATCAAGCGCGTAACTCATGTCGCTCATTTTTTGTTATAGAAACTTAAAATATAGCGGTTAACATGCACACAAATAAGCCTACCGCAACATTTATTCCGCTCATATTTATATGTATTGCTACTTACTGTGTATTAGGTTTATTGAAATTTATTGGGGCTGGGCTTGGTTATTTTGTTGGTATTAGAGGTAAATCACGTTATACGACTGTGTTTCTAACACCCACCAGGGCAAAGGTACAACGTTGTGATAAACAAACAGACATGGATGTAAATAAATAACTGCACCATAAAAACAGTTCACATTTACAACGTATAAATAGTTCCTATCAAATCTTTGAAACCGTGCGCACGTGCACACACACACACACAGATCCAGCGTAACTATCACCACGCCACGTAATTTCACACGCAACGGTTAATGAAACACACCGTAACAGTATATTTATTACTGCCGCGGAAAAACAGATTTATTACAACCTTGTAACTTGCTGATTTAAAAAACACAACGTCTAACAAACGTGACGTGGTAATTTGGCCTTTAAGGCCAGCCTACACAATTGATTCAGCACAAAAACAGCACCTGTGATAGCACAGAACATACGCACAGCTCAAATCTGAAAGCCTACAATCAAACAAGCACACGCACAGAATCAACGGATGTTTAAACAAAACAGACGTGAAAATGAAAGAAACTATGTTTGGTAAGTTTCGCGTGTGTGTGTTGGTCAAGCTGGAATGAAAAAAAAAATATTGTCGACAGCTGTTTACTTTGCTGCTCGTGTTGTAATTTGTAGAAATGTAATACATTATACCGTTCATTTCAATATACATTGCTTGTACAGTAACATTTTCAATCAAGATAAACCAATGTTTATGTGGCGCCAAACTCTCCAAATACTAGTCAAATGCATTACTTTTGCAGCCATTTTGATTGTCACATGATCTTGGTGGTATCAACGTTCTGATTGGCCACGCACAGCGCACATGCACAGGAATTATAGGATATTGGTCAACTTTCTGTGCATGGATTCTGTGCTAAATTACTGTGCTTGTGTTGTGTGTTATTGTAGGCAGCGCCATTCCAATACTTGTATTCTACTTTCTGAGCATGTGCTATATTCTGTGCTAATCGATGTAGGCTGGCCTTAAGTATAATTTACACTTCGTTTGGTAAAACAGCAAAACGCTATGTCATGGCTCGCCACGTCTGCCAACTTCTTTTTTTCTGCCCCACCATCATATCTAAATATATTAAAATAAGTATTCAAACATTAAAATTTCTTTTCAGTTGTAAATTACAAATTCAAAAATCATTATTTTACTGTAATAAGTATGAAATATGCTACAATCAAAAATATGTTCAATTTTTTGCGTACTAGTAAAGTGAATCTTCCCGAGTGTGACAGAGAGAGAGAGCAAGCACCAAGCCTCACGCAGCAGACAATTGCTTCAAAGTTACTCTCGCTCAATAAAACAACACCGTACCATTACAGTGTACTCACGATATTTTCCGCTGCCATTTTAAACTAAAAATGAGATGTTGCCATTGGGGCTACCTAAATATTTAAATAGGCACCGTTTAATTTACAAATAGTATACTAAAAAACTAGGTTAAAATAATATTTTAACTGTGAACTATTTCTTACAAGCCGTTGCCAACACGTCGCTGCTCTCGCTGTTGTTAATTCATATTTAAAAAGAAATAAATATTACAAGTTATAAAAGATATTAAGGTAAAGTTTCATTTATTCAATAATACAGTACTTTAAAGTTAATCACAGTGTGTTATGTATTTGTGGAATACATGTTATTGAAAATGCAGGTTCACATGTTATACCTAGAGTTTTTTCAAAGGTTGATTTTCATAAGTGGCTTCCAATTGGAAATGGACTATAGGTTACCTTTATCCTCAGCCAATGGATGCAGTATTCAAATGGCCAAAAAAGGGGGAGCATTTTTACCAAAAGTCAGTGTTGAACTGAAAGACCTGTAATTCCTGGATGGGGTCAGGGCACCACAAGATCAACTGATATTTTCTGTAATTTGTATGTACAAGGATCTGGTGCTACATCTGCTTCACATCACAACAGAAGACTACTGAGGGGGTCTTAAATTTACAAATAATGTCAGTGATGTCAGCCTGAAGATTGGGACCAGAAAACAGTCATGCAATGAAAGTCCATGGGGCGGTTTAGCACTAGCATTGAAAACTACTAAGTTTGGTTGTTTAACTAGTGGAATTCAACATTTCATGATTAGGAATGTTGTACACTCCTGGTTCTTGTGTCAGCTTCCCATGCCACCGTTTCATGTGCTGCAGACTTTTATATTCTTCCATGACCTCCCCCTACGTGCAACGAATATCAGGTTGAGTGAGGAGGCGGCGTTCCAGTGATTTTAATAGTCTCTCAGCAACCATCAGAGTTTTCCCTGCAACTACCTCATGATGAAAGGGAAGACTTACCCCATAGCATCCACAGGGGAGCCGATAATGTGTGTAAACGTAATGTGTTTTGCATGCCAAATCATCAGGGGAGGATTGCTTAAGAACAGGGGGCTCTTCCAACTCCCAAAATTTTCTTAGTGTTGCTTCCAATGAGGTCGCACACAAGAAGGCAGTGGGTGGACTCGTTCATCCCATCAGAGATGCTGCTTCTGGACATTTTCCCATCAAAATCCAGTTTAACTCCGTTTCAAGTGCAACTAGCAAACCTTCTCCCAGACTGAATTTGCCTCCCATGAGAACCTAACAAAAAATCTCTGCGCCCAAAATGAGATTTAGCATTCCAGGGGTGTCGAACGCTGGATCAGCAAGTGGAAGAGAGCAAACGTTTTGCCAAATACCCATGTCCACTTGAGTAGGAGGCAGTAAATGGATGATTTTGAAGCAACTAGCAATGACTGAGGGGCTAAAGACGAGTGAGCGGCAACGATGCAATCGTAGTAGTGACAATACCATGAACATGGCACTGAGACAAGCGCGATACTTGGTCAATACTCTGGGAACGAAGCAGACACAATTTTTGAACCAGACTTTCCGTGACAAAATTTCCTTGTGCCGCACTACCTAATATTGCTCGACAGTTGTAGTACTGACCCTGTGCTTTCTGAATCTTAACTAGTGTAGTCAACAACAACACAGTAGTGTGAGCACTTTTATGTGCTGAAAAGCCAACAAATGTTGAGTTCTGAGACTATCAGGTGCAATAATTGTCGGTGAATGGAAGGTTGCCTCTGGAACTGATTCTGAAGACCCTTCATTAGACATCTGATCTGCATGTAACGAGTGGTGCTTCTGCCGACACTGACTGTACGTATGCTGTGAAGAACAATTAGCTATATGTGAACAATTAGCTATATGTGAGCAGACCCGAGACAATTGAAACAGTCGTTTACTGCGCACCAACTGCTTCTTCTCATTTAGAGATTTACCCAGAAAGTCTTGACATCGATAAATAGAATGGGACATCTGGTGACATCACACATTTAGCCGGAACTGACAGAGAGTTACATAGTACAACAGCTTTGTTGTGGGTTGACTTGACTGTATTTTGAGCTGGGGCAGACCTATTTTTTACCCCAACATCATGGGCACTCACCATTCTAGCCGCTTCTAACTGCAAGAATTTGACTAGCTCATCCACCTCTGGAAAGGAGCTTGAAATTTATTCTGGACGAGAATTTTCAAATTTTGTGTGTAGTGGCAAATCCAACTTTTTCATTAACATGTTTACCAGAGTAGGGTTGCTTTTGGTGATAGAATATCTTAGTCCCTCTAAGGCACTGACATGTCCAGAAGTGTATTTATAAATTGCAAGACAGACTTATTATGAGCAGAGTTAACTGCAGGTAAATCTATCATTCTACTGCTGTATAAGGTGGTCAGTTTTCTGGAATTTTGAAATCGAGAAGTCGGACTCCCGTGCAACTGAATAATTTTCTGGGGTGAGTGGAATATTTTTTGTCACTTGAAATGCATCACCCTTCAAGTAATTCACCAAATATTGAAATTTTTCAATGTCGGCAAGAGTTGGATTATCATGTGTCATGGCCTGAAAGAGTTGGCAAAAGTTAGGCCATTCTTCCCATTGCCCGGAAAAGGTTGGCAGATTAATTTTAGGCAGACGCACATTTAATGATGAGACAATGATGGTCGTCCGTGCTTGCTCAACTTCAGTAGCAAGAAAGGAATACAATCGAGCTCTGGTATCTAAAACAAGGGTCGGCAGAGAAGAATGATGATGAAAAATATCTTCACTGAAATCTTTGGGTAGCCCTACTAGATCTGCCTGTAGGAACGAGACTCTTGACAAATTTATTGTTCCCTGAATCTTTTTTACTTCATCCAAATAAGCCCCCGTCTTGTAATTCGCTTCAATGGCTGCATCATTTAGAAGCTTGTGAGTGCGGAGTGCGTTCTTTTATTTGTTTTAACCTGTTCTCTTGAATTTTCAGTTTGCATACAAATGCCTTGAAATTCATGATTAGGCTATCTACAATACAACGAAACAATTACTAAATTTGAACGATCTGTTGTGCTGACCAGGCAACTGACAGTAACGTACTGAGAGAACAAAAACAACGAAAAATACCTAAAACGAAATAAGTAAAGACATAGGCCTACAAGATGACTATCGTATTGCATGGGATAATGGCCACGCAATAATAGCGCTAAAATTACGACACATAACCTCAATAGAAAAAAAACTCACCAAAGAAATACTGCGACTTCCACCAAAACTCAAAAAACGAGAAATAAGAAACATCCAGACATGATGAGATGTACTCTATTAAACAAGATGAAAAATACACAGGTGGTGGCTATCATAGCATCAGCATTCAGAGTTGGTAAACACGATCACATATACACAAGCACTGTTTCAGTCGCACTAAATCTTCCGCCTTGTAGACATTCTTCCGGCCCAGAGAACCAAAAATATTTGGTACAGACAATAAAAGAGTTACTTAATCGGAGGACCAGGGTTTTATCCCGAGACACGAGCATTCAACAGACTTACAATGCCGCTATATTGTTGGACACTGACGGGAGTGCTGCCTGGTGGTAGATGTTTTCATTTTCACTTGGCAGCAGATCATAGATCAGAAGCCCGTCCTCGCACAATAAGAATAACAAAAAGGTTTCACACACACACACACACAGAAAATACACACAGAATGTACACAACACACATGTATGTAGTCCCATAAGACGTGATGATTGTGGACCCTGTAGGCATGTGAATTAATATACTAATGCATATGTGACTTGCCCAAATGAGCGTTGGTGTTCAACAATGGGGCAAAGTTCCAAGTACAGAGTGCATGCTAACTGCGTAGAAATGTGTCACGTGTCAACACTTCCATAAATAAAACGGTCTGATTAATCTTGTAAAGACTGTGTGCCAGTTAAATGTCTTGTCTATTTAAGGGACTGGATTCTTGGTGTGTGTTATTGTCACTCTTAAGACTTCCTTGCTTCTATGGTTCAGAGGTGCAAAATAACTTCTAGTGGGTAAAGGGCTTAAGTAGGTTGTAGTTCAAGCATTCTTTTGTACAAATTGGTCTTTTTAGTTAGGGATGGGCCGATACCAATGATACTGATTCTCAACTGCTGATGCCACAGATTACAGTGATGCAGATACCAGTTTTGATGAGCACAATCATAATTCCCAATTCCCAATGTTTGGGAATAGTTTTTTAATTACTTAAATTTAAGTCTTCAGTTTTGTGAACACTTCAAGCACTTTGTATTAGGTGTCTACAGCATAGGAATGAAATAAAACACTAATTTTAATAATAAATGATAAGATAAGACAAACTGGGCAAATAAGTGACCTAACAGTAAAGGAAAAACTTTTCCCAGACAATACAGCATTCATTACAAACCGAGTTCATTAAAGTCAACCTTCAGAACTTCCGGCATCTGATGTGGACTTCAATTTTAGATTTGAGAAATGCCATACATAACCTCAACATGCATGTTTGTTAAAACCAACATACTAACAATGTATTTAAAAAGAACTTAATGAAATCAATTTACTATTAAATATTGACTTGAAATTGAGCAACAATCTTTTTATTTATATTAAAATTTTCACTTAGTATTCCTTCGTTGGCAGAGCTATACTCAATCCCTTCATTAAACCGACTACTTATATATTTGCGACAATTTTTTCCAGTTATTACTTGCAGAGTCTTATTCAGATCTTTAACACACTAACCAAAACTACAGCAGACAGTTTCCAATAAGAACTACGTCCTTCAAAGTCTAGTGTGTTCGATTTCATTGCTGCCAACCTAAAAGTGCAGTTTTTTTATTTATAGCATATGGTTCATCAATACAATTTTGGAAAGAAAATAATAATAATAATCAAATATTTAGTGACTTCAGCCACTTTGTGTCAGCAGACAAATCTTTGATATCATCAGTGGGTCCAGGGTATGATTGCCGAGGGCATTCTAGGCGAAGATGAGGTATGGTCTGATCTCCATGACCGCATGGACAGGATGGATCGTCTCTGAGTCTCCATTTGTGCAACATAGAATTGCAGTGACCATGCCCAATTCAAAGTGTATTCAAAGTACACCACAATTTTCTATCAAGCGTAAATTCATCTTTCCTCTTTTCACCAAACACGAAACAATGGACTTTTCTAATCTGTCCATCTTGCTACCATTCCAAATATGAGTAGAAACCATTCATATCCAGGTCTTCAACTAGTTTCAGTGGTGGTTATCTCGACTTAAGCCTTGAAAGATCCTCATGCAGCGGGGTTCCAATAGAGTTCCTTGCCTTAACATATTCCCGCAACAGTGCTTTCTGCCTCCTAATGTCAGGAGGGATGATGTTAGACAAAGCAGGTAGCCAGATGACAAGTGTTGATCTTACTGCGTCACAGATGGTACGCATGGCAGAGTTTAGCTGGACGTCTATTAGATTCATGTGACTGCTGTTAATCCACACAGGGCAACAATATTCTACGGCTGCACACACTAATGCCAAGCTGGATATACGAAGGTAATTGGCTTTCGCTCCCCATGATGATAACCCCAACTTCTGAATGATGTTTTTACGGGAACTCAATTTAGCATGCAGACACTCAAGATGTGGTTTATATGACAGAGTTCTGTCTAGAAGTGCAGTAAATGCATAAGAAGAAAAAGAATACAGGTGCTTTCTCATTGTCGCCAACCTACGAATACAGTAAAACAGTAAGAAAAAAAAAAAAAAACTCTTGCGGGATGTATACAATACTATCGATAGCACCAGTTGTCGATTAACTGCATTGTTTTGCATTCATGTAGTGTCCAAAACCAAATGATGCACACAATTTTTGGTGAATGTACCAACAGGAAATACGGTAAAACGTAAATGGGAACAAATCATCTGAAAACAATTGTTCCAAATACATTTTGGGTTTTGGACAGAATATTTGATTGATGGATGCAGTAAATTAATGCTTTAAGAGATGTACCATACCGGGTTATTTAACGTTGTATTAAACTAGTGCAATTAATTGCTGAATAATAATTGTCAAATAATGTTCAGATGATGCCGATGGTGGTGGTATTGGCCGAATAATTGGTATCTGTATCGGCCCATTCCTATTTTTAATATTTATTCATGTTGCATTTGTATGGACTGACTCTCAATTTGCCAGATTTTTTAAATTAATCTATTGCATGTTATTTAGCGAATATGCAAATCATACTGTTGGCATTTGTTGTAAGCAGTATAGAGAAAAATATTTGGAAACAATATATTAATTGAAATCTTTTGTATTTTATTTACAAGTTGTGGGTTTCTAAAAAAAGAAAATTTGTTCTGTTAATTGGTTGGGAGAGTATTCTGTCAGTTGTTGAATTTTGCTAGAGGGAGAGCTACAAGAATCACACCAGATTGATGTTAAAAACTTTAAATGGTTATTAAAAGCAATTAAGAATGTATATTTACCTTATATTGATTTTCCCCTTGGATTTTCACAAGAGCAGTTGTTGAAGTGGTGACATATGCAACATTGGTTGTGTGTGGGTTAGGTTTTCTTATATAGGCTATTCACCGTAAAGTGAACACTTTTTAAGGCCCTGCTAATTTTTTCCTTTCTATTTATTTCTCTCTTCCTGCCACTTTTTAATTTAAACCTTGCCAGTGTATATATTTTGCCACCCCCAAAAGTTAACGTCTTTAGTATCTATTAGTAATTGTCTGTTGGAAGGGCCTTAAGAAGTGCTCACTTTACAGTGAATAGCCTATAACTTCATGCTATCGTTGTGGAATAGAGAGATGTGACATAAGATTCCATGATACTGACAGTTCAGGTCAGATCTCTTTGTTGGTAGCATTTTAATTGATTGCATTCTGTTACCTTCTCTGTTTGCTGATTAGGTTTTCAGACATTTTTGAAGTAGGCAAAAAGCACAGAGTAGCTTTGAGGTCAGTTATATGACCTATTACTGGCCAAAGGTTTTCACTGAAAACTTAGTTTGTTAGCAACAGTCCTTGATAGATTTCCTCTTTAGAAGGGAAGGTGGCAGAAGCAAGAACATTCAAGAACCTGGGGATTATTTTTGTTGTTGATACTAGATGTCTGTCAAGTTTGTTAGTTTACTCTTAATTTTTATAATTGACTATTTAAGACAGGAACCGAGGTACCCACATTTTTAGTCACTGGAAAGCTATACAGTAAAACCTCTGTATAACAAAACTGAAGCGACCTAAGATTTAGGTGTTTTATTATAGATGGGTTTTTATAGAGAGAGGATTTACAGTGCGTTTCTTTTCATCATGCAGTCAATTTTTAAACTAATTGCCACTGGAATTGAGTAGCATTAGTTCACTTGTATCAACTTATTTTAGAAAAGTGTTAAAAGGATTTTATTTTGAACGCTTATACAGTAAAACATTATGGCCACTATTAATATATCACCATTGTCGTGGGAAAAAATATGCCATTAATTTTGTTTGGAGCCACATTATGTAAACAAAAAATTCTTGGTACACACACAGTAAGACAATACAGCTTGTTAGCTTCTACAGCAGTTAACCAAACATTATGGCTTTTGTTAATTTTATTTTTTATCTGAAATATGTGACAAACTTAAGTTTTTTACAGTAAAGTGTTGTAAGAAAAAGAAGGAATATGAAAGAAAAATTAATATAATCAGAGTCTTTGTTATAGAGAGGTTTTGTGCCGAAGAAGAGAAAAATAATTTGTTATAAAGAGTAGAAAATGCATTGTATCATATACAGTTTTGACTGGACCAGATACAGACTTTGTTATACAGAGTTTTTTGTTATAAAGAGGTTCACTATGTAGAGATTTTTATCCTTTTTTTGATGTACCCTAAAAGTTTGACACAATAATTAATCTCCTTTGTTTTAGAGAATAGTACCGTGTGCTGTTACATATCTGTGCTCTGCCACTGCTGGAGTAATGTATTCTCCCATAATTCAAGCAGGACGTGTTAAGGAAGGTAGTGGAAATAGTAACTTTTCATTGGTGCCAAATAAGCTATAGAGTGGCTTTGATAAAGTTGACGCATGACGTCTTTGCAACAATGGTGTGAAACATACTTCAGCTCATCAGCGGGCAAACTTTGTGCCTGATTTCATCGCAGTTTTATTGTTGACCCGTAAGGAGACTTTATGAACTTGTATTGTCTACCATGGCATGAATGGATGTTCCAGTTGAGATTTTAACATCTACCGGCCCACCGAGACTATGCATCAAAGGCATCAAGTTCCACTGTATGCCGCTAGATGGCTACACCAGTATGCTCTGCCACCTCATCTCCAAGTCCGCCGGGGCCACAGTGGCTGAGCGATTAGCACACTCGCCTCCCACCACGGCGAACTGGGTTGAATCCCTGTCCGGGTCACCAGATTTTTTGTAAGTGGGTATCAAGCTGGATGATGCCGTTGGTCTGCGAGTTTTCTAGGGGATCTCCAGTTTCCCCCCATACCTTCATTCCGGTGCCACTCCTTATTCACTTAAATCACCTCATAGTCTCAAGACTTCGCTGTTGAGAGCTGCTCAAATCTCTTCACTCACTCCAAGCCTGTTGGTAATGTCACAGTATCCAAGAAGCTGTGCTATCGCCACCCCCTCTCCAGCGAACTACCCCAGCCAATATCTGAAGAGGAAGAACTCGGAGTATAAATAGCGGGTCATGATGCTCGCTCAGGACCAGTCTTCATTTCTCCACCGCACTTATTGCCGGAGATCTGACCAGCCTGCTTGCTTCGGCTCTCACAGTCTTTCATCAAGCTAACCTAGTTCACTTTGTTCCTAGCTGCCACCTTCCCTTCTTTCACTGCGCTTTTAGTGCCGGGTACACCTCGGTCTTCAATGCGCCTTGATGCTGGAGACATCCATCTCGACCTGCTTAGTCTTCACCGAAGATTTCATACCAAACATCTACGCACCTAGACACTGCAGCCCCTTCTGGGCAACGCATGCTAGGATGGCCACCAAACCGGGAAAACCGGGAAAAAGTATGGAATTGAAAAGGACTTGGGGAAAACCTGGAAATAGTCTGGAATTTTGTCCATCTGTAGGGAATTTTCTCCTCCATTTTCGGGCGTTTAGAGTTTAGACGCCAAATACTGTGATGGTAGGTCGGGGCAGTTTTACGTGAACAATCATTTGTCAACATTGTGCAACATTTTTCTGGCCAGAGTAGTTTCCCACGCCCAGTTCCCGTCCAACCGCCATAGTTTCTCACGCCGAGCGACAGGTCACTCTGAAGGGGAAGAATGTCGGCAGGCGTATCTCATCTTACCTCTTTTAACGTCTAGGTCACACCACTCGCTTGTTTTTCAGTGTTTGTGTGTAATTTGCTGCGTGATGAAGTGATCATGTAGATATTCATCTTGTTTCCATGGCCTTCAGAAGACACTAAAGATAGAGGCAGTGCGCTGTGCATAATATGTGTTAAAAGTTTTCAAATAGGTACAATGGGCAGGAGAGCATTTCTAAGCCACACAATCTAAACTGCATCAAAAAATTCTTGCTATAACTCGAGAAACTTGCAAGTTACTGCATTCTTTTCTGCACATTCAAACCAAACCACAACTATTTCTTCTCACAGCAAATGTAAGTAACAATTGCTTGTATTATTTTTTACTGCTGTGTGTGTTAATCGTCCCAAATGTTTCACTTGATTTAAACATTTATACTAATGATGTAACATACCCTTAGCTTTAGTTAACTGTAGAAGTTTACACCATAGCGTTAATTGCCACCCACCCGCACAATAGGAATCTAGAAAGCTTGGAGTCGGCAACGCCTCTCGACTGCTGACTGCTAGACTGTTCGTAGCTTCCCTGCACTCATCGCATGCCTCTCGTGTCACATGTAACGATACTTCTCTCCTTCATTGTTGGTGTAGAGTAGTCAGATGGTAATAATGCCCACGTTACTAATTTCGATTAATCTGCAAATGTCTTCCGAATAAAATGACAGGGTTAGGTGAAAGTGTATTTTACCATACCCTTGTCTCGATGTTAAAACGCTAATAAGTGTCATGACTTTTTACCATGCTGAATAAGTCCTCATCTAGTCATCTATGATATAAAACCTACCATTAACTCAATTATATATTAATTAAATACAAAATGTAGACGTTTTCAAAATGAAAAATGTCCCATAAGTATTATTAACAAGTCTCATTACTATAAACAAAATGTGTGATGTGTTTTCTCGTGAGAAAACCAGCTGATAAATCATGTTTTAATAAGCACCTGAATTCAGAATGAATTATACCCTACATGTATATAAAGACAGCCTCTCGTTATCGCCGAAAAAAGCTAAAACTGTGCGACATAATGTAGGCCGTAAACATTTTTACGAAAGCGGTCGATTGTAATTGGTATGCGCAAATTCATTTTAAGAGTTATTGAATATCGTTTATGTACCATGGAGACGCCCATTAATATTGGAGTCAAGGACGATCGTCCAGATATTTGTCGTTGCGCTGCGCTACCAGTACTTTCCTTTTATTATTTCATATTTCTCCAGAAATGTTACAGTTTTACACTAGCTACCGCTCACTTTGTCTTATCAGGAGTCATCTAGACTAACCCCCTAAAGAGAGTTGTCAAATTGAACCATAAAAACAAAAATAAAAACTAGGGCCGACAAAAAACCGTAATTCAATAAAATTGTGTACAAATATAGTCAATAATTGATACTTTCAGTTCCAAACTTAGTGCGGGAAGTCGAAATCCAAAATCAAAATCCTAAAAATTGTCATTAACATAGTAATGTTACGTGGCCTATGCAAATCTGAACATGCACGCACATATCACACACAAATATGCGCATGCCTGATAATCATTCCACTTACACATAAAAGGAAGTAGGAACCGTAGTCAATAGTCAGCGATGCATGAAAATAGCCCAACTTATGGCTGTCCCTGCTTGTAATCACTGCTGACAGGCACGCCGCCTAGCTGGAGGACAGCTTTATATCAAACGTGCATATAAATTTGATTTTTTTTTGTCCAGGGTATATATTGCCTTTATTACAGTTTTTCAAGGATAAATCTTTATAAATAACGTAGAAGTAATTCAATTTTTTTAATTCACCATAGAAATTGCATTTCTTGCAGTTTTTTAAGGAAAGAACTTTTATAAGTAGTAACTTACTGAATGTTTAAATAAATTTTTTTTTGTCTAGGGAGGGTATATTGCATTTATATTGTCTTTTTAATGTGAACTTGTACGTATTTCTATACATACTACATTGTAAAAGATGTCACACTGTACAAAACAGGTTTTTTAAGTGTGTTTGTAAAATCTGGAAATCCTTAGGATAACCTGGAAAAACACTGAAATTTTATATTTTCAATAGTGTGGTCACCCTGGCATGCGCAGGGAATTTAGACCTGTTTGTTATTTTAATAGCGCTCGTCTACCCCCATATGATTATTAGCTCAGGATCAGGTCACCTCTACCTGGATAACATAGGTTTAAGCTTCCCTAAGCTCTTGCTAGCATTAGGAGGTAGTGCGACACTACTTATTTATTTCCCGTAACGAGGAATAAACAAAGTTTAACTGACTCATGGGTATCACCTTCCTGTAGACATTGTACCTTTCCTAGTGTACCTCGCGCCTTTGAGGGAGCTGTAGATGAATCAGGAAATTACTCATTCGAGCCAATAAACTACCAGCTTACCCATACGCACTTGCATTTGCACCGGCCAACCTTTCTGCATACCATGGTAGGCAGAACGTTAGAGCCCGCACACAGTTCAGCTCGTTGACTTGGTGCTCGCTCTCTCCACCGTGTTTAGGTGCTGGAGGGGTCGTTCTCTGAGTTGGGAAAACTTTGCTTTTGAGCGCACACCCGTGTGTTGTGACTGTTGGCAGTGTCTGATTCTCATTGCTCACCACGTTTAGGCACAGAGCATTGCAAGAAGGTGACCGTTAAGTCAGCAGTCACTCCATGTGGTTCTACACCTAGTAGGGATACACGTAACCTCACGGATGTGAGAATTTGTTTCTGATCCAAATGCCTTGCTCGTGCCGAGAAGGTAAAACAGGTGCTAACTGTCTCTGGGCACTTGCAGGAGCTTACCTTCTCCATCATTGCCACACTTGGTGAACTTACACCTGAGGATCAAGCTCACGCACTACGCCACCTACGGGTACCAGTCACTCCACAGATCTCCCAGTACCTCTTTGAGGCACTGACATGTCTGAGCAATGAGATTCGCTCCTGGGTCGCCGAATACCTGTCATCTGGATCTGCCCTCAGTAGTTCCTGCAGCTTATTTCAGACTCGAACCAGCTGCGTCACCCACACCAGCAAAGTCGAATGTTAGGAACCAAATCACTAATCAGCCTGCGGCCCACGTACGCCCTACAGAGTCAACCCAAGCCCAGTCTCCGATTAAGGTTGCGCATCGCCCAGGTATCCTGCCAACAGGAAACAGTGTGAACCGGCCAGAAGGTGCACCTGACCTTGCACCCCACAAAACCAAGTCCTCTCTGATGTAGGAACATTCAGTCCGCTGAGGTGTCCCACGTCAAAGGTGTTATAGTTTTGTGTTTGTCCAGTAGTCAGTTTGACAAATTTGGCCATTAGAGGTACAAATCTGCCTATTCAATCAACCAGTTGAGATCCCCACAGTGGATTTTAATAGGTGGTAGCCCACGTAGCAAGACTTCCGCTTTTGGTTTTGTCTGTGATGCACCAGAGCTCTTGGACCAAACCATTACCTTCCTGGTGCCAATAGAGTAGAAAACTGTAGGGGGAGGGTATTTAATATCCCTGTCAGCATCTGTGTCTGATGTGCTGCAAATGGAAATAAAATAAGTGACAAGTTTTAAGTAATGTATGGTATGAGTAGTTATAGTAGAAGATTGTGCTTCACATATATGTGGTCTGCTGATAGTTCACACTTGCACCATTGGCAACAGCATAAACAGAATCTTGATGAATATGCAGATATTAAATACAGCCTCAGTTTGTTGGACAGATGCAGACAGACCTTTTGAAGTGTATTATGTATTTTCAATTAGGGTCATTCTGATGAAAATCAGAGTAACGTGAAATACACTAGCATCTGGTTCATGCCATTTATGCTAAAACTTATATGGTTAGCTGTGGACTGTCAGGCATGTACTGAAGTATTGATTTTCTGTTAACTTGTGTGAGAGAAATTTGAAGACGTGGACATCTCGTAACAGTATGTAGTTGCTTCTCTCCTTTCTGCTGCGGTGGTGTAGCGGCTAGAACGTTCACCTCTCAATAAGGTGAACGGGACTCAATTCTTGGCAGGGTATTTTAGCATGTGGTAATTGTGCTCGATGCTGCTGCTTGTCAGCTGATTGAGCACCATAAAGAGAAGGTTTACTGGTTGACTGATGCATCTGTCATGAAATCAGCCTCAACACCCACCCATACACCCCAGCTATGCGATAGCAATGATGTCACACAAGGTGATTAAGTCGTCGGTAGACCCAGTGGAGAATTAGTGGCAGTAATGGTCCTTTTCAGTTCCAAATGTGTACACGTAATGAGTGCCACCTCTTGGCAGTCTCTTACTTTGTCTTGTGACCTGCCAAATGGTCCTCATAAGGTAATAGTTCTGATCCTTCCCCTCACCCGTGTAAGGATATTTTTTGGCATTTTCCTGGGTACAGTTTGGGTATGTAAGCATCCCTGAACCCAATCTGGTTTTCTCCCAACTGTGGTGTCTATTGGACTAAATTGAGATTTCTGCATCTTGCCAGATATGATGTGTTAAGCATTTGGGTTGACTAACCTCGTAAGGAAGCTGTGAAACTATGGCACAGTCTTTCCTGGTAAGAACACACACTATTCTATACCGACAGTCTCCAGTGTACTTGTAAAAGACCTGTAAGTGGTGAAAACACTATCTCGTGTTTTCAGCCGAATCCTTGTTGGTAACCTGCATTCCATTCCAATTGCTTAGATTTACCATTTTTTCTACCTCTGTATTGATGGATCTTTACCAACATGTTCCCAAATGAATGGCATTATACCATAAAGAAATATTTATATTTCTGATCATTTTGTTATCGGTATATTTTTTAAACATGCCAGCTGTGTGATGCATGTTCTAGTAGTACATTGTATGTTGTTATATTAACTACTACAAAGTAGGTTTTTGATTTTAGGAGAATTGAATGTTATCAATAGAAAAATTTGTTACTAATAAACATTCATATTCTAATATGGACAAATAAATACACCAATTTTACCTGCCATAAATGTAAGTATTACACTTGTACTGTGTCGAGACCTGGAACTACATGCTCATCAAAAAAGAAGGTAAAATTTCAAGTAAATCACAGTTCCAAAATATTAGACTGAATATGTTCGTTCTTGCATCAAAATGTACAGGAAGGACCAAAGTTTTTGTCTACCTTAGAATGTTTTTATTATACACCATTTGTATCTCTGCATATGTCCATGCAATATTCAACGTCCATATACGTATTAAGCATTGGGTGGCTCGGTAGCAGCAGTGATTGCCTGATGCAAATGCTCCAAACTTCGGATATTCACAGCATTGGCAATGTGTTCACACATCCCAGAAGAAAAAGTATACAGCAGTAAGATCAGGGTGTAAGGAGTTCAAGGAAGAATAGGGCTGCCTATTCCAATCATTTGGGTACCTCAGATGCAGGTCATTGCACACTGCTAGGCTCCAATGCTGTAATGTTCCTTCTTGCTGGTAGATTACACTGTAACCACTTTTTCAGTGTCATCAGTCTGATGGAACACATACAACTCTGTTGTGCACCAGATGTACAGTTTGGGAATGTCGTGAATGTACTCGTGTGTTGTTAGGATGCTGCTATTCCCAAATTCTGCAGTAATGAAGATTAACACACCCAGTATTGTGAAAAGTTGCCATGTCACTGTAAAGAACCTGATTTGCATAATTTATTCTATTTTGTTTAACATGAAAGCAACAAATGCAGAACGTTTGGGCCAATCTTTTGGCTTAATTTCATGCCTTAATTGAATCTTGTAGACGTGCAGTCTCAAATGTTAATAAAGAACATTTTGCACAGTAATTTTTGGAATGCCAAGCTCCAAACTGCGACAGGCAATTGACTTTTTATGGCTGCTCACACAAGATAGTCTAACCTGTTCTCTTCAGAAGTTTTTGGCCATCCTGGCCAAAATTTTAGACTACAGTCTAAAATTACTTCTCCGCAAACCACAGAACGCACTGTGCTTTGTGCTACACTGTTGCCATCTCATTGATGCACTGGTGCACTCATCCTTGCCATACCTGAAGTTTTGTGTGCAACTGTCGTACACCCCTCTAAAAAAATCTTTGAATGTTCCTGTACATTTTGTTGCAAGAAGAAACTAAATCAAGTGTTTTCGAAGCTGATATTATTTGAAATTGTATCATTCTTTTTTGATGACCCTGCATTTTACTTAATTCATTGCTATCTTAACTGAAAGCCATCATGTCAGTGTGTACAGGAGCATAAGTGCAGTTGTTTAATGGGCAGTGATTTCTTTAAAACTTTTGCTTCAAAAGTGCTTACTTCACCATGAACATCCTTTACTGTCTCATAGCGACAGTGCTCCTAGAGCCTACTTTGTGCCGTCACATGCTAGAGGACTACTCTTCCTGAAGATTGCAGCTGGTACATTTCTACTTTCTGTAATTTTGAGATTACTTACAATGGTTTTATGAAACATTTATTGCTCTGAAATTTTTTTTGTGTAGAAATCGTATAAAATATTAAGTAAAGTAATATCTCTCAATTCTAAGACCTTTAATGGTCTTGAGGAAAGGGTTGTTACTAAAAGAATTTTTTTCAGTTAAATTTTCTTCATGGTTCCCCAAAAAAAGGTTTATTTTGAGAGGGTTATTGTTTCAGAGGTATTAGAAACAAGAGTTGATCTATTGTCTGCATTCTGAACAGTTTTTTCTACTGCAGTAAATTTTTTGATTGGTTATACAAAATGGGTACAGCAGAACCATGCTAAAATAATTACCTCTCACTGTTTCCGGAAATAAGGTTTAAGATAGGTTAGTCGCTATAGATGTTTTAGGAAATTTTGGACTAATTTTATCCCACCCCATCCCCTGTGCTTAAAAATTTGCCATTTTTTGCATGAAGTTAGTGTTCAAATCATCTCTTAACATGAATGACACTTTTTTAAATTCAGTATAGATTTATTTTAATAGGTTATAATCTTCTGAGAAAAAAAATTGTCAGAAGCATATACTTTGCACATATTGTTTTCCAAAATTATAAAAAACAAGCATTGCTAGGTTTTACCATTGTAAGTCTGTATTCAATTGTATCTGGCATAAAATGATACCCCACAATGTGTACTTGACCTCCCCTTGTTGTCGTAAATGTTTAAGTATTGCACAGCGACTGAGTGCAAGGTCAATTTTCGGTGGCTGCTTGTGGCGAAATCGGATAAATAGTTACTGAAATGTTTATTTCAATCCACATGTTTATGAATAAACTGGTGACCGGGAAGGGTATATACTAAACCTTTTTGTCGCCAAATAATGCACAAGCACAGAGCACCCATAACTCACTGCAAGTGCAATGTTTGAGTTATTAATTACTCAGGGTCATAAAGAAACCCATTGTAATAACCATATTTTTTTCACCTTTGTCCAAAAAATTCCAAGTTTTTAAAATGAAACATTATTCACTTTGTTATAATGGGCACCAAAGTGAACCTTCTGATGCGTGTCGCTTAAACTATCTGTCGTACAAGTAACTTTTGGGACTGTGCTAGGTCAGCCGCACATAAACTAGGAAACTTAGTTTACCTTCTTTCCGGTTACCAGTGTTGGCCATGTGGGCTGTTTACTGGGTACAAAGTCTGGTGCAGTTGGATGAGCAATAGTTCTGACAGTTACACTGGCCCTCTGGGGCAACATTGACTTACCAGAGCCCCATGGTCTTCTTGACCTCGGCGGGTGTGGAACTGCTGTAATGCTTGGTCAGGTGTCTGTGATTCCACTGTGTTCCTTCCCAGCTGCCGAAGTGTGGCTTGGCATGCCCGGGCCTAGTGTCGTTCCCGATGATCAGGGCCCGGACTACCGGATGATCTTTGTAGCCTGTCCTAGCCAGGGTGGAGTGAAACACACATCTTCTGATGGGAGAAGCCAGTCTCCCCGTGTGTCAAGCGGCTTGGGCCTGCCCCCGTGGGGTCTCGATTACCGGAGCAACGAGGTTAGCTGCACACACCTGCTTAGCGGCACTGAACTCCCGCCTTCTTCTCCGCACTCTGAGCTCCGTGCCTGATGTGAAATGGCATAGAAGTACAACCCACTTGATTTCCTTGAAACTGCAAGCAATAGACAAATTAATTATTAGGCGTGTATGCCGACAATGGCTGATGGTGCACTTCCTTGCTCCAAACAGTGCAAGCACCTGGAGGTGTGGGTCGTAGACAATCTTCCTGCCACTGCCAGGTGTGGTCCACAAAGGTAGGGCTTCCATTCCCAAGCAAATACCTCTGCCAGCACCTTAGTTAAGGTGCTCTGGTCAGTGATAAAACTTAAGGTGGCTGTCCCGCCTCGGTGGGGTGTGTACCTAGTGGTTGAGGCTCTACCATTTTATACACCGGGGTGTACAGAATGGGTGGCCGTCGAAAGATGTGTATGTGCCGACAGGCAGGCCCCTGAAGGAGGTCTGACGTACTACTCTAGGTTCGTAACTAAACACCCGGTCCCTTGCTTGCGCTTTTAGGTTGAATACTTAATGATGGATAGTTTCTACTTCTAGGACAAAGAACTCTCGAATACGTCAAAGAATTAGTATTTATTGAAACAGTAAATAATAGGTGACTCATATGTAATACCAAGCAGATTTGTGCGGCAGAAGTATTAGCTACGCAATTAATGGGTGGAGGTGACACGCTCCTAAGCTACGTAAGATGCAATTGAAAAGAATAAACTGATACAACTAATACCTATTGGGGGAGGGGGGGGGTTGCCTAGAAGAGGCCCTAACTTTATGAGGTGACCACTACCAGCAAGAAGTGAATGCTGCTGACCCAGGACGGTCAACAATGAAAATATTAAGTCACTGGTCGATGTCTTCCGCAGACGAAGGCTTCTGGTGATGGCAATTTACCAGAAGGTGTTGAAGCCTCTGGAAGGTGGTGGTGGCAGCCACTGGTGCTTCGTGAAGAACTGGAAGCTCTTGGAAAGGACAGTGAGGGCCTAGATCAGTAGAGCCCCAGCACAGTGTTGAGGCGAGCTACTGGAAACAATAACTCCCGAACTTATATGCTGCTCGCTCACTAGTGCGCGCCGGGTCGGGAGGCGTGACATGCCCCTGTGATGTCTGCCTGGAGTGAGCGAGGGGGAGAACTACCCTCATGTGCTCGGTGTATGGCATCAGGCGCTCTGCCATCTTCGGTGGTGTGGTGACACTGTCTTGCCGGGTGCGTCGGGGATGCTGACGTGTCACGCAGCCTCTGTGAATACCCTTTGTTTTACATGTATAAATGGTACGTTTGAGGTCAAACTACTCTCTGCGCATTCTTAAAACTCCGTGCTTGGTTTGCTCCTTCCTCGGGTTTTAAGACTCCTTAGTAGAGAGAGAAGGGCAGGTCAGGAACATCCAGAAACCAAGTATCTTCAGTGTCCCTTACCAGGCACACATCCTGCTAGACGTCTTGGAGTCGTTTCCTTTGGTTGTTGAAGCACGTGTGGATGAGTCGTAGTTGTATTTGGTATGTTGGTATAAGCAGCACGGATTATTGCGTTTAAACCAACATACTTTCTGAACATACTGTAGGTAGACGCAGCTGTATTCGGGACAATTTGCAAACGCCCATGGCGAAAGAAAGCCATTAAGATGCTATCCCCAAGGACACATCAACACGGGCCTATGGGAAGAAAACAAGCTCTAAGCAGTATCGCCACGAGGCGGAAGGTAAACCAGGACAAGTTTGTAATACAGAATTGTTAATACAAGCATGTTACACTCGAAAAAGCTGTCTGTCTACAGCCAGCTACCAAGACGGGAAGATGCTGCCCTGGACCCAGTGCCATCCTGCAAGACCAGTTTCTGTAATGACGACCAGCCTACAGCGACAATACAAGAGAAGGTGAGCGAGCAGATATAACCATTAATACTAAATAAATGTGTGGCACTAATCTAAAGTAATACCCCTCCATGCCTTATAGTAAATATTGACGTGTGATGGCTTGAAGGGCTGGGGGCTCATCTACGTCACTAGGTCTTTGGTTGTCAGATCAGGTGCACATGCTCGGGGTCTCACTCTAGTGGGGCGAAGTCTGCAGAATCTGGCACTCGGCCTTTACACCCTTAAACAGGGTTGGACAGATAAGCCATTTGCAAGGTGTGTGGTGTGGCTGGACTAGGTGATGCCTATGGGTGACTGGGGTAAGCTGCTGGCTTGACTGGTGCTCGCCTCACACGTGGCTGACGTAAGTAGGGCTGCTGGCTTGACTAGTGCTCGCCTCACTCATGGCTGACATGCACTCATGTCCGGAGTTCAGTCCACTGACCGAGCTGGTCATCAGCGGCTGTGTCTGGAGGGAGACTCTTACTGGGTGCTGGCTCTGGTTCGGCAGGTAGGTCGTTGTCCTGTTGCCGATGTCGGGACGCAGTGAGCAGGCTAAGTCTTCTGGATATGTTCCAAAACCAGGGGTAGGCCCAGAAGCAGGTACTAAGAGGACAGGATGAGCAGCTCCAGGGGTTTTCACCAAGGCCAAATAGATTACTGGGGTGAACTGGGAAAAGATACCTCGGCATTCAGCTTGAGCTTGTTCCCATGGGGTTAAACAGCTGAGGGCTGGTAGGGTTTGATCATTCAGTGATTGTCCCTCAGCAAGGACAGCAGCTGTCATCCAGTCGCTCCACTTACTTCCCCTTCTATGGGTGAAAGCATTTACGAGGAAGATACAACAGTTCATGTGAAGTGGCAGGCAACTGTTCCCTAGCTATTTTGTAACCCAGAAGGGGTAGATCACTCTTAGTCAGGCCTGGCATGCTTTCCCGCAGCTGTGGATGGAGTGGGTCAACTGACAAGGGTGTTCTAGCCTCTGTCGTCTCTTTCTAATAGGGGGCTCTACCATACATGTGCACCATGTGCCTTTGGGTACCTGGTCCATAGTACGGGTGGCCTATTAATGTGTGGTGTAATGACGTACAGCCAGTCTTTGTTAGGGAACAGTCCGCAGTCCTAAATCTGTTGTAAACACAATTTTCCTGCCCGCTCCCTTTGCAGGGTGACACTTGCCAGGTTGTAGACTGAATACAGTTCACTCGAGAAAGGATAGGTGGGGGTTAGAATGTAACATGTTTTATTCTCTCCAGAATAGAACACGAGATGTACTCTTTTGTGTAGAATCAATGCACTGAATAATCCACGGAAGGAAAATTAAGAATAAAGACAGGTGAAGGGGTCTGTCTGCTTAAAGAGCGAGAGCAACAATTAGATAGCAGTGAAAACAACTTGGACCCTAACTAAAACTTGGTTGTCCTGAAGGGACTAAGGAAGATTTGGGTGTACAGTGTTGACTGCAGTGTCAAGAGGGAACGTTGACTCTTCAGGGCTGCAGCGCGTGCTTGAAGATGTCTGGCATTGGTCACTGTAGGTCACTAGGAGTTCCATGCGAGGAGGAAAGTGAGCAAAGAGCCTTAGCATGACTTGTGCTAAGACAAGCTGCTGAGCTAGACTGAAATTCCTTTGCATTATACAGCCTTATATACATTTGGCGGGGTGTTGCTTTGAGCCTCGTGGTTCATCATGTCTCCGGCGGGGTAACTCCTCTGTTCGTGTGCCGGCGCAGTACTGGCTGTGATCTTTGTGGGAAGGTTGGAAGCGAGGTAGTTTCCTGGTGTGCAGATGATATCTGCCGCTTGCTTAGGGGCAACTTACTTGTGTTACCGGCTGGCATACATTCTCAAGAATTGCTAGGTGGGGGCGACTTGCATGACTATTCCTTTCATGCAGTATTCCGCTGTCCTGGTATCTTAAGTTTCCAAGGAGGCGAAATGCTGGCCTTTAGGGACGGCCTGTCAGGGTTTGTACCTCGTCTGGGGCATATGGCGCGCACGTGATATGGAGTAGCAAAAAAAGAAATAGCTCATGTATGCATCATGCATAGATGTAATTATAATATTTTGTAAGTCTGATATTAAGCTATAAATATTACAGTTTTATACTTTGTACTTTGTGCATTGTCATTTAACTATTTCCCAATCTACTATATGAAATGTACAGTTTCTAAATAAAATTATAACAAACCATAACTTCAAAATGTGGCACAGGGATCAACAAGATTTGATTGCAGTGAAGTAAACTTGTTAATGTAGACAGAGTTGCATCACTCGTGCTAAAAGAGGGGGGGGGGTGGGCAGGGAGGGGAGGGCAGCTTCTGCCAGATAATGACGCATGTGTTCAGTAACCTGCCAGGCACGTACAGACCATACCCATTGACTGCTTGCCTCCCCTCCTCCAGGTCTTCTCTCCTAAAGCTGACTTAACGCACCACCAATACTGCTCTCCAGGCATGTACAACCACACCCACTGATAGCTTGCATGTTTGATATTATTTGTACGTCCACAGTGGACATTTTGATTTGTCTGCACCTTATGCTTACTATTGTAATACCATGGACTTATGATTTTGGCACTTCTCTACCAGAATCAGACGCACACATTATTTCAAAACACTCAAACATGCTAAATGCTTTAGTCCTCTATCATATTTTGTTTACCATAACTGAGTGAGTTAAGCTATTTGGGCAGCGATTAACATCGAATCTTGAGAGCCGATGAGTGTGATTGAGGCGAGTATAGAGTGGTGCTGGAATGAAAGGACGGGAGAAACTGAGGCCCCAGAAAAAACCTGCCAACCAACAGCATCGTCCGGCACGATTCCCACTTGCAAAAATCCGGTGATCCAGCCAGGTTTTGAACCTGGTTCACCTTGGTGGGAGGCGAGCAGGCTAATTGCTTGGTTACCGTGGCCCCATGTTCACTTTAAGTAATTATGTTGTGGTTATTGAGAGTAAAAAACAGCAGACTCGTGTAGTTGATGTATACATTAAATAAAACTGTGAGGCAGTGTTTACATTGACATGAGACGGACGGATATGAAGAAAGAAACTACAAAGGGTTTCAGAAGTACTTATTTTACTGTAAACAGTCTACATATTGTACAACACGCTGGCTCTCTTCCAAATTCCAAATCACTTTTACGAAATAATAAAACTGTATAAAAGGCATTGGTTGTCAACAATAATCGTTCTCAAAATCAGAACAACTAAGTATAAGTCATCAACGAACAATAATAAAAAAACCAAGAGAAAACCCAAATCGTAATAACACATGCAAAGTAAGAAGGCAAAAAGACAGCACACACAATGGCACAACAAAAAGGTGCCGGTAGTCAAGTCATAATATTTGTCCACCTCAGGAGTGGAGAGTTGGCGGAGAAGTGGTGTAAATTGGTATTGTTTAGCACTGGTGGCCTATCTGTATTTAGATATGTGCTATGCGCTTTACAGCACTCGCCAAGAAAAACACATATAGATACAGTAAAAAATTGCAATAAATTAATTTTTTGGAAAATCTCCCTCAAGCTATCAACTTTTTTCCACCCATATTTTTTTACAGTTTCCTCCAAAAAGAGTCTTTGTAGAAAGACGGCGGCAATAAAAATAGTCTTTAGAAAGGTTGACGTGTCCTGGGCTAAGACTTACATGCACGGTCAATGTGGTTTTGGCTGTGTGAGGTTATACAATCTTTGCTAGTGCTATTCAGATGTTTAAGCCAAGTTTCTTACCAGTAACTCATACTGGATGTGTTGGTTGGCGACTGGGAATTCGACTGTTGGAGTGGTAACGGGTTTAGTCGGAACGCTTGACAGTTTCGGAGTACCGGTCTTACCAGGGATTACTTCAGCAATGCAGGTGGAGTTGATGCTGACTGACTGGAACCGGCGACTCTGGTGGAAGGATGTTGAGTGTTCGTACCGTGCTGACCAACACAGTACCGTTGATTCCACTCCACGGACTCTTGGCTCCAGAACCTGGGGTTAACTGCCCCGTACCTTACCCTGTACCAGACCAGGCACTACAGGATGATTTTCTCTGGCTATATGAATGTGCACAGGGAAGTAAATATAATCAAATACAGGGGATGGTCTCTCCAGATGACAGATGAGCTGCGCACTGTCTTGCTCGGCTTGCCTACTAGGAGTAGGTGGGTCTAATATACACGCTCGCTTGGTGGTGGTGCTGGTGGTAGAGGCCGCGTTTTGCTCCTCCCTCTGCGAGCCGTGCCTTCTACCAAAAGGCGTAGAGGTTGGGCTGACACTTAAAGATATTTTCTGATCGTCGTGAACTTGTTGAGACAGTTCCCTTTCTATGTATATTTCCAATAATGGTTGCCGGCACGAGCTCGGTGCTCTAATCAGTTCCCAGCCACAGGCATGCAGACCTAGAGCATTGAGCCGTATGGGTCGCCTTCTTACCACTATTGGGTGAGGTCGCAACAGGGGTTAGGACTTCAGTCTCTAGTGATATGGCACCGTAGGCACTCTTGTTAGGATACAACTTGGGGTGACTGTCTCACCCTGTTGGTCTAGAACGGGTGGCCGTCGAATAGTGTATGTATCAGATGTACGGATTCCTAAAGGGACTCCGCAGTTCTACTCTAAGGTTTGTACTTTTATATCAAACCTGCTCTCTGTTGACGATGTACAGTAGATATTATTTCTAGTGGTCAAGGGAAATACCTCTAGAACAGATACCCTCAGTGAAAGGAACAATCTGTATTTATTAGACGTAATAAATAGTGACGTGTGCTACCTACTAACCAAGCAGAGTGTCAATATGGAAATAACCTACACTAGACAAGTGTAGGCGACCTGTTCCTAAACTACCCAAGATATCTAGTGGTGTGTTAACGGCTATGAAAGCAACCCAGTTGCAGCTACTCTATACAAGAGAGAAAGGGGACCACTACTTTAACAACAGTGGGTGTAGTTTTTTCTACCAGTAAGCAGAGGCGGCTGCTGTTCCAGGAGGAGCAGCAGCGGAAGGTGCCGTAATTCTGCAGTGGTTGAAGACAGAGCTTCTGGTCACTGGTGGTGGTTGTCGACAATGGAGCTTCTGGTATCTGCAGCAGGAGCCTCTGGTAACATCAATAGTAGCAGCCTCTGGTGGCTGCCGAAGACTGTTGAGCAGTAGAAGGCCACAGCACACAAAGTGTTAGAGCAAGCTACTGGATCAAGGAAATAACTCCCGAGCACGGGCGTGCACTGACTTACATAGTCCGCAGGACAAGTGCAACGTCGGGCTGCGGTGGGCGGTATGACGTCGCCTCATGATGTCCCTCTCGTGCAAGGCTGGGTGGAGTTAGCTACCTTCTGCACAGCGCTTGGCTTCGTGCATATTCGGCTGCGCTCGGTTTAACCTCAAGGCGGGTGATGGCTTGTAGGCTCTCAGCAAGGGAGGGGGGTGCTCACTGGCTTGCGCAACCTTATTTTCCATGTGTTGAAAATCACCATCCAGGGTGTTGTGGCGATCTTAGAATACTCGTGTAATCTTTTACCGGGTTTTACTATCGCTCGGGTGATGTAGGCATGGTCAAGGTGCTCCTAATGTTCTTCCTTGGAATTCATCTCTGCTGCCGTGCATTTTCCATAGTGAAAATTGTAGGTAGTAGATTTTTTTGCAGGAATTTACATACTGTGATGTCCTACCTGTTCTGGGTTACCTTCAACAGGCAGGTTGTGCTCCCCCCCCCCCCCCTCCCGAATTCCGAGACTGTGATGCGGGAGTCCCGTTAATGGTGAGTGTGTGAAGGGGGTGGAAGTACAGCCTTGGTTCTAATGGGTGGGAGAAAAGGTCTCTCCTGTGAAATTGAGGCATCAGATGGCCTTGGTGGATGCAGGGGTGGCCTTAATGTGATATCTTGGATTTGACATAATGGGAGTGGAGAGAATCTCGGGTGATGTTGAAAAAGGTTACAGTGTAACCCCCGCCCCTGCTCTGCCCTGGTGCCCTTCTCCCATGAATGCTGAGGTGGAAGGTTGTTGGGTAGCGAAGTCTGTCCTCTGTTTAACAGTTTCTTCCTGTTTGGAGTAGACCCCTCTGGCTCTCTGGTTTTGATTCCACAACCTCCCTCGCCAGAGCAAAGGCTTGCCTGACTGCCTTCTGCTGCCCAGCACTATGGTGAGTCATTCAGGTAGCAGAGAGAGATAACTGCAGTAGAGCCACTATTGTAAGTGTGTGTACTGTTCACGAGAATACCATTGTAAAATCGCTGTTGTCGCAGGATTCCAAAATAACCTATTTTGACCCCTAAAAAATTAACAATGTATGTTTAAAGTCTAGTTTCTTGCTTAAAGTTAGTGTTTGTCAATGGCTTAAAAACAAACATGTTTTTAAAATGAAGTGTTCATTTTATTTAATAGACAGGCAGAAATCTACCGAATAAAATTATGCCAGATAAATGTATATCTACCCTCTCCTTGTCATCAAAAATGTTAATATGGGTGGTGCGAAGATTTGCTGAGCACATTATGTCCATATTTTATACCAACTCATTGAATGGGCTCAGTCTTTTCCTAGCCATCGAGGAGCAGTCCTGTTGGTAGTTAGTAGTGTCGTGCTCAGTCACTCTGAGGCACTGACTGAGAGATGACGGGATAGTGTTGGAGTGCTAACGCAGATAGGCACGGGTGTACCGGACATGCCCTGGAGTCCCGGTCTTATTCAGACTATATTCTTCGCAAGCTCCAGGAAACTAAGGTGTTCAGCCCACTCTCACTGATTCTGCGGTAATGCTAAGATGGTTTAGAGCCACGTAAATGAAACCACACTTAAAAAGAATATGATCAAAATTTCAAATGATCAGGGGGTGCGAAATGATGACTACCTCGCCAAGGTTTATGGTTTATTTAGCATTTTATTTATGCTTCAAGAAAATAACTGGGATACGGTTCTGATTAATTAGTTAATTCATTATTTAAGTTACGCCAGGTGAAGACGAATCTGAATAAACAAAAGTTAACTCCAACAAATATAGCTCCAAAAATAACTAGTCACAGTTTACAGCAAACTAGGGACTTGGAGGGATGGTTGTCCAGAAGGGGCATCGTGATGACCTGCTACTGCGGAAGTCAAGGAGTGACTTGGGTAAAAGGGTGCAGGGTGAGGACAACCAAGTTATTCTGGTTGTTCCCTCCTGGTTTTCTCCGGTGCTGTGGGGTAGGTGCAGGAGCTGCTGGAGGAGTCTTTGCAAGCTGCTTGAGAGGAAGGCTGGCTTCTTCAGACTAGGAGAGGTAGAGGCCTTATGCAGGAGCCCTCCAACTTCTGCGGTCGGCGGGCCAACGAACTCTGTCAAGATTGTTTTCGGGATTCCTTATATAGTCTAAATCTCAGCTTCTAGGCTGTCACAGGGGTGTGGGGGTTGGTAGCCTTCCAGCACAAGGTTGGTTAGTCCAAAATAGCAGGTGGCGCCATGCTTTTTTCACCCTGGGTGGAGGCTGATAACAAGTTTACCGCCTCTTCTTGAGGCTTGCGGCTGTGACATCACTGGTCACGGGGGCGCTGCGATCCTGTGGCAACTTTCAACTTCCTTATCAGCTTTGGGTTGTCTGTGTGGCTCGTCGGGTAAAACAATCTCTAGACTTGGGAGTGGTGACCAGATGCTGAATTCTGGGCAGGCAGTACAATTTCCATAATTAAACACATTAATTATTCTCACGTCTGTAGTTGTCCAATGCGTGGAGTCAACCCTGTAGCCACTGGAATAAATATATGCCGCTTTAGACTAGCCCCAAATGCTCTCAGCATTCGCTGATGGGGTGAGTGAAGTCTGCCCGTAGGGTGCACAGGCACACTGCGCAGCAGTGTGGCATGCTTCAAACGAAGTTTTAATGTCCAAAGTGTAGTTTGTTTTCTGTATTGATTTTTTGATATTATTACACCATAATGTGACCATATCACTGCTAAATTCTCTCTTAGAAGAAAGTTTCCAAGTTAAGTGTGGAGGTGATGTAATGTGTGATATGGGTGTAGCACCCATATCACACATTACTGCCCTTATCGCTCCCACACAACTTGGTCCTGGACACTTAAAATACCTCCTAGTTTGAAGCACCTTTAATCACGGAGGCACAGACAGTGTTTTGTATGCCCCATTTTATTTGTGGCACATGCGTGGGCCAGCAAATCTTGCCGCTGACAACCACCCCAATACATAAGCGTGCATAAACGCAGTGTGTCTACCACCCCTGGAAAAATCAGGGAAAAATTTGAGTTTTTGAAAAATCAAGGGATTTTAGTTAACAGAAGTTGGCAGTGAGTTATGTGGGTGTGTGCGATAACATATCCAGTTTTCTCAATGAAAATATGGGAGGTGTTTTCGAAGTGATTGTGCCATTATTCCATCTCTTTTTTTAATATTCAGTCATAAATGTAATTTAAATTTAAACATTGGTCTTTTGCTGCTATCAGACAACTCTGAAGTGGTCGCCAATTATCTAGTAACTCTATCAGGTTAGTTTTCGCAAATGCCTGTTATTTATATTTGTTTCAGTAGTGTACAGAAATTTGTTCCTAGGGAGACTAAATGGGAAGTTATAAGTTTTTTGAGACATTGTTACTATTTGTTTATGAATGTACCTGCAAGGAGGTCAGATTACATTCAAATCACAGGGTCAGAGTTTTTTTCCCAAGAAGTTTTTGCAATCAGATGGCTAGAAAATATGGAAGTTGCTGAACGTACCATTAAAATCTTGCCTCACCTTAAAAAATTTGTTAAAGAAATGTCTGTTTCTTCTGTGTCTTTGAACATTACAAAAAGTTCTCTTTTAGACAATCTTCTGGAGGTAAAATTGACTTTCTTATACTCTAGCATCAGAGCTGGAATTGTTTCGTACAATATTTCAAATTGAAGCATCCATGGTGCCTTTTCTGTATGATTAACTGGAAGACATTTTATTAGCCCTGGTGGAATCAGAGGCACTGCAGAGCTTTAAGGAGAAACGAATAGAGTCTCAATTAGATTTAGATCAGCAGGAAAACTTACTGACAGCAAATAACTAACATTATGTTAGGTTATGCAATACGCCATATCTTCAAGAAAGGGAAACTACCATAAAAGGTTGTCATGCTATTAAAAAATGATGTTCGGAGATGTATAAAGGTGATTGTAATAAAACTTCAAGACAAAAGTCCCCTGGAGTACAAACTCGCTAAGGGAATTTCCTGCTTGTGTCCATCTGTGGCTTTAAATACACAGCTGAGGGAACTGTGCTTGAAGATGTCTTCAAAATCGGTGGTTGTCAGGACCAGAAGCTGATATAATTGAGCAAACACATGAGTTGGTATGTTCCTCAGAAGATTCTAAAGCCCTTCTTTCATCTTTTTCTTGAAGGACGCCTTGATCACTTACGGCTTCACATTTTTAAGGCACATTAGAGTTCAGCTAAAAGTGGCCTCCTAAAGTTTGTGAAAGAGATGTTGGTACTTTCTCATCGAAATGCCACTTTGGAATGAGGATTTTCACTAAATTGTAATCTATTGACTGAAAACTTGCAGGGACAATCCTTGATTGCACAGAGCCAAGTGTATGACTGTTTCATCATTGTGGAAGTGTAGAGCATGTTGATATCACTAAGTCCATGTTGCAGTATGTAATGTCAGTTGTAGGCAGGCATAAAGAAGCTTTGCAAACAAAAAAAAAGGAAGCGGCAGGTAAGAGGAAGGCAGAAAAAGTAAGTGTTCAAGAGGAAATCAAAGAATTACAGAATAAAAAGGCTCGAGTGTTGGAGTTGGTGCGTAAGTGCTATAGATGCAAAAGTTGAGTCACTGCGGAATTGAATGTAGCTGCCTTTTACTAAATTTTTTATAAAGGTTTGTGTCAAATATTGTGACGTGTGTGTGGGTGTGTGTGTGCTTTTTTTTTTTTTTTTTATCTGATATGTGTTTTATTTCCAAAGTTCTGTTCAGCATATTTTTATTGCCATTAACTTCATATAATTGTCGAGATTGGTATTGCTAGGTATGGCAAAATTATTTTTGGCATGTATTATTTTTGTAGTGCACTTAAGTATGTGCTAATATCCTACAACACATTTCTTACTGTATATCTCTATTGATAATTATAATTTTTCACTAATATAATATGTGTGTTTTTACAGTCTGGTGGAATTCCGTAAGTGTTTAAAAAAATCTGGAAAAATATATTTGTAGTCCTGGAAAATCTGGAAAAATCAGGGAATTTTGTTTCTTAGATCTGGTAGACACACTGTAAATTACTCTAGTTCTGTCTGACACTCATACCAGCGATGCTGTTATGCTGCTTTATTTCGGAGGGAAAATGCAAGTGCTACGTGGGTAAAATATCAAGGATTCTAATTTTAGTAAACTTCTGAGATTCCAACACCATTTTCAAAAGTGGAAAAAGATATGCCCTAGTCAAAAACATATTGACTAAAAAAAAAACTATTTTATTTAAATCGGACAATTTGAAGACAAATGTTTTGGCCCTAAACATTTTGAATTATCAAGGTTTTACTGTATTGCCTATCACTGTTGCTATGTGTGCAGCATTTGGTTAGTTATGTTCTTATAAGTCACGCAGCAGGTGGGGAGGAGAGAGAGGACAATGTCTCATCACCACTTCCTTTCACGTGTTTAGCATCGCGCTTGTCCTAACTCACCAGGAATATGCTTTGGTGTGTTCCAGTCAAAATTCCCTCCAGCCATCAGCTGTGGCCTACCAAGACACACTCAGTAGTAGATTTGCTACGGGCAACAATTACAGATTACACACAAATTACACAGGGTTTATCACTGACTTAGGCAAGATGAACACTTGATTACAAATAACACTGGAGAGCACAGAGAACACCCTCTCTACTCTAACACCGCAACCGCGTGGCACAGAACAGGGATTCACACGACCGGAGGAAATGGGTGTCTGCACATGCTACAAGCATTTGTTCCAGTGAGGGTATGGGCAGTTTCCAATGTCCACTTAAGCCTGCACTCTGGTGGTTGGAGTAGGTGGTGGAGGAATGTTAATTGAGTCAGCCCCTGTGCCTAGGTATAGGTTGACAGTGATTGAGCATATTTTGGCTCCAATCCCACTGACAGGAGGTTGTGAGGTACGTCCTGCTACCATCTAGTGTGTTTCGACCTGTGGGTAGCAAAACAAGGTTTAAGGGAAGGTAGATCATCCACCATTTCAGGCCCCAGGCAAGGAGAATGGGTTAGTGGAGGTGACACTGAGCATATTTCAGCCCCTGGTTGTTAGGAGGGCGAGAGGTTGTGGAGAGCATGCGGATGCTGGGGTTCCACCTCGGGGCTGACTCCATGATGCACTCTCTGCTTGCTCTGCCGTGCCGGTAACAAGCTTATATACCTGCTCAGGTGGAGGGGTGAGCAGCTGTCTGAGTGGAGGAATGGCGCATGGTGACCCCTCTCAACAAATAAAATTTCAGTGCACAAAAATATATTACGTTAAATATAATACAGGTACGTTAAATATTTACTTAATTCCAAATTTTCACACTGTTTTATAATATTTTTATTTTCACACAATTTATTACATAGAATGCACTTGCAAATAGGTAACAGCTTATTCCTTCCGAGATATTGTTAATCTCTGGCAATCATATTTACTCTATTGATTACTTGAAATTTCTTGTATGCATAATTTAAGTAATGGTTTAAATGCCTAGGTGGAAACTATACGGACATTGTTATTTTCTTAATTATATTAAGGCAAAATACTGTTACCGTTGCTTAAAGTTCGTAACCTTTCCAGTGCTGCTTGTCTATTTATCAAGATGTTGATACAAATGCGTTTGTATGTTTCCCATAAAGAATATTGTATGATACAGCATGATATATTCTGATAGACCTAAGGTAAAATTTTGTCAAGAGTCGTGTATAGTAATGGAATGACAGGTGTTCTATAGGAGTCGGTATGGCTGTACATGGCAAAGGGATGTATCAGAGAGGTGGTAAAAGAGTGCTTTTCCGGGTGGCTTCCTGGAAGGCAGGGCTTTCCCTCGTGGTGCAGTGCCCCCCCACAACACTTCTTGTCTCCCTGGATAGCAGCGCAAGCGGGATTACAGTCTTCACTCAGATTCTTCGTGGATAGGTTCACGAGTTGTGCACTTTTTTGACTACCACTGTAGGCCCCCAGCAAGTACGCAGATAGGGCAGAGTCATAGCTGGCTCACCACGTACTCCACTGATGGTTTCTACAACAGCTAACCACTCATCTCCAGTGATGACTTGCGAGGTGGGATTATCACCATACCCTGGTCCCTAGAACAAAGATGGAGGTTAGGTATAAGTATGCCTGCAGGGCAAGAGGGGGATGAGTTGGTGCCAACATCCAGAAGTGCGTTCAAGGAAGCTGGACAAAATGGGGTAAAGTGGGGATACACGTTTTGAAAGAAAGAGAGCTGGAAGAGAGATATTCAAGTAGTTTAGATCTGTTTTATTGGTAAATCCATAAAACAGAGCAAACCAGCCTGTACTCACACCAGGCCTGGATGGCCAGACGTAGGTTGCCAACTGCTATAACAAGGTAGTTCACTCTGTAGATGCAGATACCATTGGAGTGAGGGCAACCCCAAAAAGTACTGTGAACTTGGTGATTGTCACTAGGGCTTAGCACCGTGGCTAATGTAGCAGGTGAAGCGAATAGTTTGTAGATCAAGCATAGGTTGATGCGTGCTTGGGCAGAGTAACATCGTACAACTGAGCTGAGGTGAACCAGACCCAAACTATACTCTAGGCTCCAGGGCAAGCAAGGGTATCATGGGGAGGACAGAGAGCAGTAAAGATGACACAGTAGCAGCGCACTGGGCTATTAGCCCTCTGTGCAGCGGGTGGAGGGGTCGAAGGGCAGCATGCACCCAAGCAGTGGTGTAGTGTTGGCTCACTACCCTCGTATCGACAAGGTTGAGTGGTATGTATAGCTAACAGAGGTTGAACAGGGGTGACGGAGACTAGAGGGTCAACAGACATTGTCAGTGGCACGTCAACTGCATGCCATCGATGGTGGGATAATCTGATTGATAGAGGTTCTAAACTATCTATGTACTTGCACACACTAAATTACTTGGGTTTTAAGAGGGTGTAGTACTCTACATAAATTTCTGGAAGCCGATATAGAAAAATAAATAAAGGGTATTTCTAAACAAGTTTCTGCCTATATAGTTTGTGAGCAAATATTTTGGTGGTATGGTACATTCCGTTAATGTAATCTTTTATGCTGTACTAAACTGTGTGAATTTACGGCATAAGAAATAGCTAGATAGTAATTAATCACACAGGCAGTTTTTTTATATTTTCTCTATTCTCTTCAGAAAAACTTGTTGGTTTTTGTCAATGTCCTTGTTCATTTATGTACTACACCCTCTTAAGCAATCTTGTTCACCTTCCTTACAAAGCATGACACCTTAACAAGTGTGGCCATTAGCCTGTTACCTGGCAGACACCTGCATTGTACAGCTGTGTATAAAGTCCAGGAAACGAATGAGATAAGTTCACATCATAAATTTTTGCATTACTTTGTTGTGATTTGTGTCTTGCATAGTGTGGTGAACCTTACACATAGAGGAATAAAATGTTTCTTCCCAAAACAATTGTTAGTTATAATTTCAACAAAATTTCTATTCTCCAAAACTTACTGCACAAGTATCAATAATCCATTAAAATATTCCATATTATTGCAATTTAATATTTATATCAATGTTACCTATTTTTCAGCTAGAATATTTTCAGTATTCTTGATGGTAGAGATCTATAATATTGTTACAAGAATGGCTGAGGGGCGTATCTGAGTTTGCGAGATATGGAGGTCTTAGTACAAATAAAATAACTAAATTTAATTTTAATGTATTCACACGGTTTTTATTTACAGTATTAATCCATCTCCACTATCTCTTATTATTTCATAGTAAGCACAGTATTTAATGTCTAGGTACTTATTTTAACTTCCTTCTGAATGTGTCTGTCTGGTTATAGTCAATTAACTCTCATCATTAACACACTTTGTCTGTAATAGCCTTCACTCATGAATCCAGTCCAATAGTTCAACCTGTCAGCCGTACTATTCACTGTGCCGATGCTTGCAGTCATAGATCTTCCTTGCGCTGGTCATTTCTCCTGCTTATCATCCAGCCACTCGTCCACTCATCAACTCTGGCTCGGAGGAGGCCCGATGCACTTTTTATAGCTATTGGCCTTCACCTGGAAAGTTTGACGCACCCACCCGAGTCGTGTTGAGAGAAACTAGGGCACTAAACCACTAAAAAAATTCTTCAGATAAATGAAGAAATTCACTACAACGAAGGTTAGTAGTCCGTGCTGCAAAAGGATTGTCAGCTCACGTTTTATAACAGATAAGGGGTTCCTGGTTTATCGCTCGCCTGTCATTCAAAACATTCCATTGACTTGCCGCTGCTGTCATATAACTGCCCTGTCCTTCTACAACTCACTAGCGCAGGCCAAAGCAGCAAGCACATAAAAATATTATAGATATTAGCTATATGTAACCATCAGTGCAACATCAAAATGTTGATATTGACACTGTTAATACTGAGTTATGTGGTTACAATATATCACAACAAGCTATCACCACAAAACTAATATGTATGTATAGGTGACTAACCAACTGTAGCACAAGTGTGCTTTGTAGAAAAGATGTCCCTTGTGTTCATCTCATTAGCTGCCTGGTCATAGGATCACAGATGTAATAGGCTAAAAGTTTCCTGCCCTCTGTTACCTCAAAGTACATTCTGATTTATTGTGCATTTCGGAATTGTGTTCTTCTAGAATATCCAAAGTTGCATATTGTTACTATAAAATTTTAGTATATCAGCCTAGTTAAAATTATTGAAATACTTGAAAATAATTTTAAATTTCTGTATTTTTAAACACAAAAATGATGTGCTTGAATGACAAACATTGCATGCATAAAATTTATATTTTTGATGCCTTGATTTTGTTTTTATGTGCTATACTGATTAATAAATTTTTTTTTTAGTAAAAGTGCACAAAATATTGCCAGTTATAGTTCTGTAGTTGGGCCTTATTTTCCCTTGCAGTTTGCATTTATGAATTAGATGTGTACTACTGCATGTGCATTATTTATTGTGTAGACTGTAAGTTGAATTTTTGTATTTACACATTTCTTAACAATATTGCAGATATGATTCTGTAGGCATTCATATGTGTGCTTTTGTATTGTATGTCAAGTTGATACCTAGCTTAGTTGGAAGTTGATGCTTGCAGCATATGTTAAAAGCTTATTTAGTATTTCATGTACTTTCTAGGATAGTTATGGTCAATCTCTTGTGGGTCACCAGGCTTACAAAGTACCTATGTACTGCTATTATTAAATTGTAAAAGGAATTCTCCATGACATAGTCTTGTATGCTTTAAACCAATGCACAGTAATGTGCAATTTAATTTTAATCAATTTTGTAAAGCAATTCAAATACCTTATTTGTAGGTACTTTGTCAAATGGCCAGTAGGCCTAAATTGCTGGTGAAAGTTGCCATGTTTAAGTTGCAACATTTGTGGACACTGTTACACTCTCTCATGGCCTTCGATATCTGGTGAGAATGGGTAGTGGAGCTTGTAGGCCCAGAAAAAGTGACTACTTCAACTGTTGCACAGCCAGTCAACCCCATCATCCACACTTTATTTTGTGGCAGTTTCAAAACCTTGTTCCACGTGAGAAAATGTGGCCACAGCATCCCAGAGAGTATAACAAGTATAAACTTAAGCTTCACACTACAGTGAATGTTCTGAAGTGTCTTGGCTTGTATTTTTTTTTTAAATTTAGGTGCCCGAACACTTTTAGCATTTAGACTGAAAATAAAAGTAGTAATTTCAATATTTTGAAATGATTACTAATGCTTTTAATTCAACATTAATAAAAATGGAATTACTTTCTCATTGTTACTGAGGGCATGCCATTCAGTGTGCTTATTAAAAGATATTCTGGTAGGAGCAGCAACATTCTTCATAAGTAGGGACTAGAAAAATTAGAAACTTTTTTTGATTACAAAATTAGCATACATGCAAAACTATAATAGATGCATGCATTGGACTTTGCTAGAGAGATAAAATTAGTGTGTCACAACTGACGCATGCCAACATGCTGTGCACTCGAGTGAATTCCCCCCAGCTACGAGTGATCCTCACTTGGGGCATGTCATTAACAATGGCAGAATTGATTACACGTATCGAGCAAGCAGACGGCAAGCATTGGACAGCCGCATACGTAGAAGTAATTAACATGCTTAATTATGTAATGTATCGTCCACCCGGAATCCCGCATGCAAGCGCCACTCCCTTGAGTAAATTAAATATTTTCGATAATCCACTACCCGTCGGTTAGCCATGGAAGAAGTTCCAATGAACACCCGAGATGGCAGCACCCCTGTAACCTTGTGGCGTGACAACCCGCTAGCCTCAGGACGAGGTGTTTAAATGTGTCACCGCCTCCAAGCGGGGAGATAAAAAATAAGCGGTGCTCCAGCAGCCCTGAAAAACCAGCCCCTGCGTTAGAAGGCTACACTACCCCATGCACCCCGAAGGATTGCTGATCAGGGGCTTTTTCAGTATACAAGAAGGTTTAGCACCACGCTCCAGCAGAGATCCCGAGCTCATCGGCCGAAGAGGTTTGTGAGCTGTCCCAAGTCTGTAAAGACTCTCCTCTCCTCAGCCTGTGACATGGTTTGAACTCTTGCCTGCTGCTTGTGAAGGCAGCACCCTCTCCAGACAGCAGCAACTTTCCACATTTATAGTTTGTCGTAATAAATATTACATGAATTTAAAGCCTTGTTTCACTTACCGTAATTTTAGTAATACACCCCTTTCATTAATTTTGTTTGGTATCAAGTGTTTTTTTTTTTAAACAGTGCAATTAATTATCACGGTGGTAATCAGCTGTGAGGTGCATTGAACTCCACAGGAGACGGGGCCTGAAAGTTGGCATTTAAGCTCGCAGGGGCGCTCCGCTACATCTGGGTTTCCAGTGTCCCCTCAACTGTTATTAGACGTAGTCGTACCCTATGACTATACGTCCGCAGAGAGGTGAAAGGCTGCTTCCAGATGCACCATAAACACGACGGTATCCAGAGCTGCACAAGACGTCGAGAGTGACGCATTCTACTCAGGCTGCTATAGAACTAACCAATCAGAGCCCCAGTCAGGTAGAGCTGCCACATAGTGAACCATAGTATACCCTTGTGTTACGAATTTATTATACCGCCCACACAAGAGTCCCCGCTAGATAGTCTGTTAGACTAGTGTTTGCTGGAGCACAATCCGGAAGACCCAGATCCCGTGCAAACAGCAATTCCATTACCCATAACCACCATTGACAAACAGGTACCGCCAACTCAGGTGGATCCATCCAACACAAGTATTATCAAGCTAGCCTCAGGCAAATTAGTCAGGGTTCGATACCTGCGTATGGTGGATCTGCCAAATTGCTGTGTGATAAAGTTGGCATCTGGGAAAACCGTCAGGGTTTGACTCTCACCAAAGGTAGTTCCTAAACCATGTGGAAACCAAACCCCAGCCAACTATATTCCTGTAAGCCGACAGAGACCGCTGCGGATAGCCCCCATAGCCTTGGCCAGATCATCCACTGCCACCATCACCCTCGTGTAATCATAGACTTAGCCCTCATTCATACACCTGAGACCACTGACATCCCGCCTTTTAACAACTTTGGTCATGAGGAAGGTGAAACTCCCTGGGAGGGATTCATATCATTCCACCTCACTGTGGGGTTTGGTACCCCTCTCCGTCAAAACCGAGAGGGCGGTCAGCATAGTAACCGCTTACCCAACAAGACCCAAGAGGGACATGTGTCACAACTTAGTCACATTCAGATGAGTCGCCAACAGAAAGACTGAACACCAGCCAAACACTTTGCATATGGAGGCTTTACTGCTATACATACACCCATAGCGCGTCAATTTTTGCTGCACACGTACACAGGTTGAAGTGCATTTCGACCTGGATTTTCTGAAGTTGGCCACTCCTTTTGTTTACAGGGGCCTTTTCCTTGAGCTTGTATTCTCTGTATTACATGGTTTTATTTGTTTTCGCACTGATGGTTCCAAATAAGATATCTCAACTTGATGTGCATTTGTCACTGGGGCTTCTTGGTATTATTGTTTCGGATTTTGTTGATCTTGTAGTATTTTAACTACAGAGCTTTCCGTTTCTTTCAAGGCTCTGTTTATCAGTAGGGAGTTTCACCGTAAATGCCTTGCGTGCTCTGATTTGTTGACTGCCTTACTAGTCATCAGATCTAACTACAACTCACCCGCATCTTTCCAGGATCCGGGAGAAGCTGGCGGGGACTGTGCGGATTAGTGTTCATGTTGTCTTCCTGTGGGTTTCAGGGCATGTTGGCATCCCTGGCAGTGAAACAGTGGATATAGCAGATAAGGACACATTTTGCCTTCCACCCTGTGACCTTCGTGTCCTTTGGTGTGATGTGTTGCATGCGGCTCATCGCCTTGTATGGCAAGCTTTGCAGCGGTAGTAGACTTCTTTCCCACTGTCAAACAAGTTACAGGCCATCTCCGACTTAGCTGTTTACACTCGTCCTGATGTTTCGTGCACTTGCAGGGAAGATGTTGAGCTTTCTTGACTTTGCATCGGGCACACTTGTCTGACACACATTTATCTACTTGGTGATGAACCCTCTCCAGAGTGTGCTTCCTGTGGCACTCCCCTGACTGACCAGAATATTCTGGTGAAGTGTCTCCTATATGACCAGGCTCATCGCAGACTTTTAATGTTCCTTATAGCGTACAGCCAATGCTGTGTGATGGAAGTACCTCTGTGAGTAGCGTACTCCCATTTTTATGTGCGACGGGCCTTTTTAATGTGTTGCGATTTATTATTTCATTCTTGTCCACTCTGTTGCATTGTTCTTGTGTTGTTTCACAAGAGTGTTTTTTCCTGTTTTGTTTATTTTGTTACTGTACTTTTGCCACCTGTGAATGTTTAAATTGTTTTTGATTTAATTTTTCTGTGGGTGTTAATGATCTTGCTGTCGAGTGTGCCTACAATCCCACTCGCTTACCCCATACTACCTACAAACTTCCTAGGCCCTATCTATCACTAAAAAAGCACAAAATTCCCCACAAATAGTCTCATGGCATCTAAATATAACAAAGACATGGTGGCAATAGTCACACTGAAATGGGAGTGCTGTAATAATTATTATTTTTAGTACTGGTCTCTAATTTGTTAAAACAATTGTAGCTAGAAAAAAAGTCTAGCTGTCCACATATTTTTATAATATGTACTCATATTTTCATAACAGTATGCGTTTTGGCTGTACGGTAGCATGTTTTGACTCACATTCTGGAAGTCGTGGGTTCAATCCTGCCGCCTGCACATTGGAGGTGGTTTTTTCCCCCAAAACTGTTTTCCCACTCCCCACTCCAGGCAAATGCTTTTGCAGTTCTTGCATATATCCTGCCATTTTTCCACCATGCTATCGTCTACAAGAGACTTGCGCTGTTGGCATGCACAAAATAACAAGACTAATTAAAAAATTTTAAATTTTAGCCCCCTTCCCCCGTACCTCTTTTTGTTATTTTGTAATGAATTTTTGCAAGTTACTAATTTTTTTGAGTGCATTTTTGGAAGAAAAATTACATTTCTGAAAAAATGAGCCAAAAATAGCATTAATAGCACTAATTCACAAAGAACAGCATTTATAGCAAGTTGATAGTTTTTCCAGGCCCTATTCATAGTATTCAGTTGACTGTGAACAGCCTATACTTGAGTATTCTCTGTTTGGTCCTTAAGTCCTAGTGAACAATCTGAATTGTCTTAAGCTAATGTCCTCTCAGAGGGATTTGGGGCATCTCTACTAGTTACAGTTCCATGCTTCTGGTGCTGGAGCATCAGCACGCCCTTGTGTCCTTGTGAAGTAGAATTCACAAAAGTGGGTGGACGAAGCAGATGGGTCATAATGAGAAAGAAAGCTTTCTCCAATGCTATTATTACAATGTTGTCCCTTCCCAGACTGTTTTTTTGGGGGGGGAGAGGGGGGACTTTACATTTTTGGGATAATCCCGCAATATAGTTATTTTTTGTTTTTTCATACAGACAACAGCGATATCAAGACCATAATACTGTTTTACCAAAAATACTGTCGCTAACCTTAAGATTGATAAGAATTCCTTAACAATACTGCATAGTGAATACCAAATTCATGATGGTTGTGTTAAGAAATCCAGTGTGTGCAAGTTACTGACCTTAACTGCCAAACGTTAGTGTGGTGAATAGACCCCCCTGGTTGAATATGCAGTACAGTGAGTTGATGTTAAAGTTGTGAAGTAAAAAAACAGCCAAAGATATACAAATCTGGACAAGGATTTGTGGGCTGGAACATAGTCTTGGTCAATGCTGAGTCTCCAGGTCAGTAATCTTATTACAATTGTACAGTTCCTGCAAGTAAAGCAACCTGACAGACTTATGAACTATTCCACACTGGATGAGGTAAAGTAAACACACAGACTAACCATGTAAACTGTTCCTTGGGATTGGCAGGCCAAGAAAAGGTTGTCATTGTGGAGTGATTGGCTCGTCGGGGCTCGTCTTGCCGCACATGGTTAGTGAGGTGACGGCCTATACACGTAGTCGGCTAGGACGAAAATAATTTCACCGTACAAAATTACATACAATCACATAAATACACTTGGAAAATGATGGAGTACGCATGAGTGGTCACAATAAACATGCAAGCCCGTGAAAGCAGTATTAGATGGAGCGGATGCCGCTGGATAAGTGTTGCAACGGAGCACGTGGTGCAGGTGAAATCTCAGTATTTCTCCGCAAAGATGGCAGATTCTGGTCAGACAAGATATTATTCTGGTTGGAAAAATTATTCCATTGCAGATTGAATTGGTTTTGAGCCTCTAGCATGCCAGATGGCAAGAAAATCAGACATGAGAAATGACCACATGGTCACATACAAATCATCAATTACACAAAATACATTGAACCTTGAATAAAATTGACATAGAACCCTGAAATAAATTGTAGCACACATGATATTACACAAATAAACCATCGAACTGCATGGATGGCGCAGATATCGACTTGGCGGCTGTGAACCACGTGGTCGCAAAAAATGTGGCCGTAAAATTATACATGAAAAATACCCTTGAATACATACATAAAAACAAAGCCTTTAAAATTGACCACAGCAATAATACAGAAATTTCAATGAAGTGCCTTTAGTATAGGTGGATGGCGCCTGATTCAAGTTGAGCAGGCCACATGTCCTCTCGGACATCTTTCCTCCCTTTCTCCTCTTTAAAGTTTCAAAAAGCCACAAAGGCACAAATTATTATTTAAGCGGAAGCATAATGCTGGGGAAATTATCTGACAAACATACGCGAGCAAAGGTTAACCGGTATACTAAGAAAGAGCTATGGTAATCTACATCAGTGCAAAAAGTTTTAAGTGTGTAAGTGACAGCATCATACCTCGCCAGACCTCCAATGACGACTGCACCGAGGCTAGTGTCGCGCGGACCTACCATGGCTGCCTACGGGGTTCACATAAGCGGAAGTGCTATGCACGGCGAGTAAAACTTTTATATGTGAAAATAAAGTGGCACAAAATAATTTAAATGTTTTTCATTTTAGATTTTCTTATTAATTTTCTGTATCATTTTAATGTCTCTTTGACTGCGTTCATGCCGGAGTATTACTGTTCTTAATCTCCGCGCAGTGCACACTTTGAATTCATAACCAAACATTTTGCAATATTGACATACATATATATTCAAACACTTTAAGACATTTTGACTCTGAAAAATAAAGAAGACACATTTTACACTGAATAATATTCCGTTATAGGAAAGTTCAAATTGGAGCCTCTGTGCACACGTGTCACGTGCGTGGTGAGTGCCATCATGGGCTTAGCGCCGCTGGCTGTTAGCCAGTGTCAACTTTTATAATTTGTTCTTGAGAAGTTTTACATTTACGTAACCTGCCTTTAAATTTGTGAAGACACGAACCATTTATTATTTGCTTCCTAATCAACAGTTATGGCCTGTCAGTAATAATTATGTGTATTTAGCAGCGACAAGAAATGAGCAATTAATGCCGCCATGATTGCCATATAGTACCATAATATGTTCAGAGAGAGCGTCTACAAGTAGGTATCTTGACAATAAAAAAACACAGTGTGGCCAAGATTACAAAATATAGTTTCCTCAATATTCAAGTCAAATTGACGTTCTACAATAATCCCTCTCTCTAGGAATTGCAAAAAAGTAATTTGTAATATAAAGTGTTAAATTATTCAAACAATTTTCACAAGACTTATCAAAATATAACTGAAAAAATACACAATTTTGCCATGGTTGCTGATAAATCATGTGCATGGGACTGGATTACAAATCAATGATGGTTAATTAATTACATAACCTAAAAAAATTATGAATAGTTCTCATTAGCTTACAAATTAGTTATGGCACCTACCACTATACTCCCAAACTTGTGAACTTCGTAAATCTGCTTGTAACCTACCAGTCCATTTAAGGTCAATAAAAATTTGATTAACATTTTATTTAGTTGAGAGCACAGAATTCAACTTCATAATGTTTCAGGTGAAACTGGAAAAGGATTGATATTTGAGAAAAACTGTCCATTTCAATTTTTAAACATTAATAATTATGTCAATAAAAAATCAAGATATAAGAGGGAGAAGCAATACAGCACTATTACTTTTAAGGACAAACAGTTGTGTTCATCCTCCATTTGTGCCATCTTCATTGAGTTTTAAATGTTATTTTCCTTTACTCTTTTAGTTCTGTGTTAGAATTTGATCATGATTAAATTTGCCATATGATTCTGGAGTTTGCTGATAAATTATTTGTGTAGTTACATTTTAGCATGTGATATTTTATAGTGAGACTACTTTTCCTTATAGTACTTAAGTTCATGGTAGCTTCTCTTACAGCTGTTGGTGGCCTGTTGTACGTCTGCCACATTTTCTTACATGTTTTATTTTTGTTTTGTTAAGATTCATTTTTTCTATCTTGATGCATGTTGCATTGTAGATTAAAGTAGTTTTTCCAAAGATGAATCGTGTGTGTTGATGCTTGATCAGTGTGTAGTCCATTCATTAACTGTAAATTCAAACATTCTTGACAATTCTGAATTCAAGTTAGACTCGTGTAGGATTGTACAGCTATTCAGTTTCTTTAATTATTTATCTTTTAAATATTACAGCAAATTGAAATTACAGTTAATAAATTATAGTTTCTGCAAAAAGTTGTTAATAGTTCATCATGAGTGAGAGACTAAAGTGGTGGAGTTGTTGTTTCCCATGTCTAGCGACTCTTCTGTGCGAATGTGGAGGTTGCACAGCCGCTACGACCTGTCCCCGGATAGCTCTGACGGGGTCTGAAGTAGCGTCCTGGCCTCCCAGAGTGCCACTCCGACGCAAGTGACACTGGACATTCCAGTTGACCTCCTGCCGAGGCCTTGGCCATGGCCTAGCCACAGCCTCCTGGCTGCCTGCGTTATGCTCATCACCGTATTAATTCTCGTTCAGTTCCTCCTGTGCAGGCGAGCCATCTGCCTCCCATGACCAACATATGACTTTGGAACAAACAGTATTTTGTAAATTTTAAATGTAATGTAAATCATGTAAGATAATTGTTTGTATATATTTTCAATAAGCTAGTGGTGGGTAACATTACCATGACAAAAGTTGCAACTAAGATTTCTCATCAGTGGTGCCAAATGTTTGTTTTAATTTAATTTGTAGACACTAGCAATGAATTTGTTATTAAGAATTTTCAATTTTTTTTCTTCTTGTATCCATGTAAGCTGTCGGAAGTTGTAACACGTCCAAGATTTTAATCTGTGATGCATTGCTTGTTGCAGTTCCAGAAAAAGCTGAAAAATTAAATTATTTGTGTGGTTTTTTTATGTACTCCTTTTTTGTAGATTAATATGTTGAAAATGGGCACAGACAGGACCAACCATGGTTCTGATTAGGAAATGGTTTAGTTATCCTTATCATAAAAAAAAAAAATTTTTATTCACTTGCATATTTCACATAATTTCCAGCCCAAGATTTATTCACACTTGTACAATGGCCATACAGAATTACATGTATCACATTGACACCATTTTGTAAGTTTTTACACATAATTCTACTTTAAATGTGAAAATGAGCATTAAAGATTTTTAAAAAGTTATTTTATTTAATTTTTATTAACGTTCTGAAAGTTTTGTGTGTGCCAATTTGCTATGACAATTGTGGTGGTAAAATTTTGTTTGATAATTACAGGACGACTTCTAGTATTAAATGAAAACTGTAAATTGTGTATGTGCCAATTATTCAATTTAACACTGCAGTCTATAACACTGTTCGTAATGTATAGAAGATTGTGGTATTCTATGTAAACTTAGTTTTCAAAACTTCTGAATGTAGAGAAGTTTAATTCTTCCAAGGGATACAAACATACATAACATTTTTTATGTCGGTTAGCACTATATAAAATTTGAGATGGTCATTAATATTTATAACTTTGTTGTACTTCATACCGTATAAATCACAGTTCACAAATCTACCTTAGGTGCTGTTGTTGGTTTTGTAGCAGTCTTAATGAATTTGACTTGAGTGATAAATGTGAAAATCTTAGTTACCAGGAATAACATTTTTTTTGTGTCTACAAAGAAACTTTAAATAAGGTACTGGTTTATTACTATGTAGGCCAGTATCATAATGGTAATGTAAAATATTCAACTCACAAAATTTTAGTTGATGAATTTGTATATATCGGAGACAATGTTAAAACTTATTACTCTTAAACATTTGCACATATAAGACAAGTTTATGGGCATGTGTGCACTTGCATGCATATAAGTTTTATCATTACATTTTTGTAAATATGAAGAGTTACTTGAACCAAGGAAAGTTTGGTGCAACCTTTCTATAGAAAGTAGCAAGAATGTGTAAAGGCAAATAGTTAAGGTACCATAGTGTACATTTTTCTTGGTTCTGTTTGCAATCTCAAGGAAATCATTTTGCATCTCATGATATACGGTACATAACTTATATTTTAGAGATAACGAATCTAGAACGAACAGAAATAAATACTTGCATTGTGAACTCATGTTGGGCTGAACGTATAATTACTGTTAAGTGTATGTATTTAGAAATATAGTGACAAGTAGATTTTCAGCATTCCCAAGTTATTGAACTAATGCATAGTTTCCTGTCATTGAAATGCTGTTGTATCTGCCAGTTACATAGTCTGTAATGCACTCTTGCTGTAAAATGTTTGTTTTGTACAAGTGCATTGCAACTTTATGCCTTTATGGAGTATTGTGATGGGCTTCTCCACTTGCAATTTGTGAAGTCAGGAAACTTATAGGTTGGCGAAAACTGGAAGTTTTCATGTGGACCTATTTGCATGTCATCTTTGATACATCAGTTGGATTAAGAGTTTGGGCCATTGAATTATTTTGCTTGTCTATTTAAAATGTGGTCATTACTTCAGATTCACCGCCTGTTAACGAACATAAAAACACCAGAAAGTAAGAGAAAATTGCAAGTCATGTTGACCCAATATAATGCTCTCATGGTAATGAAGTAGTTCATAAAATAGAATCCACCGTTGCCTTTGAGGATAAATGTGCCTGCAGTGGAGATTAAAGATCTCAAGTACTGCGAATTTGCTTAGATGCAATAAAAATAGTTGCTAGAGTGGCATTTTTGAAGACATTTAGTCTTCGTTGCATTGTGATATTTGGGAGTTATATAAGATTATTGTAAATATGTAGGTTGTCAATGAACTGATTCTTTTTTAACATTATACTATAGATAAAATCAATAAAATAAATTAGCAATATATGTATATGTTGTGTAATTATTTCTTACTTTTAATCTTTCCCAGCGGTTTTGTATTGCCATGCTCGTGAGCACACATTGTTGCGTGCGTACAATTGAATTCACTGAACATGAAGTACTACCCATGTCTTGCCTGCAATGGTTGTAAAGTATGTGTTTTGATCAAGAACATACAGTATATGAGTTTGGGGAAGACTTGGGGAAATAGATTTATTTATTGACACACAAATCTTCTTTAAAAGGGGGTGGGGGGGGGGCGGTTAATTCTGTGTACTTGATTGGAATACATGCTCTTGAGCCCCTACATCTCTCTGTAGAAAATGCATACATGTACATTTTAGAGGCTAACATGGAAGCTGTCATAATTTAACATTGTATTTACCTGCAGAAGGGTTGCCCTTGCATATGAATTGCGCAAGTATTTGACTTTGGTAGATCTTTATTTCTAGTTACATAGGAAATATTTTTCAGATTAATAAAAGCGGTTACCTGGTTTATTTTTATATCTTTCACCCCTATAACTGAATGCCCAGGCCACAGGTAGCAGCTCAAGAGAAGTTTCAGTGGATAACCGCAGTTGCCACCTGGCACGACACTTGTTCACGTTACTTGCGAGAACCATTTTATGTAATGCAAATAACTCCAGACAATTTTTTCTGTATTAAAAAAACCAACACAGGCTAATTATTCACATATATACTAAACAACATAACACAATAGATTTAATTTCAACACTTGAACTTGACGCACTCTCGCCTATGTTTTTTGCTTTCAAATCTATTTTGGGGGGGGGGGGGGGGGATTTCCCTTCTTCCCCAGCTGGTTCGATAGGGGTAGGCGGGTTAGGTAAGGTAGATATGAAAGTACTGATTCCCTCCGGGATGTGAGTTTACTGCCCTTCAGAGGTGTAATAAAATCTGATTGAAAGTTTGCTCTGCAGGTCGAGGATCTGCCCATGGGAATTTAATGGGGCACCGGTTTGTTGAAGGGCTTGGAATTGCTGGAGGAGAATTAAACCCCAGAATGAGTCTGATCGTAAACGACTCCCTCCCAGGGAGCTTGATCTTACTCACCGCGAAGGCCATCAAGAAACGTGATGTCAGCTGTCACTAGTAAAATGTAAATAATTAAGAAAATATATAAGAAGAGAATGAGGTGGGGGTGAATCACTTATTGCCCGAGATCGCAACCTTGTTGTCGTCCCTTATGCTTCCGGGGTGTTTGTACATGTTGGTCCTGGTCGGTTTATGTGATGGAACAAAATCAAGTGCAGCAGTGGTCACCTTGTACTCACGTATCCGTTTAGGGGGAATTATTATATTCAGAACTTTCCCTGCGTCCGCACGGATTCGACAAGTGGTGGGAGGCAGTCTATTAATGACACAGCTGTGGTATCGCTTTTGCTACTGGCTCGGGTGCTGGAAGTACTAAATAGCTAACCTGTTAAAAGTCCAGCTACGGCCAACAAATTCCTAATAATGAATCCAAATAGAAATTGCAGTTTTCATTAACCAGACAGAGAACTACCCCCAATTAGTCTAACCTCTCTGCTAGTTGTGTTACGGGTGGTGTAAGTTCACTGGTAGGCTCGACAGGTGTCCCAATGGTAGGTTGAGTTACCTCTCTTTGAAGTGCCCATTCGGGTAGATGTCTAATCTGACTTTGACGTCCACCTCCTTTCTTAGGCATGGGCTTAGTGATTAACAAAATATTAAGACAACAAAATATCTTAATTGGCTTGTATGGTAATTAAATTATTATGAAGGCTTACTCACAATCTAATAGCGGCGTTCAAGCCCTCCTGGACGTGGTCTTCTGCAGACACGCTGAGGTAATGAGCGTGACAAGGACAGACTAAATGGGAGTGTTTCTTTGGACAGGCTCGGGTGTACCGGACACGTCTCGTGACTCTGTCTTATTCAGACTCAATTTGGCCACCTTCAGGCTCCAGGAAACCCAAGGGGTTGGGCCAACTCGTGACTGGTCTCTAGAGGTCGCTGGTTTGCAAAATGAGCCACCAATTATAACTAGTAAGTTTACACTTGCTCAAATACAAATAAAGATATATGAAGGGAAAGTGAAATGACTACCTCACCAGGAATTGTTTTTTACCACAGCGTATTTATTATCGCTATTTGAAAGCTGGGGGATGATTGGTTCAGTACAAGAAAGCTAATTAATAAATAAATTATTTTTAAGTCTCGTCAGGCAGGTGAAGGTAAACCTGTGCAAGTTAAAATGGAGTAACTATTAAAACCGAATATTTCCCAAACTTCTAAAATTGCAATTGATAGAGAATAGTAAAGGGGTTGTTTGTCCAGAAGGGATAACGTTTATGGCCTGCTACCGCAGAGTCCTAGAATTGACTGTGGTAAGGTGGTGCAGGGGTAGGGATGCTGCGATACCTTTGGAGCTTCACAGAGATTTCCTCCAGTGACTGCATAATGGAAACTGGTCAAAGTCGAAGAGCTTTCTTCGGGTTTTGGTGAGCCTTTGTAAGCTGGAGAGTCTTCTGCAGACCCTGGAGAGCCCTCCGACCTTGGTCGGTGGGCTGACGTATACTGGTGAGAGTGGTTTAGCTTCTCCTTATATACTCAAAATGGCAGCTTGGTGGTTGTCACAGGGGTGCGGGGTTTGCTAGCCTCCAATTGCAGGAGTTGGTTATTTCAGGGCAGTAGGCTATGCCACGTATTTCTTATATCCCTGCCTGGAGACTGTTCACATATTTACTGCCTCTCCACGAGACTGGGCAGTAGTGACATCGGCAGCAGGGGTGCTGCTCTTATTGCAACCCTGACAACTTCTTTTTCTCTATCTGCTGTGTCGGCTCTGTGAGTAAAATAAGCTTAGTCTTCGGGGGTGGTGACCGCATGTCAATTTATGGGTGGGCTTTACAATCTCATTAATTATTCAAGTGTCTGTAGTTGTCCAAATTGCATGGATCAACCCTGTAGCCATGGAATTAATTGTCTGCCAGCATGTGATTTGCCGCGTTTAGCTTCCATCGCTTGATGGGGTGAAGTCGAAAAGTAGAGCGCACACGCTCGCTGCGCAGTAGTGTGGCATGCATCAAACTGAATAAGTTGCACCCCATATTCTGACACTTAGAATTAACATCAAGTTATTGACCCATACAAGAGTAAATATGGTATTTCTTTTTAGTTTGTGAATAGTCACTATCATATTCACAGACCATTAATCCAAAAGAGGAGAAAATTGATTTGTATTAAAAAAATTTTAACACTTATTTATAATGTAGTTCTCACTTCCACCCTGGTGTACAGTGTTGTTGAATGTGGTTAACAATCTGTGGGCTTCATTAATAGCTTAAGGTGCTCAGGTGTATCATGTGATCAAAAGTTTTGGAACCGTGACAGAAAAAATATTGTAAACATGAGGCCATGCCAAAGTCTTGCCACAACCCATTTTTTAAGACAGGATAATAATTTCAATACATAACCTATAATACTTGGCAAGAGATGGCTAGTATATAACTTTATCACTGCAACTTTTAAAATGTTGTTAGTATTTTTGTGTTGGTGTATTTACTCCATTTTTACCTCCGTTGTTGGTATAGCAATACAAGAACAACAAGAATTCTGAGTTGTATGTTACAAATAAAATACTACCTTCCCATGGTTAGGGCCTACAAATTTTCATTACCGCGAAATACTGGAGAAATTATGCTTATTCACAAAACTCTGAAATTCCCGCATTTATGAAACGACAAAATTTTTTGTTCAAGTGCATCTAAAACCACAGTGTGAGCTTCTTTTATCATGAAAACTCTGACATGAAGTTTTATATTATTCCATTTATTGTACACAATTAACTCATTTACTTCACATATATGCGGATAACAAAACTATTTGCATTGTGATCATGTTGTCTTGTCGACTGTTGTTAAGATGGCAGATAAATTGCAGCCTGCTACTTTGTCATAGATATTGCTTAATGACAGGTTTACAGCAAGATCTGTAGACACCAGGTTGTCTCACAATGGCAAAAATGAGTTCGGGATATTAGGGTATCTTCGGAAAGTGAATTTGCAAAGATCTCTAATGTAAACAACTGTATTGCATTTGTATGTAATCCTGTGGTAATTTGATAATTTATTTGATGTGTGATGAAGTTCTGCGCATTTGCAATGTGCACTCTGCACGCCAACTTTGTCCCATCTTCGATCAAGCCGCTCATACAGGGGCAAGTCATTACTGACGCACGACGCGTTTCGGCGCTTTTGGGAAGCACCCTCTACATGACCAACTTTGAGCGGCAATCACTGATGGGCAAGTTCACCCTAAATAAAAACAGTAATGGAGGTGGGACACGTGAACCAATCCAAAGTTGACAGACAATGCATCCTTTAACAACGTGATACATGGTTTTACTGTTCTCCAAGACTATACAAGAAGCAGTCACTTTAGTGCCCCTCCACGAAGAAGCAGCCATTTCCACTCTACTACTGCCGCCGCTGAAGGGATGCCCAGAAGAGTCATAACCTCCCAAGGTACGAGGGCACTGTGTGTAGTCGCCCTGCACAGTGTGACTCTCAAGATAAGGATTCAGGATCCTATATGTGAGTAAATAAGCTCCACTCGCTAGAGGCAGGGTTAATATCTGCACACCCCGTTGAGTACCTAATGAACTGGGAATTTCAGTATAAAAGGGATCCCAGAGTAGGACTCACGAGCGACTTTTGCTGCACCTTCTGGCTGTGAAAGCAATTGCTGTTAACACAGGACAGAGTCCCTCACCTGCGCGTGACCTGGGAAGTACCATTGCCCGACAATTCCATCCAGCCCCAGAGGACCATCTACTAAAAGGCCCTCAACCTCTTCTACCACCTCCAGCAACCCTCGGAGAGCCACTGTCGTCCAGAGGCTTTCCACCTCTTTGGCCTCCACCAGCAGCTTCCGGAATCATCAATGGCTACCAGAGGGCCCAGCAAACATCCCTACTCCCTTCCATCCTTATCCTTCCTTTCATCCTTACTTACGTACTTACTTGTAAGTAAGTACGTGCGCAGGGCGCAGGACACTCTGCCACCGACAGCCAGCTCACCCCTCTCGTGTCAGCTGTGGTGTCGCTGGGTCATCAACGCTCCACGGGGTAAGCAGGCCAGCCGTGCCATGAGAGGGGAGGGCGATCCCTTTTCCCCAATGCCACGCGTCCATGTTGGTTCACCTACATCTATCGCGTATGTGGCTTGTTGGCAAAGCGTGGCTAGTAGGACAACAGACAGTGCGCCGGCACTGTGGTGCTCTGAATATTTACGTCCTATAGTAACCAATGAACAATGACTAAACTCAAACCATGCCTATTGTCAATCCCATCGTAAGACCAAGTTATTAAACACCCATGCTACTGACAACCGCAGAACAAACAGATAGTAGCAGTGAAACCGTGCAGGACAGATAAAATTTCGTAACCAAAGTGAAATCTGAACGAACCATTTCCAAATTACATTTTTCCAAAATATTGTGATAATTTGTTGTGCAATGGCCAGGGTACCACTGTATTCTAGTGTGTACAGTGTGGCATAAAATATCACCAGGAATCCCTCAGCAGCACGGAACAGAATTTAGTTGCAGGACTCCCATTTGTTTATCATGTCACATGACGTCTACTAAGTTCAGGCAGGGTGTTAATCACACGCAAAACAGAACCGCAGTCACCCCACGTGATCAGGTGTTGGGAGTTATTAGGATGGTTGGAAAACTATGTAGCAGTGAATGTGAACAGCAAGCTTTCCCAGATAATAGTGGCACATGATGCTAACAATGTGTCAGGTGGAGTGGCACAGAGCGTAGGAGGGGAATGGCAACAGAGATGGGGAGGAGAGCGGCGCGAAGCTGAGATGCCTCGTGCTCCCACCATGCACGGGTGAATATAAACAAACTCTTGCCACCCGAACCTACACTAACTGCCTACACAATATTTTCTGCCACTTCAACACGTGTTTCCTACACCCGTCTATCCAACAATTGTGCAAATTACCAACAAAATTTTCAAATTTTCCCACTTGTTAATCCGTACGTAACAGTGACACCACAAACCGCGGGAATGGAAAACGCAGTTCGAAGCGGAACCACGGAGACCAACCCACCTCAACATCTGCCAGAACAGACAACTGCAAAACACCATCGAAGTTCTAGACATTGCCAATATTTGAAGATACGCCAATGGAAGATCCAGCAGCATTCCCCTGATATGGGGAAAGCCGTGAAGAATGGACCAGCTGTGTCGGAGGGCAACTCCGCAGAGAGGCGCGCTCTTGGAGGACATCTCTCAACCACATGCCTTCTGTGGGAGGAGTTTCGACATGCATTCCAATGCAGATTTCGGGGAGTTTTCACTTCTGTACAGGCCCAGAACAGACTGACTCTCGAAGGTCAACAATTGTGTGAGTCACTAACAGCTTTCATTACATGTAAAAACCAACTTGTTAAGCATTTCCATCCAAATTAGGCTGAATGGGAAGTACTTAGTAATTGCAGAAAACCTTGACCTGAATTTGGAGCAGCATTCATTCCTTTGTTAAATGGAACCCTCGAAGACCTAATGCATGCTGCAATAATTTTAGAGGATGCATGTATCATCCCGCGGTGATGTAAGTAGAGTAAAAGGCGACACGAGCCAGGAGGTAAAAATCTAAACAAACCTAGTTTTGGCATGTCACGAAATTTTCAACAACCATTGAGTAGTAATAGTGCACCAATGCATGGGAAGTGATATAATGAACAGACGCGTGGTAGTATGTATAAAAGGAACAGGAGGAGTGGAACTATGGGAACAAGTGGTCAGAAACTACAAAATCGAAGCGGAACAGGTAATGCTAACCAACAGCAGCAAGGATGGAACCCAGATTATACACCCATGCACGTAATGTCCAATTCCATAGTACCACTGGCATAATTCCCCGAATAACTTGCACATGAGATAAATCAGAGAAGTAGCAAAACTTAAACAACAGGGAAACGGGTTGCAGGTGTGAAGGGGCCGGACACTTCCGACACCCCGCCCACAAAAATTCGGACAAGACCAAGCACGAAATTAAGTCTACAACAGTCACTAGTACAACAAATTAGCAGCAGCCACGCACCATTTATCCGTATCGTAGTTACCTTAAACTGACAGTTGTGCCACATTACGATTGACACTGCAACTTCATACGACCACACTTTGTATGCAAGCAGGACATGACGCCTGCAGATCACGTGATTCAGTTGGCCACGAACGAGCATTGTAGTACAGCCGTAGGACAGGCAGTAGTGAAAGTTCAAGTTCATGACATTGAGACAATGACGTCTGTCATTGTTACACCAGAAATTTGTGAGGAAGCTATTTTGGGGATACAATGGTTAACAGAACAGCACACAATAATGGAACCGGCAACAAAAAAGATACATTTTGGCGCCAAAGAAAGATACACCGAGTACAATCTGGACTGCTGCCCGACGGGTAGCCTACCTGAGGTGAAGTAAGGGGATTTCGACCATTCCCGTACGAGTATCAGGCCGCATTTCAGCATGTCTTTGACGAACGCCATAATGTATTCAGGGGAAATGATGTGTTAAAACACACAACCATCGCTGAACACGCGATACCATTTGTAGACGAAAAACCAGTCCACAATAGCCTGCGAGGTTACTTACCACATCAAACGCGGATAATCAAAAAACAAACCCAGGAGATGCTTGGTGATGTGATAGAGCCGATGGACAGTCCATTTAATTCTGTGATTACGTTGGCTACAAAGAAGAACGGAACATGGCGATTTTGTGTAGACTTTCGACCGCTAAATCGACACATGCAGCTCACCTCCGCCATGTATAAGTGTGAAGGACGCACTGAGTACATTAGGGCAAGCAAAAATTTATTCGCCCTTGGATTTAAAAAGTGGATATTGGCAAGTGCCGGTAAAACTCGCAGACAGGCTGAAAACAGCATTTACGGCTCCCTATGGCCGGCATTTTTCAATACTATGCGGATGCCATTTGGGTTGCAATGTGTACCTGCAACATTCCAGGTATTAATGGTACATGTGCTGGATAGCATTATTGGAGAGTATATGCTGGCGTATCTCGATGATGTCATTATTTGGTAAAATAGCTGGGAGGAAGTACATCATTTGGCAGTAATCCTGGAGAGGCTTGCAATCAATGGCCTCACATGCTCAATGAGAAATGCCATGTGGGGAAAACCAGCATCGATTTTCTAGGCCACATAATCGATGAGGAGGGAAACCGGCCGAATCCGGAACAATTGAGGATCATCGTCAGCTACCCACAGGCCAAAACCCGCAAGCAGCTGAGAAAGTTTTTCGGATTGATTAACTGGCTAGGGAATAAATTCCGAAGTTCGTAACAATCACTGCACACTTGACAGAACTTTTGTCACAGCAGAAAAGATTCCATTGGACGAGCGGGATGGAAAGATCATTTTCGTACATTAACTGTGAATTCTGATCGTATACGATACTGGCACATGCTAGCAAGAATTTGTACCTTCGGACTGATACAAGACAAGATGGAATAGGTAGAGTATTGTACCAGGTTGGCGACATTGGGGAAAAACATGTTATCGACTTACCGAGCGCGAAACTAGGGCTGGCTGAAAGATGCTGCGATGTGAACAAGAGGGGTTGCTTGGCTGTTAATTGGGCAGTCAAGATATAACATGCATACCGCGAATACCAGCGGTTCACATTAAGTACAGATAACAAGTGCCTTGTGTGGTTACACAGCATGCGAGAAGCTCGGAGTAAGTTGACGTGATGGGCGTTACATCTGTAGGCCTACGATTTCACAGTGTAACATGTGCCCAGCAAAGAGAACGAATTGGCAGGTGCATTGTCCTGGAACTCTAGCAATGGGGTAATTGTCAGACATGAAACAGGATAGGAGGTCGTTTTACCGCCAAATTCACGTGACAGTATCGTAGGTGTATGTGCAACAAATCTCTGCCGCCAACAATGAGGGTTTAATTAGCTACATGTACAGAGATGTCGAGGCGCAACGAAGTTGCAGGTTCGTGAAGGAGAAAATGCAACAATGTGCACAGCTGAAAGTTGAGGGATGGCGTGTAGTATATGGTAGGTTGGAGACCTGTTCGGTTCAACAGCCAGGGAAATGGTGTATGTCACCATGCCTGCGAGGAGTCATGGTTTCGCCTATTCGCACTGTGGCAGCATGGCTGGACACCCAGGAGTTGAACAGACAGTTAGGAATGTGCGCGACAATTTTTTTTTCGCCAGGTCACAGCAGGGATGCGAGAAGATACGTACGACAATGTAAGGAGCGTAACTTGTACAAAATGTGCCGTGCAGATGGGAGGCAGCAACAGTGCCCCCGAATGCCCTGAAAACCATTTGAGATGGTGTTTTTGCACCTGATGAGTCCGTACCCCAGAACGAGGGGAGGAAAGCGATATCTTGTTGTGGTGACCAATAATTTCTCATGCTGGACAAAGGAGTACCCTACTAGTGGGACGAGTGCAAGAAATGTAGCCAAGGTCTTGGAAGAGCAATTTTTCCCATGCTAGGAATTTCCGCGTAACTTGTAAACAGATAATGGTACACAATTTACTGGCAAGAAATGGAGAGAATTGTGAACGAGTTGGGGCAGTCACCGCATTACAACGGCTATCTACCACCCGAGCGCCAATCTGACAGAATATAGAAACCAGGAAATCAAAACGCAGTTACGGGTACATGTAGGTGAACACCACGCCACTTGGGTAGACCACATTTCCGCCATTCTTGAAACGTTGAGAAGACGAGTAGATGAGACAACAGGGAGATTACCTGCCAAAGTATTATTGGGACGTAATCTACATATCCTGTGGGAGGCAAAATGCCAGCAGCTAGATGAGAATAAGTAGTGCATTGCCAAGTACCAACATGCAAAAACAGCAATGACAAAGATGCTTGCACGAAGTGAGGCACGGCTAGATCGTTACACGGCAGTATGGCTACCGGTTACGTACAGATCACTGCCAGAACTGCACGACGGGCAAGAGGTGTACATATGGACGCACACCCAGTTAACTGCTAGACAGGATTTTTGTGCAGGATTAGTAGCACAATGGAGTGGACCGAATTACGTGCTACAGAAGCACGGGTCGACCACGTATACGATCCACATGGCCAAAAGGAAGGGGAGAGTACATCAGGATGACAGCCGGCTGACCCCGGGTGCCATCGACGACGAAGTCGTCCCAGTGTGTCCCGACCCCACGACGGCGCAGTCTGTTTCGAGCTCAAGGAGGAGCGGGAGGAGATGCGAGGTGTGGCAGCACTTCAGGGGTGAGATCCCGCAGAGGACCCGCCCACGCGCGCCAATAAGGAAGCACCACTAGAGGTGCCGCAGAACAAAAATTCTGCTGACAAGCTACAAGACGATCAGAGTGAGCAAGTGCAGGAGGGGCAAGGGGAGCAAGGCGAACATGCATGAGTGCAAGTAGAAAGGGCACAAGTATATATGTAAGGAGAGGAGGAGCAAGCAATTCAGCAGGAGGAGCCCGTGAATATGCAGATTGAGCAAGGGCAAAGAATTCATGCAAGTGCAAGTATTTTTGCAGGGGCTGTTTGGCCGGGTCGCACCTGGAGACAGTGGATTCTGCAGGAGGACAGCAGGAGCGATGATGGGGACAGCAAAGGCAGCGAGTCAGGGAGCTCACTGTGCCTTCGGGGGACACACCCGCCACCACCATGTCAGAAATGCAGGCAGCCCGAGCTGCCGAGCAGGAAGGAGCTACTGCTGGCATTGCAATGTGCGGCAGGGCCTCAGAAGCGGCAGTACCCTCTGCGGTCACTTAGGCCAGCCCACATCTGCAGTTGCTGCCAGTGACACCGGACGGCGTACAAACTGTCTCAAAAAGGAGAGGGGTGTTTGATGTGTGCCACATGCCTCCACCCCTAAGACAGTTTGTAAGGCCGTAACCTGCAACGCCACCACAGCAGGGCTGCACACTCTACTGACGGGTCGAGTGTGCTTCCGGTCGCCGAAGCGACCAGGTGCAGAGCCAGTGCAGTTGACACCGGCACAGTGCAGCCGGTGGTTGCCATGGGAACCAGAGACGCCGCAAAAGGAGACTGCAAAGGCCAATTAAGCTGAACTGGAGAGTTAAGCCCTAACTTTAGACTTTATTCTGTTGTTCCTATAAAAATGTTCAAGTTTATTTTGTGTGTATTGTTTTATTTGTTACATTTGCATGGTAACGAGTGATTATTTATTTTCATCCTTCGCAGAGTGTTTTGTTCATCTCATTTCATCAGTGTTTATGTAGCAGGATTATTTCTGTTATTTTTTATATGTTTATTTACTTTTTCGCATCGCAAGGGTCATTATGACATGACTTGTAAGTCATGTCGTAATGTAGTCCCATTTCGGTGCGAGGGCAAGACGCGCTGAGCCCCCAGGTCGAGCGGGAAGTCAGTCGCTGCGAAGCAACCAACAGAGGCGGAATGTGTGCTGTAAGCTCGAGCGTTTTCCTTCGCACGCCCGGTAAGCCACCTGCACTCCCCGGGAGTTTCATTTTACATGTAAATCTCAATAGTCTCAAGGTGTTTTTACAGTGTTATTGCATGGCTGGCCATAATAGCCCGGAATGTTTTATGTCAAGTGCCCTCACCGAAAGGATGTAATTTTAACTTAATAAATATGTGTGTGAACCGCCACTACAACATTTATTTACGTCGCAATATGCATGTCAGGAGACGGGCCCTTACAACACACACTCATTCAATTTACGTAAGTTATTTTATCTGCAAGTGTTCTGGGTTTTGTTTCGCATTCTATGGGCGTGTGAGAGGCCTTGAGAGCCTCCGCATATGCATGTAAGAGTTATATAGTTTTCCCACCAAGATCAACAAGGGTGCATAGCAAACCAATAGGTTATCGTTTTGTAAACATCATTTATCTGAAGTAGTAGTCAACAGGGAGAGGTCAACACTTCAACTTCGACGGCGAGGATATTGGTCCCGGAAGGACGCCCACAACCCTGAGATCAAAAGGAGCAGCATCTACATCGATGTCGCCTGATGGTGTCTGGTGCCTCTCTGGTATATCATTTCTACATCTTACCATCATCGATCTAGAAAATTCAATCCAAACTTTTCCCAGTGTCCCAAGAGCATCACTTCACAAATAGTATTTACACTCTGGTAGCATACTTTGGTTTTGTACTTACGAATGTACACACACAATGGTCGAAGTAGCATATAAAGCGCATTTGCTTTTTGAACACACAAAATATTAACACAACTTAAATTACAGAAACTAATAAATAACAAATGTTGCTTTAAATGACGAGACTATTTGTTTCTGTACTTGCGGGAATACAAGGGGGTAGGGAAAATAATATCACAACACAATACATGACGTACATATTGGCACACAACATAACAATGAAAAAATGTGTAACAGAAACTGTAGAACCAAAACAAAAATATTATGTCAAGACTACAACACATGGGTGATAAACAAATATCATCACTTAGTGATTCTAAACAAGCACATTTACCCTCAAAATAAAATACATACAAAAAACTATACTGGACAGCATTGCACTGTGTACACTCGTGCATACACGCGGGATGCTGGCTTCAGCGACAAACTGCCCTCATGTGGTACAAAGGAGACTGCTGCGGACATCAGATTACGGCATGGTGAACGGACTTAGGACCCCCACCCCTTATTTTGAGGCAGTTCACTCGACATAAGATGTCTTCCCACTGCTTCATCTGTGGGGCGAGTGCAACTAACCCCGCCGATGCAAATTGTAGGTTTGACTATGGGGGGGTGGGCGGGGCTGCTCCCATGTGGCTGGCCGTGTTGTGACAGTTGCATTGGATGCTCCACTGCACCTGCAATCTGTGCATGTAGCACGCCAGATAACACATGCCCACTTCAAGCAGTGGGGAGGTGAGGTATCAACCCCTTCTTCACTGGACTCGTCACTGCTACTGTTGCTGCTACAATGCGGGCAGTGCAGGTTAGGCACTTTGGTGTCTTCAATCCCTTACAAAGGGCCTAACACTGCTACCATTGTGCCCGTACTCGGACACCGTCTTCTCTGCATCACGGTGCCCTCGGGTGGGTCCCTCACCTGGCAATCCTGGCCATCCTCAGGTGGCCCACCCCGCTCATCCTCGGTGACGTGAATAGCCTCCGAATCCAGCTAAAAGAGGTCTGGAATGCAGGGAGTTTACTCTGCGGCGTGCCTTGCTGGGTTCCACGTAATGGCCTCGACGTCAGGTGCGTAAGTAGTGTTCACATGTGGTGTAGTCTGTCCATTGTTTACATCAGACATGAAAGCAACATCGCTGGGTGGGGCGGCAGGTGCTTCGTCAACAGCTGCATCAGGTGTCGCGATGCCGGCGGTAACAAGCCATAGTGTGTCATTGTGAAAAATAGCATGTCGGCAGCAGATTAATCTCATCTTATAGCAGGTGTTATCTTGTGAGGGCCGCTCTATTTGGCGGCTAATCCCATGCAGAATATCCGCTGTCCAGTTGACTGGGGGTGTGTCCACACGTAAAGAAGCTGCCTAAGTAGCGTATTATATTCCGGTCGGGCGTTAGTGCCAAGAGACAATTAGACATCTGAAGATGTTACTAGCCTAGTGTCGAACAAGTAACCCAGGGATGCAGGCAGGCAATATGCCGAGTCGATCACACGTCAGGCTTAAGATTTCTTTGAGTATATTGAATTTAAAATTAGTAATAACTGTAAATGTGTTCATTAGTTATGTAGTAATTGATATTTTTTTTTTTTAATTCAGTAGTGTTTTTACCATGTGTAACCATAGAAGTAGAAAGGCGCCTTTGATGATTACTTTATGTACACAATTAATTGCTAAAGAATCCTAACATATTTTAAACTTAAAATTTAATTTGTACCATGTTTCTCATCTGAAACTGCCTAGTCTTAATAAACTAATTTTCTCCAACTATTGTTCAATACATCTAGGATAAAATGAAATGTATCTATGCCCGATGCCATGAAGTTTGTTTTTCAATGGACCATCACACACTTTATAGTAGACCCATAAAGAATATTGACATAAATTCACTTTTACTAGTACATTATTTTTTTCAATGGGAAGAATAGATTAGGTGTGCACAGTGGAAGGCCACATATACACTATGCACAATTGCTGTAAACACACAGAATCAGGGAGCCTTTAACCTCTTGTTTTGCCCCGCAGTAATGATTATATTTTGCTTTCTCGTCCTTTTTATTCGACAGGACACCTTGTATCCCTAATGTCGAGTCGGATCAGTATGTCTTTTGAATTCTGTTTTCCTTTTACATGTTGGTATAATCAAATTAATGTGAAAGAAAGAATTCCCCTTTGCTGAGATTTGTTAACCAACCCGGCGAAATGAACGGAAGGCACACAATCCTTACAAGTTATGAAAGTTTAAACCCCACCAGATAACAAGCTTCACTTCGCCGCATCCCAAACCCGCTCGCGTACAGAGCAGCTGCTTTCGCAGAGGCCAAACAGCTTAGCTTATAGTTACATGGGTCTGGACCATATCATACTTATTCGATAGGCCTCCACCCACTTCGAAAAATTATCAGTTATCATTACTATGAAGTGCTTCCCTTTTGTGGTCCTGGGTAAGGTCCCATTAAATCGAGACACACTGTTTCGAAGGACTTTTTGGGGCCCGTGGCTGTTGTTGCTGCCTGTCATCTGTCCTTCTTGCTTTAAACATGGGGACAAACAGTTGGTAGGAATTTCAGAAGCGTTTTCTCACCACCTCTGATGTAAATCTGTGGCCGCCAGGCATTGTCAGGATGCAATGCAAAGTTTCTGGTAGAGCAGACTTCTTCCCCCGGGCCATGTGCCCAGGACCATGGCGATGTCCTTCCAGGTTCTGTCCGTCGTAATTAATACATATAAAATACTCTACCGAAAACCTGCGCAATGAGGTCTCAGAGCGACTGACACACCCATATTTAGTTACACATATATAAAACACTGAAAAGATTACACAAAACACTGGCACATTATCCTTAATATTTGGCGGAAAAGTTGGGGACCTCTCATGTTAAATCACTGGGTTTCATTACTGTTCCTCCAGGAAAGCACTTATACAAGGTGCTGGGCTTAAGCTGCTGGCAGGGTAGCTCTGTACAGAAGGCTCAAGGCTACTAAGACTTATGTGGAAATTATGCCTTCCCAGGCAATGCTATTCCAGGGGAAGGGGGGAGTGAAGAATCTTGGGCGGCGAAATGTAAAATAAGGTTCCGGTAAACTAGAGTCTATTGCTGAGAAATGATTAGAATAAAAAGATGATGTGCCACCCAAGCATGGAAAAGGCGACTCTGTTGGCTAGCACGTTCAACTCCCCGAGACACTGTAGAATGACTAGTGGTCATCTGCAGTGTACCGGCCGAGGTTTGGCGGGCAGGCCAACCGTGCAGACTATTTTCTTACACACACAAATTTCAGAGAAAATACACTCATGTTGCTCTAAGGACTGCAATTAACACATAAACATCCTGGATATGGGACCCCTTTATTAGGTACAATACAGCATGTGGAATGAAATGAGGCTGAAACACATGGAAATGACAAATAACAGAAAATGACAAACCCTGAAACTAAAACCTGCAGAGGCTTCAAATTATTGTAGGGCTCCTTAAATTGCAGTTGTGTGAACGAGTGTCCTTGAAAACTTTGTATTAAAGACTTATTTCATTTACACCCCATTTCACAGGGTCTTCTTTTAAAACACGTGTGAGTGGGCGAATGTGGATTACTCTCCACTGCACTTTCCTGCTGCGCACGTCACGAGTGCTTCCATTGGCGCCTCGGCCGCACTCGGAACTGAGTTATTTGCGGTTCCACCGCTATGGTGCACTACTCGACTGGTGCGAACGAGCGCCCGGTAGATTTCTGGTTGCTGCAGCGGTTGCCGGCGATGGAGGTGAAATGGGCTAGGGGGAAGCGGATGGCATCAAACAACTCAGGAAATCTTCACCAAGCAGCGAGCTCTGCGTGTACCCACCATGAGTAGCATCTTGAGATCACAGTAGAGCGAACGTCTGAATGTGGCCTCTCCCGCCAGCACTTCTTTAACCAACCATTTACCTAACTTCCATAGACTCTAAATTTAATTTGTGGAAACTTGTTGGTTTTATTTATACTAGAAGGAGTGCCGTTCCACAGTTTAGTCCATCTTGTACACTGCTTAACCATAAGTTACAGTACTCATAAATCATATAGACTTTGTGCCTTTTTTGAAACAGTGAAAGCGTTTTCTAACTTAAGGGAGAAGTGTAACTTGCTGTGCCTTCTCGGAGGGATCTTGTAAAATAAATTGGGTTGTGGAACTGACGCGATGCACGCAATTATTTCTCAGCCGCTTAACAGCTACATAACTCGTTTTCAACTTTGATGTAATTATTAAGGACATGATGGTGGCCCAGGACAGCCCTTAATGGGAGTGAGATACGCATCTGGAAGGGGCTAGCCTAGGCCTTTGAATTTTCAGCTCATCATCTACATCAGTTTCAAGAGACAGAGGAGCATCTGGGGGGACAGGCACATGTGCAGTCGACCACATGACCGCCATCCACATCTAATTCTCTCCACTGAGAGCTGGCGTCCAAAACCTGGTAACCTTAATATTCGACGAACTTGTCCACATAACATTCTTCCCCCAATGGTCCAGCAAAACTCATCACCATCAAGGTAGCCCATAGACTGTCCATAAACCCTTAGTATCGTAATTACACATGCCCACACAAAAATAAAGCAATAAAATTGCTTGAACACTTGCAAAGTACATGGCATTGGAATGGGGTTGTGCCCTGAAAAGTCTTTCAGCTACACATGTAAATGAAATGCTCAGAGTTAATTGGACACATTTATTTTGTGCACTTACTGACCCTTCTCTACTGGAAGTAACTTTACATTACTTGAGGGCACAACCCGCCTGCTAAGGCTACATGGATCAAAAGTGATGCAAGACCATGAAAATGATTAGGGTGAAATAATTATGCTCCTTATGGCAATGCAAAATTACAGGGGGGAAGGGAAGGCGTTCTGGCTACTAATGTAAATGGTTCCAGTATAAATAAGGTATGTAGTGAATATGGTTGGTTGCAAAGTAAAATACCGCCGGACGTGCATGATGCATTTTTGCCCTCGCAAGTCTCAAACGCTACTAACATGGCCGGCTTGGCGCCTTGACCGCCCAAGTGGAGTTTAGCGCGGCAAGTGGGAACTATTTCTCACCATACAACAACATAACACTCTTGCTTGCATCAATTAAGGATTACCTGCTCAATGTAAACTACAATAATTTGAAAAGGCATTTCCAGGTATAAAAACAAAACATATAACACTTGCAATGGATGACGTGAATGGTGAAATCTAATATGATGAATAATACTAAAATAATAGCACTTGCTTTAATGGCCCTAGTTTCACTCTGCATTCACTCATTTTGAGGTGCACTGCCTTGCACCGGTAGGGCACGTATCCATGTACGCTATGCTTTGCATGATTACACTGTTATGTGGGCTTGTAACCAACACTACCATCGTAGAGACCTTACACAGTCTGTGCTGATTACTGTGCATGGCCAGGCGAATGTTTTTATTCGGCGAGTTAGCAAGCAGATACCAAGTACAAGTCATTAAATTAAAATGGCTGTAGTCAATACGAAAATTCTTTGTTTAGAAACTCAAAAGGGGCCTCATCTATTTAGGTATTTAAAAAAATAGGAAACATGCTCATTCCATAACTTCTTACCTCGCTGATGACAATCGGCCTACCTCTATATTACGGAACATAGCCCAAACCATCTCTAGGGCCACATTCCATTACTGCTGATGAGTGCTGAAATCACTGATGGTTTATTAGTGTTCGGTAGCAATAAGGTAAATTGATTGTTTTGGAGAGTTTGGTCGTAGTACTCCCGTGTGCTGGGAAATTCAAACAAGTATGATGGACATCCTAATCTCATTAATTTCCATACAGCAATGGGGATAAAACAGTAAATGCCTCATCTTCTACTTCTTTTAAGGCATCTTCTGACGGCACCACAATATTATAAGTGATTTACTTAGCACCTGTACATACATTCTGTGAGTATAATTTCTTCGAACATTACTTGAACTTCCCGCCAAACCTAAGGTTTACGTACAACACTGACGTTTTAACCGCCAGTAAAATTCACGATCTCAGTAACGGTTGCAGTCTCGCGCCGGATAGTTCTCAGATACGACCGTCAGTGCCATGATTGCATTTAGCAGTTTCTGAGAAATAATTGATTTAACGGAAATTTCTGACCCGTGAAATCCATGAGTAACGGAAAGAGGCCTAGGTCGTTGCCACGAACAAACAAGCTTGCTAATCTCGTCTGCAATGTTGGTATGGCAATTGTTTTTGTTTACTGTTATACGTGTTTTCATGTGTATGTCTGTTGTCTGTAATTTTATTAATTTTTGATGTGTTAGGAAAACAATCGCTTTGGGCAAGGAAAGGAACTTGCCAGTGTTGCTTATTCTAATTTTGCATGTTTAAGGAAAATGTTGTGTAATTTATTGGGACGGAGGCGTGAGTCAGAAGAGGTTGACCTAACTGTATTTTGGGACCGCGGTTTGTGTCAGTCTCAGTAGTGGCGCGAGACGAGTGACATGGTTCGACAGCTGTGACAATGCCAGGGCATGCGGTGGTGGTGTGGGAATGGGAGAACAGGCAAGGGCGGTGGCGGCCCTACAGTCCTGAGGTATCTCAGCTCCTGGAGCGTGCCCACTGCAAGAAGCTGACCCGTGTCATCCTTAGCGACGCCGACCCTCTGTTAGACCGCTACTACATCAACCTCAGAACAAGGACACAGTGTTCGGAAGACGCTGGTTAGTACTTCTCGTATTACTCATAGGCCTATGCAGCATGTTAGCCAATGATAGTAGGTTCATCACTGATTACTGTTGTGTGTTTGTTTTTTTCCCATTTGACGTCGATTTTTGTGAAACTTCGATTCTAATGTCTCGGAGCATTTGAGATTTCTTCAATTTATATTTGTTTTTCGATTTTAGCAGGTCTATACTTATGGCTGCACAGTGTTATGTTTTTAATATTTTTTTACTAGTTGTAGGGACTACGGAAGGTTTATACTATTATGAGGGAAGAATTGAAGTTAGTTATGAAGACAGCAGGTATTTAATTGAACTATTATGATATACATTAAATATAAGGTATTGGAGAGGGAAGTCCTAATCAATTACAGTACATAACTAACCTGAATGATTCCGTCACGGTAGGCTGAGTGTTGAGTCAGAAGGCGATGAGAGGCGTGGCAAACTGCATCTTCATGGCTTCATCTCGGCATGGGTCCACAGACAGACAGACCCCTTACAAAGTGTTGCCAAGTATTCTATAGTTTCTGGTGGTGTAATTGTCCCAAATACTGTATCTCCAGGAGGGCAGATCCGCTGGTGGGTAATTCTTAAGAATAGGGCCTTTTTTCGAAAATCGGAAAAATAATCCAGTTTGCAATGAATATTTAATGTGTAAAACATCATTTACGGAGTACATTTATAGTGCAACGCTGAGGTTATACAGGTAAATGACACAGGTATCGAGCAGTACGAATAGGCTACACATGACAATTATTTATGTATGAACTTCAAGCTTCGCTGATGCGTGATACTTCGTGTCACCACCCAAAAAAAATAATTGCCAGCGTGCCTTGAATCACTTTTGGGGATTTACTCCCCAGCTGGTGCTGGGACTCTGGCTTGGTGCAATAATATTTGGCTAAGCTTTTACAGTATTTTTCCATGAGGTGGTTGTCATACATTATCATAGTAACATTTGGGTGTGTGAGAGAATGTATTGATAATATTGTGAATTTAGGTATTGTTTGGTTAGGTAGTTTTGCAATTTAACATATTTTCATGATAGTTGTGAAATTGTAATATTTTATCATGAAACCACACCCAATTGCACAAATATGTAACCGAACAATACCTAAATTTACAATATTACCAATACAAACTTACAAATTCGATAGTGGGGAGGGTTATGAACTGGAGATAATTTGTGGAGTACAATTTTACCACGGAAACTGTACATATTTTACACTCGTACCCTGCAATTTCCCTGATGTACATAGTCCTTGCCACTATCAGCTTGTATTGGTAAAATTGTCAGTTTAGGTGTTGTTTGGTTAGGTTTTTGTGCAATTTAACACCTGTACATTATTAAATATTTTGATAATGTACTTTTTTTTTTCACTCGTTTATCCCAATTCTGGAATTTTACCAAAATTAATTTTTATGTAGTGAATTGAAATGTAAAAATTTTAAAACTTCTTTTTTTATAATTTTTTATTATTATTTCTAATTGAAATAACATAGAGAAAGAGTTCACTGATGGTTTTCTTGAAATTCAAAAGTATGTTGAAATATTCATTTAATAATTCAGCAAATTCAACTAATTCTATATACTACTTTTATATTAGTAATCCTGCAATTTCACTTTGCTATTAATTTCATCTCAAACAAGTAATTATTTTGTCTTCGTGGGAATCCAAAGAAAAAGTTGTGATATAATTATAATTATTAATTCATGCGTATTTATGTATATTTCAGTATTTTTGAGAAACTCGATCAACTGAACTATTACCATTGCACTTTTAATAATACGACTTGGATCAAGTTAGCATACTTGAAATTTAGTATGTTATTTAATTTGACCTCTCCGACATCTTTCTCCTCCTCGATTAAGTTAAAAAAAGTCACAAGGGCGTGAGAAATTAGTAAAGCGGGAGCATAATGCTGGGGAAAATGTCTCGCAAAAACGTACGCAAGCAAAGATTAACCAGTAAAAACTACATGGACTATGGAAACCTACATCAGTGAACAAAAGTTGTAGTGCACACGTGACAGTGTCTTACCTCGTCAGCTGTCCTCGACAGACTGTCCAGATACAAGCGTCACACAGACCTATCATGGACGCCTGTGGGGTTCACATAAGCGGAAGTGCTATACACGTCGAGTGAAGGATCTTATAGTGAAAATAAAATGGCACAAATTAAATTACATTGTTTTACACATCTATAATTTTGTTATGAATTTCAATATTATTTTAATGTCTCTTTGTGATGGCGTTCATGCCAGAATATTAAGTGTTCTTAATTTTGGTACCACAGGCACTTTGAATATTCATAACCAAACAATTAAAAATGTGGCCAAGTCTTATGTAGTTTCTGGTGGCGTAATTGTCCTAAATACTCTCTCACCAGGAGGGGAGATCTGATGGCGCTTTGCTGAAATTTTTAATAAACTGTTATTGTTGTAATGTGTTTTGGATTTTTTGCCTGGCCTGGATACCGATACATCACTGCAGTTTGCTAGACTTCTACGCCTTTACTGTATCATAACAACGGGAACTGAAGGCCACTCATTTATGTTTAAGTAGGATAGTAGATAATAAGTTGGTTTTTTTGTAGTTAAAGTTGATCTGTGATCAGATGTTCCTGGTATTGGGCAAGTAATTGTAGTGTGTAAAATTAACTTTACCAAACAAAAGTTGTAAAACTATATTTTTGAGTTATTAGATGTTATTTTGGGCCTCGCTACTACGAATTGGTGAGGCTGTCACTGCCTTAGCCAGTGCCTATTGGTATTTATTTTAACTCTGTTACTATATACTGAAATGGTGGTTGTATTGCTGTTTATGCTAGTTCTTGTGTCCAGAATAGATTGCAGAGGGATAGCCGCTTTTGTTTTGTTACTCATTGATATGGAATTTGCCCATGCTTTTCAGTGTTCAATTAAAGGTTAGGCACCATCCACAATCGACATGGTGCATATAACATGTGTAGAACAAGGCAGTAAAAACCTGTATTACAGATTACAACATCCACAGCTAGTATTTGGGCTGACTTAGGTCATGGTTACACGGGATGCTGGCAGAACTACTTCACTTAAACTAGTTCAGCTATTGAAGAGGTTGCATTACCTTCGAACGAGTTCTGATTGCAGTTGTTTCTTGTCCAAAGTGAACAGTTTTCATAAGTAGTTTCAAACAACTTCTCTTCTGTGCTGCACTCCTATTGGCTGCTTCGAAGTAAACAAGCAGTGTAACAAAATATTGCTGTATTTGGCAGGAATTCGTGCATTTTTGGAATTAACTTAAGTGTAAGGTTGAGTGTACTAATACCCACCCATTATGCCATTATAGTAAAAGTCTAGGTTTCATAACAATTAAAAAGATTGATAGTGGTAAATGTTAGAGGCTATTATAATTCAATATCATACATTTTAAGTTCCATGTTTGTTAAGGCTAGAATTTCCATAGATTTCATTCTGCTTTGGGTGTGTAACCGCGAAACCACGTTCTGTTTTTAAACTTGTCCAGACATGGCTGTCGAATGTATTTAGCTGAATGTGTTTAACAGCACTCGTATAACCCCAGTCTTACTTGGTGTTATTTGCATGGCTTGGTGTTAAGATGGTAATCTCTGAGTATCTTAAGTCAAAATTTTAATGCTGGGCAGTGAGAATATGAAAAGTCATAAATACTTATGTAATCCAACTATCTAACTGTGTATAAAAATTCTTGTGGTAGCTAAAATTATTTCCTATTTCTTTGCTCCTTTCTAATTTGTCTGACAAGGGATTTTTTTTCTTTTGCATTCACAGAGATTGTGGATGGACTGTTTTGCTTGTTATGCTGTGTAAGTAATGTTATTTAAGCCAAGTCAATTGTGGACAGGATGTTACGTGGACCACTCAAATTTCAGGGAAAAAAATGGCATTCACAAGCATGACAGCTCAATGGCTTGTAGCAGGGCACTTAATCATTCCTCCACAAACACCAATTTTCAGTTCAGTTTTCAGACTAAAATAACCTGACAAGGGCAATGACTGTGGAGATCAGGGAAATTGTGGAATTAAAATGTAAAAAAGAATCTTTTGAAATATTTTCTGTTTGTCAGGAGTTCCACACAATGTACGGCGTAAGTGCTACCTGCCAGACTCCCCTGCTGGCAAAGGCTCCAAGTGGGAGTGGGCGGGTGATGGTCCTGGGGAGTGGCACACCTACGACATGGAGATACAGTGCCTCATTGAGGATGCCTGGGCTCGGGTGAGTTCTCTTTGCACTAGCTACCGGTTATTCCAGTTTCTGCTCTGTAATCACAGAGTGGTTCCCATGGTGAATGGGGACGTTTTCAGTGTATGTATGTAACTGTGTATATTTTGTTCACAGTAAAGGGAGAACTTTTGAATTAGGCTAACCTTTGAGGGGGCCACGGTGACTGAGCGATTAGCATGCTCGCCTCCCGCCAAGGCGAACCAGGTTCAATCCCCGGCCAGGTCACTGGATTTTGCAAATGGGGAATTGTGTCGGTAGATGCCATTGGTCGGCTGGTTTTCTCACGGACCTCCCGTTTCCTCTGCCCCTTCATTCCGGCACCGTTCCATACTCACTTCAATCACCCTTATCGGCTCTCAAGACCTTGCTGTTAAGAGCCGCCCAAATCACTTCACTCACTCACGCTAAACTTTGAAAATAATCATTACCTGTTAACTGTATGCATGCTACACACACACACACACTTGCATTCAGACTCCCAGTGTGGTGAGGCAGAATTTTCCCATATGTTTATTTTATTTACATTTGAACTGAGTCAATAATTTGATAATTTTTCAGTTAGTTTTTGTTAGTATGTTATGCTCGCTACGTTCTGTACACAGGATGATACAACCATTGCAATGTGACCGAAAGAGAAAATGGTCATTTAAAAAAAAACATAAGATCACAGCAGCAAATTATTTGAATGGGTTTACACATGCAATTTATGAAAAATACCAAACGCATTCATATATGGGGAGAAGCTTGTATTTGACAACTATGTACAAGTGTCATGCACAAACTATCACACAGTAAATCCATATTATAAGCTGCCACAGCATTTGCTATTCTAATTTCAAAATTGCTTTTTGCTTGAAACAAGATAAGGATAAAAACAAGCCCTTAAATTTGAACGTTTTAAAAAACTCCTTTAAAAACTAGGTCTCCACTACTGACATTATCTTTCCATAAGCGTCTTATATGGTTTACAAATTTATCCTATTCTCGGGTTATCAATCAAAACCTGTTTATTCATTTTTCCGTAAACACAGCAAAAATATTTCTTACTGGAACATTCATATTCTTTCAAAATATAATGCAATTTGAAGGCTCAACTCCTGACATGATTAATTGCAAGACAAATTACAGAGGCTGAAAACATGAATAGTTAAAAAACAAACAGCCTTTCGAGAAAACTTTAAAGTCAATGGTGAAAATGAATAGCCATATCAAAAACTACGTCGTGCCTACTCAAGTAACTAGCCATATGAATACTATCTACCTTTTGAATTACGAACCATTGCGAAAATACTTGGCTTATCTGTCCTGAACCCCAGCAGTCGAGTCTCTCCACGACCAAATTGCTGGTGGTGGTATATATAATACAAGAATAGCTGCGGAAACAAACGTCATTTGTAAATTTTCCAATATGAAGCCTCGGCCCCTCCCTGGAGGTTGCACGAGCAAGTAAGTGCTCCCTCCACAACACTAGCGCTCAAACGGAGAGTTAGAGAACTAGTGTTCGCACGCCACTCAGATTAACGACAGATACACAACATGAAGGTCTATAGTGACTCGGGCTCCCGTACACAAATATCAAATCATATATAATACGAATTCCACTGCAGGGTAAAATGTCATTATTTTGAAATGCATGGTACACAATATACAAGTCTCTTTTCATTTTCGGTTCTATCCATATTTGACAACTCCAGTTAAAATTTTGCATCGTACAAGTGTACAGGAGAGACAGATGGTCAAGGCAGGCGAGCGGGACGTCGTCAATATCACCGCTCAGCAGTCGGATAGGGGGGTGGGAGGCATAGCAGGCAAAATTTGATGACATGAGACATGCTGTCTCAAGTATTGTAACATCAGGACAACCTCGCTTAATTTTCTTTATTATATTATTTTCTTATATATTTAAATATTTTTAAAGGGTGCAGTTTATGCTCAATGGCAAAATTTTATTTATGTTGTTTGTATTTTCTCTTAGCATTGCAATCTGTAAAACATACATAAGTTTTATATGCACCTTAGAGGAATTAAATTCTAGTAATTTTATCTGACGTGTGTTATCCAGGAAGTGCCTTTCTCTAAGATTTTATCCAGGTAATTAGCATTTTGTGTGAACCCCAGGACTTAAACCAGCCATCATGACACAGTCAATCATAATTTTGATCCTGCAATTTATTGTTGATTTTTTAATGACGACTGCTCTTCATAAGTCAGGATATGTGCCTTACAGTTTAATTAAATGTGTGTGGGCAGAGAGACGAGCCCTGAAATGCCGGAATTGTTTTTTGAGTTCTTATTTAAAATTAAGCTGCCGACTGCTTCATCTAAGTGAGTATAATGGGCTACTTGAGTGTAGAAACTGGGTAACTACAAATTATTTTACTGGCAAAATTCAAGAGTAAAAATTTACATTTGGAACTTTTTTTTCATAATTCTGAAATTCTTGCTAAATTACTCTACCATGAATATACCAGTGGTCTGAATATTCTGCAAATATTCATGCACACTTGCCGAAGTGCTATAAATTTTTTGAATATTTTAAAATTGAGAATTTTCTAAGAGTAAGAATTTTTAAGATTTTCAATATCCTGTCACATAGGCTTATTTGGAATTAAACATGTCTTGTAAAAGAGATGACAGGCAGCTCAATGGGAAAGTTTTAATTTTTCTGATGCAATGATCAGCTCATTTTTTTCATTCAAATCAAGTTTAATTTCTGTTAAAATATTCACTGTAATTTTCTTTCAAAATTTCAATTATTTCAGTTTTTCTTTGCAATAAAATACTTCTAGCTTTAAAAATATCAAGTTGGTGTAGGATTGAAAGTATAGACTTTCAAGTTGCCCTAGCTTCCTACTTTTTAGTAAGAAAATAGGAATGGTCCTACCTTTTGCTAAATTTGTCCTACTTTTCTACCGCCATGTAATGGTGGAAGAAGTGTAGTTTTTCAATCTATACTACTTATTGATGCAAGGTGAAGTGCAGTCATTAAAAGTGTTATCAAAGGTTGTAACCAGTATGAAAGCAAGTCCCTTATTTTCATGCCAGCCCCATTGAAGAATAACTGAGGGGCACTTTTCTTGGTGCCCCAGCCCCAGGCTGTTGAAGTCCCACTATTAGGAAATTTTCGTACCAGTGAGTAGTGCAGAAAATATTTTTTAATGTTCACAAAATTAGTCTTTATCTTTACAGAAACAATGTGCTGTACCTTACGATAAGGATTAACTGTTCGGTTTTATTATTTGTAAAATAATTTAGTTTACATAGGCTTAATATAGTTAAAAATAATTTATTGTATTGGTATTCTCAAATTGTCATCTCTTTAGTTCTTGAATGTATGCTATTGTTACTGATTTAAATGCACTGAAAAGAATGTATCAAGTTGTTTTGAGTGTTTTGTGAAAACTAATGATCCGATTGAGATCTTTTCAGAACTTATTTCATTGAAGTTTACTTGTTCAGAGATTGAGTTGGGCAGCACAGAACTATAAGTTGGCTGTGAAACGAGAAGTTTTGGATAAGATGAAATAAGAGACACAGGCAGTTCTCCTGTACGCAATGAGGAAATTTTATTTGCACAGGGTGACCAGACCATAGATGTGAGTAAGACTTTCCCATCGTTTCCATACATCATAAACTTCTGCAATCTGACTCAGGTGCGCACAAACACTGGGTATGTGAGGTCGGTGCGACGGGTGCAGCAGGCTCCATACCCATGGGTAAAAGTTGGACCAGATGACCTTGGATCAGTTGCGGGTGAGTTGTCTTCAATTTGGGGGCTTGGTTGGACAAAGTAATAATCATCTGTAGATGTCTGGGAATTACAATTTGACAATGTAAATAATTTATGGAGGGTTTTACTGATGCATTCACTTAGCATACAGTGACTGTGACAGTGGTACATCTATCCTATGATATTTCATTTTTGTAATACAAGTCTTTTGGATATGAAAATTGAGTGTATTGGTGAATAAATGTATTTACAATTATCACAAAAGAATATATAAATTTCAATCAAAAATTACTCATTGAGGTCAAGATGTATACCACAATGAAAATGGTACAGTTTGTTTATGTGCTGTTGTTGAAGAGTATGTGTGGACAATTAGTACCTAGTGTGACGACCACAGTTCTTTTTCATTTCCTTAAGCCTGTCTGGCATAGATTGAACCAACCTTTGACAATAAGAGAGCTCAATCTTATCCCATTCAGTTTGAAGGACAATTTTGATGTTCTTTGAATAAATATGGGATGTTTTCTTTTAAACACTCCCAAATTTTCAATGACATTAATGTCTGGAGATTGTGGAGGGGTATCGAACATATGGGGGCAATTGTAGAGTAACCACATGCATACCTTACGGGTCTTATGTTTTGGGACGTTGTCCTGGTAGAACGGGAAACAATCCCGCAAGCATAATTTCTCTGCACTCTGTGCAAGTTCTGTCCTCAGTATGTCGCAAATACACATCTTGAGCCATAGTACTCTATTAAATAGTTTCCCCACACCTGAAGCCACCATACAACCCCATACCATCAGAGACCCATCCTCGTGTTTCACAGTCAGCCGAAGATTTCTTTCTGCAAGCTCCGTGTTTGGCTTACGCCAGATACTGACCTTCCCATTTGATGCAAACACATTGTATTTACTTTTATCTTTAATTATTACTTTTTTCCAGTAGTCAAAAGATTTATCAGCTTGATCTGTGGCAAACTGGAACCTGAGGCATTTGTTTTTCTTGCTGATGTATGGTTTACTGTGCACTGCTCGACCATTGGAGCCCTTTCTACGGACTCTCCTCACGGTCTCTAGCAGATTTTTTTTCCCTAAGACGACTTCTGCTTCCTTGGAAAGTTATGGTGCACTTAAAGCGGGATTCTTCTTTATTTGATGTTGAATCCATCGCTTGTCTGATGTAGTGAATATTTTTCTGGAACTACGCTTTTCTTTGTTCTCTATTCTACTGTACTGACAAAAGTGACAATATTTTGCACAGTAGAATGATCACAACTCACAATTTTGCTGACTCGCACAGAGATTTAGCCCTTTGGTAATGCAAAATGACCAGTTTTCTCCTTTCACATACCATGTTGATCTACGAAAGCTTACTTGAATGTAATGCTTGCCTTCATGCACTGAACGAAGTTATGCATGATTCAGAATGTGTGAGCCTGTCATGGTAAGTCTGGTAGTCCAACTGGCGGGCGGGGGGCATGTATTAGGTAGTGTACCACGTTCACTGTGATGTTCGATCTGCAGTTTTTTTTTTCCCCACCATTTTATGCAGATATAATCATAGAAATGATGGGTATATTTACAGACCCTGCAAACTGAATATATAATGCATTAAATACGCTGGGTTACCAGTAATTATCATTTAGAGGGAATATTAGTTTCCAATCTAATGTCAGATAGTACTAGATGTACCACATTCACTGTGAGTCACTGTATGTACATAATTATACTGTGATAAGTATGACTCTAATTTGTAAGATTGCTTGCATGCTTGTGTACTTATGGTGCTTGTTCACTCGTTTACTTACTTGTTTAATTTTTTGTTTACTTGTTTACTCACTCATTCACTCACTCGTTAGTTGTAATGAGGGTAATTTTTTCCTCTCTCCAGCCCACGTCTATATCATTACTGTTCCTTTAAACAGCATGTTTCTGAAATATGTGGCTAACATTTATTGTTTTATTTCTCAACCCCACACTATGTAGGGAGGAAGATAGGGGGGAATTGCTATTCATGTGTATGAAAATACGTTTTCTTTTGAAGGTGCCCTAGTTTCAAATGGGAGGTAAAATAAAACAATTTTGGCCTGAATTTGGAAATGCTTAATTTGGTTGATGTCAAAATGTGGCCGTACCGACCACATGTTGTGAGGTACAAAATTTGAGGTGTACATTTGTAAGTGTATGTATTAGGTGTATATATGTAGTTATATACGTGTGTAGTTGTGTATGTTTGTAGTTTTGTAGTATGTGTGTAGTTGTGTGTCTAGTTAAATATACATGCACATACATTTGTAGTGTCCAGATGGGATGCTAGGCCAAGACAGTAATATGGATCTCAAAATAAAGAAAACAATTTTGAAATATATATAGTCGACTCTCGATTATCTGCGATAATGGAGGGGGCGATTGCCACGGATAACCCAAAATTGCGCATAATCCGCATACTACGAGAAAAATACAGTTTTTCCAACACTGAATTTTGTATGGTCTTAACTGAATACTGCGTGTTTCAGTGTGAAACCTAGCCTATCCTTGACATAATACAATGGAAGCTCGGAATACCATTGCCCGGTATACTTCAGATTTGGTTATACAGCGGGGCAATTTATGTCTCCCGGCCGCCAATATTGTATGTTGTTCGATATATGTTAATAAAATATGTTCTTATATTACCATATTGGCGAGTTAGGCAGTGTGCGTGTATAGGCTACGTCAGACTTCTTTGATGAAAAATTTGGGATAATTAATATTTCAAGTAGACCGTGCAAAATTTGTATATTCCAGTAAACATTGCCGGACCTCATTGTGCCAGTGCAGAGACCAACATGCCGCCTAAATTTCATAGAAATTCAACACATTGACGTGAATTGCATCAATCAGTATGTGTTCCCAATACTGGGTCGCTGTTATGAATTGAACCAGCCCTGTAACAACGGCAATGGCAGCGACTATCTGGCCGCTGCCTGGCAGAATAATCTTGTAGCGACCGACAGACAGCTGCCCAGCCCTGACGATCTAGGCACGAGCGACAACAGCAAGCCTCCGCATCAATCTCCTTCGGGTTATGGCTCTATGTAATCATTATAATTATGATGTAGACACTTTGATTATAATGCATATATACCAGCTATGTGGTGTGTGTTCCTATTTTCGAGAAAAAAACCTAAATCTTACGTCACTGGGTTCTTGGCAACAGGCAATCACTTCCCCCCCCCCCCCTTCACAAGAGGGGCAAACAAAAGACGTTCAAAGCGAACTGAATGTTGCCCGTGTCACACACACACACACCTCCCACAGTCCAGTGCGTGCGGCATACAGCCAGCTGTTTCGGCATGTGGAAAACAGTGTTTAATGTAGGAAACAAGTTTCGCCTTCCATTCCCAGTTTTTCAAAAAAAATATTGGGCTTGTTTCACACACACTAAGCCCGACACTGGCGTTCCTGCGGCACGTTTCTGGTTAAACCACTCCAGCATAGCCTTATCTTGAGTCCATTCCCCATTGGAAGCAACTTTCTCGGAGTCCTGCTAAATATCTACTGGCAGGCCCGTTTCGTATCCTTCCGCCAAATGTAAACACACATTGCCATGTGACTGCCATGTAGCATCTGTCAAAATCAATGTTGAAATGTGACTTCTACTTTTATACCTGTGAAATGTGTTGTTTACTGTTTACAACTTTTCAAAGAATTCTGTCTTGGGTATATTTCAAAAACCATTTCGTACGAATATGCACAGTTTAGGCCTATAACATTATTTAGGCCAGCTAAATGCCTGAATTAACGATAGTTCTTACGGTCACGTTACAGTAACATATTTGTTTTCCACGACATAGCACATTACACGTAATGCACGTTAATATTTTGCAGCGACTGTGTAAACACTGTTACAACTGCGGGCTAATGAACTGTAGTATTTAACTTTTTGTTATTGAAATATGTTGGGATATTTCTTTAAAAGGATGGCCTCAGTTCAAATAATGAAGGAATAGACAATCCAATGAAAAAGCGACATTAAAATCAAGCGCGCAACTCGTGTCGCTCATTTTTTGTTATAGTAACTTAAAATATAGCGGCAACCTGCACTCAAATAAGCCTACCGTAACTTTTATTCCACTCATATTTATATGTATTGCTACTTACTGTGTATTAGGTTTATTGAAATTTATTGTGGCTGGGCTTGGTTATTTTGTTGGGATTGGTGGTAAATCACAATGCATGACTGTGTTTCAAATACCCACCAGGGCAAAGGTACAAAGTTGTGATAAATAAACTGACGTGGATGTAAATAAATAACTTTGCCATAAAAACAGTTCACATTTACAACGTATAAATAGTTCATATCAAATATTTGAAATCACTCGCACACACAGATTCAGGTAACTATCGCCACGCCATGCTATTTCACATGCAACGGTTAATGAAACACACCGTAACAGTATATTTATTACTGCCGCGGAAAAAACAGATTTATCGCAACCTTGTAACTTGCTGGTTTAAAAAACACGTCTACAAACGTGATGTGGTAATTTCAATTTTTTTTTGGAGTAAGTATAATTTACGCTTCATTTGGTAAAACAGCAACACACCATATCATGGCTCGCCACGTCTGCCAACTTCACTTTGTTTCTGCCCCATCGTCAATCTAAACATGTTAAAATAAATATTGAAACATTAAAATCTCCCTTCAGTTGTAAATTAGAAATTCAAAAGTCATTATTTTGCTGTAATAAGTATGAAATGTGCTAAAATTGAAAACGGGTACAATTTTGGCACGTACTAGCAAAGTGAAACTTCCCGAGTGTGAAAGAGACAAAGACAGAGAGAGAGCGACAAAACTTGCTCAGCAGACAGTTGCTTTAAAATTGCTCTATTTCAATAAAACAACACCGTACCATTACAGCCTACTCACAATATTTTCCGCTGTTATTTTTAACTGTAAAAATGATATATGTTGTCATCAGGGCTACCCAAATATTTTGATAGGCACCGGTTAATTTACAAAGAGTATTCTAACAATCTAGGTTAAAATAATATTTTTACTGTGAACTATTTCTCACTGGTCATTGCCAACATGTCGCTGCTTTCGCTGTTGTTAATTCATATTTAAAAAGAAATAAATATTACAAATTATAGAAGATATTAAGGTAAAGTTTCATTTATTCTATAATACAGTACTTTAAAGCCAACCACAGTGTAATATATTCGTGGAATACAGGTCATTGAGAAAACAAGTTTACATGTTATGACTAGAGTGTTTTTTCAAAGGTTGATTTTCATAAGTCGCGTCCAATCGGACTGGACTATAGTTCCGCTTATGTCAATAGTTTCATTGTTTTCCTGTCTGCCAATCCACTTGTCGAGTCCACACTGCTCGCAAACTCAATAAGTTTAGATTTATTGTTTTGTATATCCCGAATTGTTGTTTCTCCCACTCCATACATAAATGACACCTGTTTTATTACACTTCCTCCTTCAAGTTTATTAATAATTTCTAGCTTCTGCTGAAAATTTAAAACCGCACGTTTATGTTTTGCAGACATTTTTCTGCTGAAAATGAGCAAAAACAAAACCGAATGTAACTACTGACTGGCAAGATAAAATTGACACTGACCGTGGAAATGCGATATGCGGGAGGAATGCGGCGGTCGCGCCGGGTTCCGGCTATACCTGGCAGGCGGCAGCTAGACTAGAGAGTTGTGCGGTGTTGTCAACTCACTGTCTTGTGACGTAACTAAGCTCATTGCACCATCTGGAACACATTTTGACATGCATTTGCATCAATAAACAAACACGTTTAATTCCACAGTTATTTTCAGAGAGTACCTATTACAAATTTCATTAGTTAAGATGGGTGTTTTATTAAATAACTTCACTCTGGCAGTGTTTGAGTAAATTTCCAAAATTTAATTTTATCTTTCTGAATATGCCACGGTTAAGCCGCACAGCAGATATAATCTAGAGTCTACTGTGTGTGTATGTACGTTTGTGTGTGTGTACGTTTGTGTGTGTATGACACACACACACACGCACACACACATTCACACCCCAACCTCTACAAAATTGTACTAAGTTACATTTTACTTACTTTCTGATGAGGTTTGGAGACAGAATAAAATAAAAATCATTACGAGTTGGCTACTCAGTGTGGTACGGGCTGCCTTCCGCCAAAGGAGACTGCTCCTTCGTGAGGTAAGTCTCTCCTCTCTGTCTGTTGTCTTTGGGTTGTCTCACTCTTTTCAGGGTATGAGTGGGGGCATATACAGTGTGGTCCGCCTATCGCGGACACACCCAAAATTTCCATAATGGTTGCAGATCATGAAATGTGGTTTTCGTGAAATGAAATTACATTTGGGATCAAGTAATTTGCCTCATAGTGACTATTCATTACATGTGTATGGGCAGAAATAATTAAACCACATATGATATTTCCCCTGGAAACCTTAATTATTTTTAACATCTTCTAAAAGTGCGTGCAAAGAGGAATTCAGTGATAGAGAAAATGCAATGGAAAATAACACACAAGAGCCAAGAAATAATGTGCAAATATGATTTAAGTTAAGTGAGCCGTTAGCATGGGGCATTGGAGCTGTACTCACAGTTGTAAGCAAATTCTTTGTATAGTTTGCCGTGAGACAGGCATCCGATTAGAATACCTTTTACCCAGTGGTGGCTCCAGGAAGAATTTCGGAGGAGGGCACAAGTTAAAAATGAATATAATACTTTATGGAAGGTGCAATGAACTAACAAACCTCTAAACACAACAGGTTTTCACTTAGCAGTTTCATTGTGATCTCTAAGACTACTCAAAAAATTCACAAAATAAATTGCATTCTTTTATTGTTAAAATTATGTAAGCTGTCTATTATTTCTATTAGATAGTTGTGTATTTTAACTAAACTCCTGTATACTTCTTTCAGCTGATTTCTTATGTCTACCTGCCCCAGCATTACAATTTTCATTTCATTTTTCAAATTCAATTTATTCCCTTAATGTTTTTTCTGTCTTGTCATCCAAATGTTTTAGGCCAATGACACCATAAGTCGCTTACATTTCGTCAGAACGAAAAGGAATACAACACAAATGATAAAATGTGGTTTTATCATTGTATCCTGTAAACCAAAAAGTTGTATGGATTTTTATACTCAAATTACATGTATAATTTCTTTTTTGCATGTGATAGGTTCACGTTAGAATATGTTGTGGTCACAGAAGGCCAAGATTTTTAATTTAATGCCTGTCGTGATACACTAACTGCTTCCCTAACATTTGATTCTGTTCACTTTGTTTTTTCAATGAATACGGCATGCTACACATAAGTTCAGGAAAAGGCCTGTCAACAATTGCGCTATATCCCTACCTGTGTCTTAGGACAAAGATACGCTGATTGTTGCACGTGATCCTCTTGACGTTGCGGTGCTGTCCCAACCTCCCGTGTGCTAAGCCAACCTGTGTTAATAGTCAAAACATTCAGAAAACTGAACTTTTGTCCCAATTTGTATCCTAAGATGATGGGGAAAATAAGACTACAGATACTTGCGCGCGCATTTGTGGAATTTTCACATTGCAAATATAAACAGTGGACGTGCAAGGTGGATTTTCTCGAGACAAATATGATGAAATGCTAATTAGTGCAGTCTGTGTTATAAATATAAATAAATATTTAAATCAAACATTGCGCAAACATTATATAATTAACAAATTCAGCAATATAAAAATCATTACTTAACAAATAATGTGCAGAGTTTACTGTGAGTGTGATTTAATGTCATATTCTGAAAGCTCACTGTCGCGCATTTGTAGACCTTATTCGGACTGTGTGAATATGATGTCACTTGACATCACCATTCGGACATGTCCACAGGTAAGGCCCATTGTAAACACGCTTAACACAGCAACAAAAATGCTGTGTATAAACATTAAAAACAGAAAATGTGCAAACTTTAAAAACTATATCGTGCACTGTTATTTTCAAAATATTCACAAATTCTCAAACCTAAAATATAATACTGCAATAGTAATAGTACATAATGTGTTTGACATCAGAAAACACATCGTAGACGAGACGCACCTGCCACAAATCGAGCTGTTACAGGATTGCCTGAACTGCGTGGACACAGGCGACTTGTGCCTTAAATTTATCACACTTCAGCTATTTCTGAAACGTCTCGTGTGCCTTCAACAAGGAAAAAGATATACAGCAGTGTGGGTACAGATCACCTGTGCCCCAATGCTGCAAGGAGAAATATTGTCCACACTGAAGTAAGGAGATGCTATTCGCAGCCTGCTGATACAGAACTTAATGAACAAATATGCTACTTTTACACTTAAATTATAAAGAAAAGGCTCTATATAAAAAGCATTTATTTGCTATGGCATGTTATATTTTATTTTGGAGGGCACGTGCCGCTGCGCCCATTGACGAGCCATCCCTGCTTTTACCATACATTTGGACTGCTTGTTTGGCATTTCTGCCACACTCACCGTAAATAAGTAAAGTGTCCAGTTTTTCCTCATTTGTGAACTTCATTGCATGCATACAGCCACACACTGCAATACCACTTACCATAACAGATCACGGGGACTTGTGCTGCAGTGCTATTAGGAAGCAGTCCCGCAGGATGAATCATGGCATGTTGCTTGCTTACAGATGTGAGTACATGTTTACTGCCCCATGCTACTGGCCCACCTGACTTAATCATATTTGCACATTATTTCTTGGTGCTTTTGTGTTACTTTCCAGTGCATATGTTATATCACAGAATTGCTCATTGCACATTACTTTCAGATGCCGTTTAAAAAAATTGTTTACTTGGGAAAAATCATATGGGATTTAATTATTTCTGTCCATACACATGTTAAGAATAGTCACTTTGCAGCAAATTACTTGTCACTGTACGTAATTTAATTTATCAGAAACAGCATTTCATAATCTGCAACTGTTCCGGGAATTTTCAAGGTTTCCACGTTAGGGACTACTCTGTTACTCGGATTCGAGGGCTTTAGACAGGGCGTGGTCAAGGACAAACAGTCACAAAGAAGGCCCCAGGGGCCTCCATTTCTGGAAAGCTTGCAAGGTGACATCCTTAAGAAATTGCATCACCTCTGGAGAAAAACAGGATGTTGGGTTGGGCTGTGCCATGGCAAATGTAGCAAGAAATGTAACTAGTCTGTGAGATCACCTCCAAATGCATGAAAAATAAAGTTTCCACTGGACGTCAGTGTTGGTAGGAAGTCACACCTTAGGTCGTAAGTAAGAAAATGTTGGCAGAAAATGGCACGCCACTACATATTCATTCTAACTTTTTCCCGTGTAATCAGGGGTTTTGTATCTTAGTTGTCTTTGGTCAACATTAGATTAAAAAATTGATACTCATTCCCTTATGCAGAACTAAATTTCTTTCTCCTTTAACTTTTTTTTTTGAAATTTATAACCTGAATGGATTGACTACATGGGCTTAAAAAATCTTGATGACACTTTGTATACAATTTATGCAATAACTTTAATTTTTGTTGATGGTTTGTTGCTCTCAACAAGTTGGGAATAAAAGGGAATTGCAGATTTTAAAGTTTTCATTAATTTTTATCCAAAGAATTAATACTCTGATGTCTGATTTGAAATTCGCTTTGACTGAAAAGTAATAAACAAGTGAAGAAAGTGTGTTGTTAAAGTTTAACCTTCTACTCTGTTACGTATCATATCTGAACTTGTTATATTTTTTGCAAATTATATAAGGTTTAATTATCTATGAAGGTCGCAGAGCAGTACCTTCTTTGAACAATGCTGGGTCACATAATCAGAAGCCGGAGTTGAATGGGTCCAAGAAAACTGTAGCGACAACAGGTTGTGCTGCTACAGCCAACAAGAAAACGCCAAAGAAAAATAAGACTTCCTCTGAAGGCCATGGAAATATTGCTCGCACCATTCTTAACAATTTAAATATTTTCAGTAAGTATGAATTACTTTCATTTTATACTTTGGTTTATTTCTTGTGTAGGAGACATCCATAACCAAGGTCACTGCGGTGTCCTCGCACTGCGAGGTTCTGGTTTTGAATCCTTGTAAGCCAGGAATGTACATGCCATTTGTAGATGTAATTTAATTTTGGTTTAGTATGTGGGCCATCCCCCGACTAGCCGACCGACACAAGAAGAAAGCACTGACATTGCTGTTATATTTTAGGGTGACACTGTGACAATTAAGGTTCAGTTACATCCAGCTTTACCTGGTTTTTCGTATGTGGAAATGTCGGATGTTGCCATTGGTAAGCTACTTTGCTCAGGGCACTCCCATTCCTCCCACCTATGTATTCTACCACTGCTCCAGCTTCCCCTTGTTGCATCCGCACCGGCAACTGAAACTTCTCAATACTTTCATACTGGTTCAAAATTGTTTTTTTTTTTTTTATGGTAGGTTATGTGTGTTTGCGTAAGTTTTTTTAAACACATTTTCAGTAGGTCAAAGCCATTAACGTCTCGTCCACAATAGCTGATGTCCACAGATGCATAACTGCTGATTGGTGCATGTGACCTTCTGACAACAGCTTGCATCCCAATGTCCCGTGTCGCAAGATCATTTCCAAACTTCAACTTTCATCTACAGACATGTCCCAAGTTGTTTTGTTTTCATTTTACCGTGTGCAAACAGTAAAAGTAAATAATGCTATATTATTGTCAAAGCATGAAGAGTGAAAATATAAAAACTCTTCATGTACAAAGGCTTAATCATCAATCTCTCAGCCTTGAAAACAAAAGTTTAAATAAATAAAAACCCAAAACTGCACTCCCTCTAGTGGAAAAAAATCCAAATACTAAAGTTAAATTAATACAAAATCAAATGGTACTCACTCGCATAACTAAAACAGAAAACAAAATACAAACATAAGTATTTTTGAGTAATCTCATACAATTTATTGGTGTACTCTGGTGTCAGTGTACGAAAGCTTAGCTTCGGATGTCGTAATTGTAGACAGACGTTGGGACATGCGTCCTCGGACTAGGTAGGACCGCAGACCATTGGAATGCGAACGAGCTATTGTGGACCAGTCCTAATGGAGACAGTTTGGCAAGGCTTTTTTGGCACTGTTACACAATGAAAGCTTTATTATTGATATAGACCTCCATCACGTTTAAGGGCTGTCAGTTTTGTAGTTTTTGATTAGTAAGTTGGTAATCCTTACAGCATAGAATAGGAAACATTTTGTGCAGAGTTACAATGTTGTCAGTGAAATTCATCTTTCAGTGAAAAATATCATGTCCTCATGTTTTGTACAATGTATAGATAGTGGGCCATTATTGATCTTGGTTGGTTGTATTGTAGTCTCCTTTTGTGGGCCCACATTTGTGTGATCTTCGTATGATTAGAAGGGAATGTATAATAGATTTTGAATATTTAGTTTTCAAGTAGTTGTAACCTACTTGTCTGACAACATTTATGCTTCTTCTGAATTTTTTATGGAATGCATGCAGGTCCTGGTTTTTTTTTTTGCAGGTGCAAATTTTATTTTTTTAAATATATATATATATGCCATCATGAAGTTGGACAATTTGTTGTATTGTTAGTCACTTGTGTTGAAAAAGGATATAAATATCATGTAGAGCGTGTTCTTGTGTGTTATAACGATTGGAATGGAATTCGTAGAAAATCTTGTAGAAAGATATGTACAATTTGTGACCTAAAGTCTCACCTATGTGCAGCTTTATTCTGTGTTTGATGCTGAGAAGTATAGGATCAAAAAGAGCATAACTACTAGGTGCATTAAGTGATCGCAGCAGCTAAGCGCAAGGCTCTGAATTGATGTGCAGAGTTCTCGCTATGCTGTGTGTAGCTATGGGACGTTCAGTGGCGACCCTATTATTTTATCTTGGGAAGGTGTGTAGGAAGGTTCACTTCAGTGCCCTTGAATAGTTTTGTATGCATCTAATGCATATATATATATATTTAGATACAGCTCTTAGAAAAAGCTGAATTTAGCCATTCTGAAGTGTGTGTTCTTTTTGTAGATCAGCACATTGGATGCAAGTTTAATATTTTCATATAAAAACATGTATTTTTTAAACAGACTGCAACATAGTTTAAGTTCCAGGTAGATGGCTCCCTATCTTTTGAAAATGGGAAATTAAGAAGCATTTAATAAAAAATATCAAACTATTAGAGATTGAAGAAAAATTCACCCGATGTATCAGCAAACAAAGTTCATCAGCCTTTGACAAGATAATTGTAGTCCTGAATATTTGCTAAAATTACAAGACAGGTTATTAATCACCATATCCACAGTACTCTTGTTGCGACACTGACCCACTCAGTTTGCAAAATAATAGCCCCCACAAATAAGGGTGGCCATCCAATACTTTGGTAGGCAAACTGAGCGACTCGTGCGAATGAGTTTTTAATGGCATATTGTACATGCCATAATTAAATTAAAAACATAAAATTGTGTCGTTCTAAATATGCTGAACTGTAATGTGGATCAGTAATTGTAAAATAAGATTTTGATGTGTGTTTGCTGATGATGCATTAAGAAGTATTTTCATAAAGAATTTATTGCTTTAAAACAATTCTCTGTAATACGGCATTGTGTACAAAGGTTTACCTATATCTGAAGGAACATGTGTTGGGGAGTGCAGGCAGCAAGCCAAACCCTGTCGCCAGTAGTCCAGCTGCTACTACTCTCTCTACCGCTGTCACCAAAACTACGACAATTGTACAGAGTGGCAGTGGGAGCGATTCTGTCTTGGATGCTGATTCCAGCAGCACGAAGAGTGGGAGACGCCCCAGTGTCGATACAGTCTCAACCTACCTCAGCCACGAGTCCAAAGATAGCGAGCACCGTGCCTCACAGGTACACCTCCTTGAGTTTCAGTGGAAAGAGCTGGTTCACACAGGGTTTAATCCTTATAAATCACTCTTATTCATTTCAGATATTGCATTATAATTTTTAGCATGTGTGTGGCATATTTACTCAGGTTTGTTTGTACTCACATTAACTCAGCTGTTGAGTCTGTGATTAGGGTTCTTGTGAACAAGGTGACAGGGTGCCGCACAATTTATATTAGAAAAATGTGACAACACAACATGCCATATTTACTTGAATTTAAGATGTCATTTATTCTAAGCTGCACCTAGTTTTTAGGAAAAATCATGGGGAATGTTATTGGTATACATATGAGGCCACAGGTTGAACCATACTTCGGTTAGGAAGTTTAATTTCTAATGGAAGTTTAGTATTGTCTTCAATAGAAATGGTTTTTCATCTAAACATATGTATTTCACGTAGTAAAAAGAGAATATGTGTTTTTTAGAAGTATATAATTGCATCGGGTACATCTCTCCAACAGCCCAAGTTAGATTCCTCAATTTCAAATGACTTCCCACCTGCTATATATTACCACTATATTCTGTAAAAATAATCACGTTTATTTCAAAAAAAAAAAAACAGGATAATGCAGATAATGCACACATTTTACTGTTACAAATGAAGCATTGCATTTTAATTTTATTCAAATATGTAATGGGCATGGCTGATGCATGCAAAATTATTTGAAATATTAATCACACCCATATTTTTTGTACTGAGAACAGAATCGCAATGGAAACAACCATTATTTACTTTACAGTATAATTGACTGCATTTTTAAGATAATACAGTAACTGTAATTCAAATTTCTTAGCTGTGCCATTTAAGGATTGCTTTAATTTAAAGATAATCTGTAAACTATTTTCAAGAATCAGTATCTCATGAAATTCTTAGATAACGTGATCCATGGCTGCTCTGTTTCGCCAGTGTGTAGTTTTCACATTATCTGCTATATGGCTATGCTGTTACTCCAACAGGCAGTTGCTACACTTGCTGCTAGATCGTTGTGCTGTTACTCCAACGTACAGTTGCTAGGTTTCCCGCCAGAAGGCTGCGCTGTTCCTTGCAGGTAAAGATACAGCATGCCACCCTAAATCCTGTCTTTTGCACACACATATTCGCCTGATTGGTTACCATGGAAATCACTGTGGTCTTCTGGAGGGTGTTTTTCATGTTACTGAGCATGAATACAATATGATTTTTACTAAATTACTGTGAAAATAAATTTTCACGTTTTGCATAAGATTCCTCCTGTAGAATAAGCAACTTCTGTAACTAACTTAACGTAGTACATATACCTTACTTGATTCATTTTATTCCAGACCTTCAAAGAATTTTTTTAACTTGCCTACAATATTTTAAGAATTAGAAAATGAATATTTTAATTAATATGGCACAGCTGTAAGAGCTAAAAATAATTATTCAAACGAATAGTAAAGTTGCACAAAAAAAATTTTCAGAGCAAAAATTTATGGTACTTAAATGTAAGCCACAACCTTGTTTTTTATTTATATTTTCATTAGAAAAAAAGGTGGGATTTAGAATCTAGTACATACATTATCTCAGCTAATCATATCACTTAAGATTTTCATACTAGTGCACTGGAAAGCATGTGTCAGTTGTCACCTTGTTCTCTCTATGTATTCTGTGCTGTGGTTTTTAGAAATCACAATACCACGATGCATTTAGCATCTTTGATGTGAACTCTGCAAAGTAACTTTGCCCCATCTTGGACGCAAGGTTCAACCCTTTGGGCAGATCATGAAATCCACACAGTACTGAAGAGGCAGGACATGTGCCTACAGGGTATGTTGGTGCAATGTCGAGAACGACTACAAGCTCGTGATCCTAGCTTGTATTGTTCACCCAGAATTCCCAAGAAGCAGTCACGTCAACATCCCCCAACGAAGATTGTACTGCCTGACTGAGCCACTGCTCCCTCCAGCAAAGGTGTTCCACAGCACACCACTGGCGGGTAGCACATATTTAACCACCTGTGTGGCCAAGATAAGGGATGAAAGCACCGCCCCAGCACTTTTGATTTCTACGTTCCTGCAATCCAGGCTATCACCCACCACACCCCTGAGCACCGAGTACCTGTACAAGATTAGTATAAAAGGGCTGGCAACCCAGGTGAAGACAGTCTCTGTACCTCCACTGCTCTCGTACAGGGCCGGAGGTTGCCATTGGGTTCACACTTACCGTTACGTTCGCAGATTCCACCGCTCCTCTGGAGCCGGATTTCTACCAGCAGAAGACAACACCTACCAGAAGCCACTTCTGCAGCAGCCGCCGCTCAAACCCCTCTGCTTCTGGGTGACTGGACCTACCAACGGCTTCCGAAGAAGTCTGCTGCTTCCTTACCACCCCTTGGTAACGGCTAAGGGTCAGTAGCGACAGAGTATTGATGGTGGATAAGGCGGTTTCACGAATCTCCCAGTGATGGTAAAGGGAGAGGTAATGCTGCCACCACTCAATATTCTGTCGAAACAAGGGAATTGGGGCCCTAACGCAGAGATGTAGTTGCGCTTATTTATCACCGATACCTAATGTAGCCGACTGCCTAAAGCTGTCTTTGGGTACGTGGAGATTCATGGATAATATCAGGCCGGGACCGCAAAGATGTCTAAATGAGTCTATTTTGTCTATGACCTCTCACTGAAGTTACGAGCATCTCAGCCCCACATATAAATTGAAGTGCTTGGACGGCATACTGCCTCCACTCCATTATAATTATTAAGGTTTAAATAACCATACACGCAAAGTAATCCCATACACAATAAGCATATACATTCCTTAAAGTACAACGAAATAATACATTCTGCATTTGAGAACTCTCCTAACAATATTCCTATCCAGTCATTAAAGTACAATGATAAAAAATAAGACATTCTTAAATTAAATCTCTGATGGGACCTTAATTAATTCCGAAACACTGAACCACAAGTTCCTGGGATGACCGTGATAAATAACTGGGATCTCCTGGAATACTGGAAAAGTTCATCTGACATGGGATTTGGACGATTTACTCTCTCTCTCTCTCTCTCTCTCTCTCTCTCTCTCTCTCTCTCTCTCTCTCTCTCTTTTTCTCTCTATACGTAGCAATATACTTCAATAAACACAAACTTGCAAATAACTGATAAAATCCACCATCTGTGCTCATGCCCCCTTGCATGAAAACTCTCCTCCTTGCCAAAGTAATATATTTCCAACTAATAAAAATTCATTTATCCTAAAAGCATTCTCTCTTATTGTGAGTCGTTTACTGTGATGAAAAATCTTCCAAATAATAATTCATCAACCACTTCTCTGTACCTTTAAAATACTTGCAGACCTTTCAGTGTTTGTACTCAAAATTATGAAGTTTGATTCTTTCTCGCTAATAATAAACTGATGCTTAATTGATTTAGTATTCAAGGTGAACCTATCCAAGTGAAAAATATATAATTCTTTCAATTAAGTTTATTTAGATAAAATAATTATAATTTACTTCCAGCTATAAAATTATCATATATAACTTTATGAAATGGGAGCCTCTGGAACTTTGCTGTCGCCATTTCAAGGCTGACTAGTGTTACTCATATCTCCTCTTAAGTCACCATTTTAACTACAATACATAACGTTACAAAATGTAATTCCTGGGAATTTACAAAGAATCTAAGTTACTCCATTTCTATAAAAATAATTATTTCCATATTAAAATGCCGGAGAAGCAGTGCGTCTAGAAGTGAATTAAGCAACATCTTTGTAAAGAGGTCAATTACAAATGAGACCATCTCTCCACGTCACCTCATTTTATCTATCTTTAATTCTACACCCATGTTCGAGCACCACCGTACGCTCTTGCCTGGGAGATTGTGAATCACTCAGAAGTATACAATAGGGAAGTAAGTTACCGGCATGCCTTTCGCGAGGCTGTATTAGTTCGTATTCCGTTATGCCATACTCCTGGAAGGGAGGTGTGTAGAGAATGCTGAAACGAGCAGCATACTCCTCCGTAGGTAATTCAACTTTCAAACCCTTCATCCCCACTGCCCTCAATAGTAGTTGAAACGAAATGGGCAGAGTTCAAACTGCCTACAGCACAGGGAGGCTTCACTCCTCAGCTTTACCAACCCCTTTGTTTCAGCCATTAATTAAGCTTCTAGCTACCTCTCATCCAGTGGTACCAGCTTTCTTAAGAGTTGAAGAACCCCCTTTAGGAATTGCAAACCATTGGTTCCCCCATCTGCACTTCAGCAGGTTTAAACCATTGGTTCCCCCATCTGCACTTCAGCAGGTTTAAACCATTGGTTTGGCTGTTTCCCCATCTGCACTTCAGCAGCACCCAGCAACAACCCGTAAGTCAAGAACATGTCACCATCGACCAGCAGCCAAGGGGATCACAACCCCTCGCCACGCTAGGGTAATAGTCTCCAGCTGTGGCGACCGCCGCGGAAGACCAGCATACTAAAAGTTAACTGTGTGAACAAGGGTCAGCCAGGTCATAGGGCCGTGGCAGTGGTTCCGAACTTTGTACCCCTGAGACAGGCCACCAGACCTGTCCTCTACACTGACTATGCGCCACTTCCCCATTGAGGCGCTTAAATGAGAATAGTGATTCTGGCATCATGAGTAAAAACTGTAAGGGTGACTAGGACATCAACTTCCGTACTTAAGGGCTATGTGACCAAAATCACAGTAACTGTTAACCCCAAATGTCTTCAGTCATTGTTTGACATGTCTCACCCCATTAAGTAATTGTTGTTTCAATTTTTCTCCTTCCATGTGCACACGTCAACCATATATTCAGAATCAAATGCTTGAGATTGTGACAACACTGAACATGTGAAATGAAAGTGTACTGTGAAGATCTAGTGGAGAGGGCGGGAATAACTTGTGCTCTTATGCTGCAGGGAGACCTTCTTGACTGCAGCAACAGCAGTGAGGATGTGTCGGATGGTGGACGGGCATGCGATGCACCCATGAAGCGTCGCAGGCCACCAACTGCTGGCTCTATTGTGGGGGTCGATGAGGCTAGTGATGGCATATCTCAGTACGTTCGAGCAGTGGACCCAGGATGCTGGGCTCGCACACACTGCCCAATCTGCCTATCAGACCTGGCTGGAGTTGAGATAGTGGTGGCACTGACATGCTGCTTGCACCAGCTGCACCTCGAATGTCTCAACCACATGTTGATGAGTCTGCCATCTGGCAACAAGGTACAGCTTGTCCACCATACTGTCATGTCCTTGGTATGCTTTGTCCATCACAGCTTACTATGACATGGATTTGTGTCTTTATCAGGTATTTTGCAAGCACACATTTGTGTTTAGATACAGTACAATGAAACCTCTTAGTAAAAAAAACTCAAGGTACCTGAATTTTTGCAGCCTATATTAATGAAGTTTGTATTCAGGGGTGTTTGCTGTAGTCGTGAAAAAATCTAAAAAAATTAAAATGTTAAAATGGTGACTTAGCATTGTAAAATAGACACTCACCACTAGTATGACTTTTTACAGTGAACTTGTCACCATATTGTAATACAATTTTTTTTTTTTTTATCGATCTTACAAGTGAAATGTACCGAATTTCATAAGCCGCCCCTAATTACACCCTTGTTTAAGAAAACCAAATTTGGAGGGGGGGGGGGGGGTGGCGTTATCACACATTTTAATTTATTGGCAATTTGTGTTGTTCAGACCCGAGTGGTTTAAAAAAAAAAACAACTGTAGTTAGGCCTTTCTTCACCAAAGGTTGTATTGTGAGCTTTTTGACTCTATGAATAGTGGGAATGAAGACAATGGAAGGCAGTGAGATACAAGATGGGGCTGGCGGTTAACTTCGTTCATCTGTGTGTGCAACTAAAACTGCGTTTGCGAGTTGACATAATAAGAAATTGTGTTTACAAACATATTTTGGTCATCTGTTTCGGATACGAGAATTTAGCAATGAGTAATGAGTGTTTTTTTTGTGGAAATAAAGGAATAGTAATTTTGTGAACAACCACGTGTTTGTTTTGGTAATATGGTGGCATCAATAACCGACTTGCAACTTATAATCTTCGCTTATGTTGCGGACAAAGTAACCGAAGTAAATCACCTTCTAGATGAAGCCATCAGTGATCCAAAAAAATTAGAAGAGTTTGCGATTGTGTTCAAGGAAATGTCTGAAAAAAGGGATGAATTTCTTGCGAATTATTTTGCGTTGTGTGCTGCCCCGCCAAAGGCCGAGAAAAGAACTACTCAAGACCTGAAGGAAGCTTTTATGACGTTTGAAAAAACTTTCCGGCACCTTCGAATAGCGCATAATAGATGTGCAGTCAGAGCAGTGGACTTAACCTCTCGTGCAGCAGTTCCACGTGCAGTGTTGCCACCACTACCTCTGCCGGTGTTTTCAGGCAGTCGAGCCGAGTGGGCTTCATTTTTGGAACTTTTCATATCTGTTGTTCATAAGGATACACCACTACACAACGTGCAGAAGCTCCATTATTTAATATATTGCTTGAAAGACGAACCTAGAGAACTGGTAAGTAACCCGCCACTTACCAATGATAATTATGACATTATTTGGGCATTGCTTGAAAAAAGTTACAAGAACAGACGCATTACAGCAACTATCCATGTTCAAAAGATACTGCATCTCATACCTGTGACTTGTAAATCAACACACCCGTCACGTTTTCTTAGTGTAGTTAAAAAGAATTTAAGTGCATTGAGAGCTGACCATTTTCCATTGTCTGAGTGGAGTTTCCTTTTATTAAATATTCTTCTTAAAAATTAGACCACTGTCTGCGCTAAGACTTTGAAATGTCAGTGGAACAAGATTGGCCAACTTGTGAGGCTCTTTTAATTTTCTTGGAGCATTGTGCTGTGGAAGGTGAACATGTACAGTTGGTTGGAATGCAGAGTGTATCCACGACGAGTAATTTAAGTAGAACCTACAGCATCAAATTCAAGACAAAATAGTGGTCACAACACTACATTAGATGCATTGGAACAAACAACATACCAGTACTGTACGTTATGTAAAGAAAACCATTTTCTTCATAAGTGTGAACAGTTTTTGTTAAAATCTGTTGATAGAATTGCATTTGTGAAGGAGCAGTCGCTGTGCTTTAACTGTTTGAAACCTAACCATAGTGCTGTGAAATGCCTGTCGAAATTTTCATGCGTGCATTGTCAAAGGAAACACCACTCTCTTCTTCACTTCACCCATGAGAAGCCCCTACGTCAGACACTAGATAACCAGACTCCGGAAGATAGGGATTCATCACATGATCATTCTGCTGATAAACTGCAAGCACTACATTTGTCAAAGGATACTCAAAATCAACACACTACCATTTTGCTTGCAAATGCTCTTGTTCATGTGAAAGATAGCAGGGGACCGTTCCAAGTCGTAAGAGCTTTGTTAGATGGTGCAGCACAAACTACATTTATAACTGAAAATTGTGTGCAACGAATGGGCTTAAAACGCCACCGGAAATGTGTAGAAATTGCTGGCATTGGTCAAACTCCGGTGCCAGGTGCTAGAGGGACTACACATTGCTTCATCAAATCTGTGCGCTCACATGACACTCCTTTTGCTATTAAGGCCACAATTTAAAGTGAAATCACTCATCCCATGCCATGTTCAAGAAATTCAGCTATTTCAATTGAGCACCTTAAAGGTTTAACTTTAGCCGATCCATCATTTAATTGTCCTGGTCCTGTTGACATGCTCCTGTCGACATGCTCCTGTCAGCAGACATTGTCAGTTAAGAAATGACTGGGGCTAAAATATCAGGGGAACCTAGAGCCTTTCACTCAATGTTTGGCTGGGTTGTGACTGGCAAGACTAATTGTGAAGCACGTGTAAATCCACCAGTGTCATTCTTGATCAGAACAGCTACGTTGGATGTGCAGCTATAAAAATTTTGGGAGGTAGAGGAAGTACTATCTGTTCATGTGATATCTGCAGAGGACAAGAAATGTGAAGAACACTTCCATGCTACACATACTCGTAATGCAGATGGGAGAAGTGTGCTTTGGTTGCCATTCAAGCAAGAGCTGCAAGCCATTGGGAATTCCTTACAAGTTGCATCATCCGGATTTCAATGTTGACGCGTGTGCTACGGGGTGCGACTATCCTAGAAGGTAGTATGGTGACGTTGGCCACCCTGCCAAGCCCAGCTTAGCCTACCACGGCAAATACTTTACTTTCAATTAGGCCTAGGAGGTGTAAGGGGATTAGATGCAGTATTCGGCTGCTTGGGGGCAGGTTTACTATGGGTTGGAGGGGAGTCAAACCTCAGAGCGAGTCGGATAGAGGTGGCTTCCCGCCCAGGAAGTGTGATCTTCCTCACTATTTGGGTCGCCAATATGTGCGATGCCAGTTGTCCCAAATGTTGGAAATTGAGAGAGATTTAATCTAACATCCTGGGGCTGGTTAGTAGGGTTGTCATGGGGAATGGCCTCGTCCTCCTGACTTAACAATTTCTCCTGTTATTGGATACCCAGACCAATTGCCACCAAGTAGATGATCTAGCGGGGAAGAAATATCCAAAGGGAGAAATGGCCCGTGGAGCTTGATTGTGGCACCTGACCGGCGGCTCGTCCTCAGACGGGGAACTGACGTTACCTCGTGCAAGGACGCGACGTTCCCTGCGGCTTTGCTTACTAGGAGTACCTTGCTTTCTTATTGTATATCTGTTTATAAGAATTCCCACAATACAAAAAAAGAAGAAAAAAAGAAAAAGGGAACAAGGGTTTGCTAACTACTAATAACTACGCAAGGAACAAGGATTTAACGTGGCGAGGTTGTTCATTGCGGGGATTGATCCCTAGGGAGTAAACACAATGGTTATAACTAATATGAAATGCACAGTTATATTTACATTGATTTTACAAACACTGGAGAAAAATATGATGAGAATCATGTAAGCCAAACGGGGTTCAGGCGAAGGCGAGTCTGATGAAAGAGCAAATATAGCTATGCAACTTTGCAGTGGCTATATGTGAAAATGTGAAGTAATGCAACTTTGACAGCTGCAAAATTAAGGGGAAACTAATCAGGTAAGCAACACAAAGCGCGATAGCTCATTACTGTGGAGTCAAAGGAAGTTGACTGGGATAAGGATTACTGGGTTAAGGTGGAGTATACCTGTAGCTGGTAGATTTCTCATGTGCAGGTCCTCTGATGTGCAGGTCTTGAGAGAGAGAGAGAGAGAGAGAGAGAGTCTTCACAGACTTGATGCAGGTCAAGAAAGGAGGGTTGGCAATAGGAAGTAGAGTAGTCCTTGGCCGGACTCTAAGGAGAGCCTTCTGCAAGCTGGATGTAGAAGAGTCCAAGGTGGACTTTAGTGTGGAGCAGCAGAGCCCTTTTGGACTGTAGGTAGGTAAGTCCTTTCAGACTGAGGAGGATAAGTCCTTGCAGACTGAGAAGAGTTTTCAGCAGACTGGGGATTGGGTTCCTCTCCTCTTCGTTCGCCGAGCCCGGCACCACTCTCTGGTGCTGGTTGCCAGGGCTGTATATATACTAAATTTTCTCTCCCATCAGCAGTTGTTTGGTGTGTGGAAGGGTAGCATAGTCTTCCACCATGGGGGCGCATTTATTGGGGTGCAGATGCGCTGCGAGTTTCTTATCACCCAGCGTGGAGGCGAAGACAGATTAAATTCCCTGTCTCTAAGGCAGGTTGGCTGTGATGTCACAAGGTCACAGGGGTGCTGACATTTCTTGTGATTGCAAGAACTTCTTCCAGGTGTCAGTCATGAGTAGTAGAATTCTCAATAATAATGCCAATCGCGAGGGTGCATTTTGCATCCATAATTCTGGATGGCAATGGGTATTGTAATTACGCGCATATTATACAATGATGTGATCGGCTACCCAGGCTTGTGGACTTCTTAGCATGATACATTTATTATGGTTTGCCACTTATATATTCCGCCACAGAGTGCACGTGGCTCATTGATGGGGCGAAGTCGTCTGCAGAGCATGCAGTCGTGCGGTGCAACATTCTGGCATGCGTCAATCGGCCGCCCCTTAAGCGACGAAGACCCATCTCTGGTTCTACTACTGTGCTGCTGGTCTGGAAGGAGGATGCCTCAATCATCGAACATCTGATGGGTTTCTAGACGAACGCCTCTTCTGTACATGCTTTGCCTCAACTGATTTGGGCTTCTGGGCGAGCGCCTGCTCTGTGCATGCTGCCCTTGGATGAATAGTGGGTGCCCATATCTTGGCTACGCGCCATTTGGTTATTATCTCTGTGGCGTGTGGACAGTCTTCCCCTTCTTTCCCTCTTTGATCTCTCTCCTTCCTCTTGGCAGCGGTCGGATGTCGGGACGTGAAGCCATCTGCTTCTCAGCGCCGAGTAGGGCAATACCGTTGCATTTTCGTTTCTCTTGCTTACGAAGGGAGGAAGAAATTTTTGAAGGAGGTTGGGGAACTAGCCATTTTAATACTAGGCCTTCCTAGTTCAAGAGGATAATTACACTGGCGTAATAAAGTGAAAGAAATTGATTTATACAGCATGTGTAAAATTATGGTTTAAAAATATTATTTTTACGTTAATATTTATTTCTCTGTTATCGAAAAATAAAAGTGGGCTCTTAACGAACAAGTTCTCATGCGGGAGTGGTATACTGTGGCGCTGGGATAATAAATTTACTTACACTCTGGTGGTCGCACTCTCTGGTGCTGGCTGCTGGGGCTGTATTTATATTTATACTACATTTTCTCTCAGATCAGCAGTTGTTCGGGGTGCGGAGGGGTAGCGTAACCTTCCACCATGGGGGCGTATTTATCGGGGTGCAGAGGCGCTGCGAGTTTCTTATCGTCCTGCATGGAGGCAAAAACTAACTAAAACCCCTGTCTCTGAGGCAGGCTGGCTGTGATGTCACAAGGTCACAGGGATGCTGCCATTTCTCATGATTGCAGGAACTTCTTCCAGGTGTCAGCCATGAGCAGTAGAATTCTCAATAACATTAATTCCAATTGGGAAGGGCTTTTGCATGCATAATTCTGGACGGGCAATGGGGATTGTAATTATGCACGTATTATACAATGATGTGATAGGCTACCCAGGCTTGTGGGTTTCTTAGCGCGATGCATTAATTTTGGTTTGCCGCTTATATATTCCGCCCCGGAGCGCATGTGGCATGTAGATGGGGCGAAGTTGTCTGTAGAGAGCGCAGTCGTGCTCCACAACATTAGGGCAAGCGTCAACGTTTTGAGAACAATTTGAAGTCTCCAAAACAGGCAAATGAATACAGATTGTTCCTTAAGGAATATGATGACACATGTCATGTGTGCAAAGTGTTGAGCAGCTTTACAGCGAGAGTATCGCACTGAAGCCTGATCCAGTTAAGAGTTGTGAAGTAGCCTATGTTGATACCCCATCATGCTGTACTAAAAGAAGCTAGTTCCACTACCAAAGTTCATGTAGTCTTTGATGCGTCTGCAATGACTTCTACTGGTATTTCATTAAATGAATTGTTGCTTACTGATTCAAAACTTCAAAAGGATATAGTTGATATCATCCTTATCGTTCAAATTATGCCAGTGGTCTTTCCTGCAGACATTTGTAAAATGGATAGACAGATTGAAATCCGCCCTGATGACCGCAAGTACCAGTGCATTTTGTGGCATCCTACTCCAGATGATGATGTTCATGTCTATCAATAAAACACATTTATGTATGGGTTAGCATCGTCCCCTTATCAAGTGTTGAAGACCACGCGGCAGTTGGCACTGGATGAAGCTCATCAGTTTCTTAAGAGCATCACAAGTATTGTTACGAGACGTGTTTGTCGATGACAGTTACTTGGGCCAGCTCTGGAGAGGTGGCAATACAATTGAAGGGTGAACTTGTTTCAATGTTAGCTCGAGGGGGATTTGAGCTGCGAAAGTGGTCCTCGAACAACCCTCTGTTTTGGAAGATATGTGCAGAGCAATGTGAATATCTGAGAAGCTTTGATCAAGAGACAAGCCCAACTATCAAAGTTCATGGTGTTCATTGGTTTCCAGTTACAGATGAGTTTGTATACCACATCAACATTCCCCAGTTATCCATTACTAAACGAGGTATTCTCTCAACAATTGCGAGACTCTTTGACCCTTGCGGATGGGTGTCACCAGTGATTGTGTGGGTTAAGGTGTGGCTTCAGACTCTGTAGACATTATTATTGAAGTGGGATCAACCAGTCACTGAAGAAATTGCTTATCAATTGCTGCAGTTCCAAACATCACTATCTTCCCTTGCTGCTGTGAGAATTCCAAGATACATCAGTTTACATGATGCAAGCAACATTCAAATCCATGTGTTTTGTGATGCTACTGAAAAGGCATATGCTGCTGTGATCTTTGTGAGGCTTGTTTGACAGTGGTGGAGTGATTTCGACCTATCTGGTAATTGCTAAATCAAAAGTTGCTCCGCTGAAAATACTGTCTAACCCTAGGCTTGAGCTGTGTGGTGCTGTGCTCTTGGCAAGGTTATGGCTGTACGTGAGAAATCAGTGTGAAGACAAATTGTACAACTTTGCTATACACATGTGGTGCGACTCTACAACTGTGTTGTCGTGGATAAAATCAACTCCTCATAAATTTCAAACCTTTGTAGCAAATAGGGTTTCTGAAATTCAGACCATCATACCTCCGGGCGTATGGTATTATATCCCATCTAGCAGCAACCCAGCAGATTTAGCTTCTCAAGGTGTTTGTCCTCCAGAACACTTAGTTGGTAACACACTGTGGTTTCATAATCCTGACTGGCTGGCAGGCTTTGATGCAAATTGGCCCGTACAATGGGTAAGTACCTTCAATGTGAACAAACTTCCTAAATGCAAGTCTGTACAAAATCAGGCTCTTGCAGTTCGTTCAAGACAAGAGAAATTAATTATTGACTTGTTTGACACATTTTCATCACTATCTAAACTTAAGCATGTGAAAGCATGGATGCTCAGAGCTAAGAGTGCCTTCAGAAAAATCAAATACATTGTTATTCGAAGTTATTGAGCTGTGAGGAGATACAATCTGCAATGGTATTTTGGATCAAAGTTGTGCAACTACACTATTTTTTTGAGGAAATTAAAATTCTGGAGCACAATGAGCGTCCCAGTAGTTTTCAGAGTCTGCAGCCATTCCTAGACACCGTTGGAGTCATCAGGGTGGATGGCCAGCAAAAATATTCTTTCTTGCCCGACCAAACAAAACATCCAGTATTACTTCCAGGAAAACGTCCCCTTTCAGTGCTCATTGTTAACTACCATCTTACCACTTACCTTCATGCTGGATCACAGGCTACGCAATCACTCGTCCAGCTACAATTCTAGATATTGAGCGCTAGACGACTAATTCTGCACTGTATCCACGGGTGCATGCAGTGTTTCAAATTGGCAGCCTGGTGTTGTCAGAGTCGTGACTCTAAAATCTCCCAATGGTGAACTTGTTAAGCCTGTCCATTGCCACAAATCTAAGTGTGTGTCTAAATCTAGGAGACAGTGTTATCATGTTCCATTGACTGTTGTAATCTCTTGCCGTACTTTGAATTTGTGTGATTGCCTTTGTTGACTTGTTAATTGTAAAATGTAATATTTTCCGGTGGTCGGTATGTTCAAGCCCGAGTGACATAAAAAAAAACTGGAGTTAGACTTTTGTTCATCAAAGGTTGTATTCAGAGTTTATTGATGCCATGAATTGTGGGAATGAAGACAGTAGAAGGCAGTGAGAGACAAAATGGCGGGCGGTTAACTTTGTGTTTACAAACACGTGTTATAAAATAAAATCCTTTAAAATATAAGGTAGTCAATAGAGATTTACAGTCTTTTACAGTTACTGCAGTATCTTACATAATTTATGAGACTAGATATTTTATGAAAACAGTCCATTTATTTAGATATATCATTTTCTTTTCACTCACAAATGTCAATATTAACAAACTTGCGGCCATAAATTACTGTACATATTCTAGTTGTGTGTGTTCATTTCACACTATTGTTACTAGCACTTGGAGGCGGTTTCTTGACAAACTACTGTAGTTTATTTCGTAGTGCAGTATTTCACTGCTTGTCTAATCTTTGGAATGTGTTTCTTTACAGTTTGTTACGCAAGAAAATACATTGTATTTTTACAGTGCTGAAGTAATTGTGTGTATATAACATAGAAGAGTTCAGATACCGCACATTTGTGTCTATTTCATATTATTTTGCATTTAAATTGTATTTCCGTATTATTTCATTTTATCGCGATTCACCCCAAAATCGTGCCTCTAAGGAATGTGCGTTAAACAATATATTCCCTTAAATTAAACAATAGTTTACAGTTTATTTAGCACTTATTTGTCAGAAATTCGTAGTCTCTGAAAAAAAAAATTAGTTCCTTATAGTTATTGTTTCGTAATTTTTACCCAAAAGGAAGACGGTCCTGAATCTAAGACTACCCCTTCCTAAAAAATTATTTTTGAGGGAAAAATATTTAAACCTGAATTCAAGACTATCCCTGTGAAGTGCTGAAAAAATTATTTAGGTTGAAATAATTTTTCATGAATTTATGACAAACCCTTCAAGAATAAATGCTGTTATGTGAATTATATTATATATTTTATTTACTTTTAAAGAAAAGCTAATCGCAATGAAATAGGTGAGTCTAACCTGGCTGTATGGTAGCAGCATATTTCTTACACTGTAAAACTTTTGTGGGCGTTGTATATTCGTGACTTAAGCCATTTTGCTTCCCAGCAAAGTGCTTCCCAGCAAAGTATTTCCTTTTTTTGGGAGGCCTGGTGACATCAGATAAGGGACCCTTTTCAAAGTTGACAAGTACAGTCCCAGCACTACAGAAATATGTACAACCATAGGACACGTGGTATTTAAGCTTGAAAAGCCTTTGTCAAAATCCTCTTTCTCATGGCATGTCAATTTTGGAGGACTAACTGGTACCTGAGTAAAAAGTATGAATAGAAGCCAGTACTAATTTTGTGCATGTAACACAAACTTAAATACTAAACTAGCAGTGTCCCACATTTATGGTATTTGTACCTATGTTTTGAATTGAAGACTACCCCGAATTGTAGGCTACCCCTTATTTTTTCTATTCGTTATCTGTCAAAAAACCTTGTCTTCCTTTCGGGTGACACCTTGTTTTATTACATTTATTAACACTGAAAATAAATTTTCTATCAATGTAGGCCGCATCCCTGTTTCTAGGCCAAAATTTTGGCAAAAAAATATGCAGCTTGTAGTCGTAAAAATATAGTACATCTCCTATCTCTTTCCGATAGGAAAGAAAACTACTTTTTTACTAATGGAGACATTGTTGTAAAGAGTTTATTATTACATAAGGTTTCAGTGTATATCCTATGTATTTTGTATAGTTTAGGCAAGTGGCAGAATGTGTCAACAGAAATTTCATGCAGAGTACAGCATAGTGTACAGTGGTTGTATAGTCCATTCAATGTTTTTTCTAATGTTTTGAAACAAACCTCTGAAAAATAACCTAGGAGCAATGTCAACCTGTTTTTTAAATCATTTGTATACCACAAGTATATAACACTAATTAACTTTAAAAGTGTGTTTTATATTTTTTATCAAATGGAACTGTACCATTTAATTAGTATCTTCTATAACGTGAAAGCTTTGTTTGTTATTCAATACAAATTTTAAAATGTGAGAACAGTGATGTTTTGGCAACGGCTAGTAAGAAATAGTTCACAGTTAAAATATTGTTATAGCCAAGTTTTTTGGTATTCTATTTGTAAATTAAATGTTGTCTCTTGAAAATTTTAATTTTTAGGCAGCTCTGATGGAAATATAATTTATTTTTACAGTTGAAAACATCAGCGCAAAATACGGTGCGTAAGCCCCAGTGACATTTTTTTTCCGGCTGAGGAAGAAACTGTTGTTGAAGTGGATCTTGTCACCCCCTTCTCTCTTTCTCGATTTCCTTTATTTTTTTTTATCAAAATGTATAAAATATTTAATAACACGAAAACTGGCAGAAATATATGTCTGTCTGATAGAATTCCATTATAAATTACGTGACTTTTACATAATTTAAATTGGTAATAAAACAAATATTGACTGGATAGATCAACTTCAAGGCTTGACTATGTAAGTCTCAAAGAATTAAAATGAGAATAATGTAATTAATTACCACAATAATTAACATTATAAAAATGAGACCATTAATGAAAATACAGGCAATCGTAGTAATGGGTTAGAGTAAGATCAAGTTCTCAAAACAGATAAAAAAAAAAATTTAACTAGCAGTGACATAAATAGTTATAAAATTTGCATTAGCAAGAAACTGATGAAAATAGGAAAAAACACTAAGTTTTCAAAATAGATTCAAATTAGCTCATATCAGTGACACCATAGTAAATTTGACTTGCATATATATTAAAAATTATCAAAACTGTAGTGAGATAGTTTAATAATTGAAGTGTCGCATATTAAATTACAGAGTCTGGCCTTACAACAGTACAGTATATGCATGCAGGCACATGTGCATGCGCACAGGCGCATTGCACAGGCACATGTGCATGCACCCCTGCATGTGCACAGGCACATAAGCACACATGCATGCAGGCATATGCACATGTACACATGCAGGCATATGTGCATGCCTGCACATGTACACATGCAGGCATATGTGCATGCGCATACAAATACACAGAGGCAGACAGAAAAGTGATCTCGTAAGCATGTCTTTCCTTCAGAAAGTAGGCTAAAAATTGGTTAAAACAATATTTTAACTAAGAACTATTTCTTACCAGCCATTGTCAATTCATTGCTGTTTTCATTGTTTTTAATTTGTATTGAATTAAGAATAAATATTACAAGTTATATATGATACTATGTAAAAGTTTCATTTATTTAGAAATTTACCATAAATTTAATCACAGTGGTGAGTGATAACAAAATATTATTTGCATATAGAAATATTTATCTTGGTTCATTCTTTCACTTGCGTTCGTCTGCTGAACCAAGTTTCTATGATATGATGATGTGTGCTGTTTCACATCACTTTCAAATCTGTGTAAAATAGAAAATTCTTGTTTGCAAAGTACTCATCACCCGTTTTAACAATTGTTACTTCAAACTAGCCACTGATAATTTTGTCCCCGTCTATCTAAATATACACAGATGTTTCTTTTTTCACAGAGGTGAATCACACTTTTTTTTTTATTCATAAATCAATGCGCTGACAACTAACTCTGCATCAAAAAACGGTAGCAACATAAACTGAAAGATAATTGTACACATCTCGACAAGCACTACGTCAACAAACGGTCTTGTTGAAAAATGCCACCTTTCAGCATCAGTTGTATATCTGTTTGGTACTGTGTGTATATGTCTTTGTAAATATTACTGTGTACAGATTTGAACTTCCCGTCATTGCCATCAGTGGGGCGCTTGTAGTGCTTCTAGGAACTAGTATATTTTGACAGTCGGTTGTTTATAATTCGTTCTGGAGAAATGGTGTTTGGTATTGCCGGACAGTTCTCATGTCAACAAACTTTCTTGTAATACTGTCCATCACGATGTTCGACGCACCATCATCTATTGACCATAGAGTAAGTAGCCATAGAGCTACATCAGTAATCGCAGAAATTTCAAATTACTGACACTGTTTATTCATTTTAGTTTATAAACATTATGAAATACAGGAAAACCAGTACAAAACATAATGGTTGGCAACCCTATATGTTACTGCATTTTGACACATCTGAGTATGTCAGAATTAATATTGATTTAATTTTTTTTTAGAGTTTTATATTTTTCCTGTATGTGTTAGGCAGTTTGTATGTGATAGATCATTCTTGCATTGAAAGCCCTTCACAAACTAAGATTAATTTGGCAACATGAAATTTGTAGCACATTTAAAAAAAATTTATATTATGTATAAAATGCCACATTTTAAAACTACAAAATTTCACATGTATTGTTTATAATTTTACCATGTTATTATTTGAAAGTAATTTTTCCTTTTCTTTTTTGTTCTATTACTGACAGCTAGTTTCATTTCTGACATATTGTAAAGTATACATATTATTGTTTTGTTATGAAAGTAGTAGTTTGTCATATCACTTATTCTGAATTACAGATGAACAGGATAAGTTTTATTATGTTTTGTGTGACATAATTGTTTCTGTTTGTAAGTTGAAAGGCAGTTGAGAGTGATAGGACTTTTGAACTGTGTGAGCGAAGAGAACATTCCTAGCAGCTATGGCAATCGGGCGTGAGTGGTTAGTGCTCTCACATTTACAAAGTGTTAAATAGTGTGTAAAGCTGCCCAATTAGACATTCTTCAAGATTTGCAGCAAACTGATTACACAGAGAAAGTTAATCAAGATGTCCAAAATGGCATTTAAATCTTAAATAAATTTTTTAAATTAAGACCCACAGAAGTTTTTTCCTATCCTGTATTTTTTTTTGTATCAAATGACTTTGATTGCCACATCAGTAATAGAGAAATCAAACAGATACTTAATAATATAAAGTTTTTGAGACTTTGCGTTTTAATTTATGCAGAAATAAAATTGTACCCATTATGTCCAGACACTACTTATGTGATTAGTTTTGAGCTAGCGGACATATTGATAATGGAACATATTCTGTAGTCTAGTGTTTTATTAATTTGCATTTCAAGACTATATGCATTGAAAGTCGAAATGTACGTAGTGGAATTTTTTGTCAGTCTCCTGATGGATGGAGAGAGAATCCACTGTATAGCAAATGGATAATTGTAAAACTTAATGTTTGTAAGAGTTTCTTTGGTAAAAGAAGCTTGCGTTGGTTTTTAGATACACTTAAATAAGCAATTTCATTGATGTTTTGCGAATGCAAGAATTATTACAGATTTTCGCAAATAAACAGTTTCTCCGTATTTTGCGTTAATTTGCAGTTTGCAACAATTTTTAGTCCCTAAGAATAAGTAATAAAAAATATATTAAATATTGAGATGAGCGACTTAAAATTGTTACCAGTCATCATTAAGTTTTTCACTTTAATGTGTTTCCACTTGATAGGGACATTGTAATGTCGGTTAAGGTGGTTATTTGACCATCCATGTTTATGTTGTGGATGTCTGTCATTTCCTGTAATCCTATTAAGGGACTCAATTAAAAGCAATCAGTCATGTTAGATGGCTGGTCCACAGAAGTGTGTGTATGTGGTATTAAGAAAGTTGATGCTTCAGTATCTGCACAAGAAAAATGTTTTCTGATAGTCTGTCCTGTTAGTGAAGGGAGTTGGTGCTTCTAACAACCAGTTTCAATAGTTGCGTGCTTTTTGTTGTCAGTGTTTTGGGTTTGTTGCAAAATTATTTTATTTGTGTGATCTTACATGTTGCAGCTCACAGTTGTAACAGAGTACATTTCTATAAGAATACATTTCATTTTAGGTGGTGCTCCTTTTGCCTTTCAACTTCATCAGTACCAGTCCTTACTATTTGTGATCAAAAGGCAAGTAAAGTTGCTCTTCAGCTGCTCATTCAAATTGGTATTCTCAATTACTGTTTGGCCATTCCCTGTTAATTTTTCTTGCAGTCCCTCTTGGTATACACTTTATAATATGTAAATAATGTAATGTTGTGTTGAACCTGTAACTCCTCACCTTGCATTACCATATATGTAATGCACACAGTACTTGTTGATCAGTGTCCTATCACTGCCGAGCTATATCCTGAAGTGCCTCATTCCACGTATATTATGTATATTGCAGTTGTACATACAGTGCCCAATATGCAAGACTATCTATGGTGAGAAGACAGGCAACCAACCGAAAGAGGGCACAATGAAATGCACTCTTCAAAACTACTCATTACCTAGCTACCATGGCTTTCGGACTATTCAAATCACCTACAAGTGAGTGTGCAATCAGTCTAGCTATTGTAATGATAATTGCAAAATATTCCTTTCAAAATTGGACAAGTACCATACTCTCTTATGCTGCAATTTTGTACATGCTCATTTGCCTGTAATGTGTGTAATACCCTAATTTTTTGTTCAAATTTATGCATGTCATATCCGTGACATTCCCACTACTGATATCTCCTTGTTAACTCTGCTTTTCTACCAGATGTCAGTGCAGCCGATGAGGGAAAGATAGTCACTGGAGTATTGCCCCTAAGCTTGATGTTCCATCTTGTGGGTTTGGTGGTTGTTGGGCGATGTCAGGGCTCTTTCCCCCCTCAGACGGCTAAGAAGCTGGAGTCACGTTTTTAATGGGCTTTCCTGTTGGCAGGACAACTTGTTTCAGGGCCTCAATCAAGTTATATTGACCTTGGAAAATGCGCTTTCTAATGTAGGTCAAGTGGGGACTCGAGTTCGTGTGTAACTCGGTTTTAAATTCAGGCGCCAGACCACATTTCCATAGCTGAAGGCCGGCTGAAAGATGGTAGTATCTTAGGAGGAATGGGTGGCAGCGAAGACACTGTTTGTGGTATGTGCCAGATGAGACAAGGTGACCTATGGTTGCACTGGCGGCAGATCATCTCTGTAGAGTAGCTTCCTCCTTCTTCTATGAGTATACCTGGTTTGCACCCAGTTCAGCACTCTCCAGGTCTCTTAATAGGGCTAGCCCCTGCTTGGCTGCTTTCTCCCGCTCAGCCCTATGATAAGGCATGGGGAAGTGACAGAACAGACAGGTAGACAGCGGGTGTTCCTAGGAGTAGGCATGGCCTGAAGTAAGATGAAGCTAACGGATGGAGTAGGTAGGCATTGTCTACTAATCTTCAGTCAAGTGGCTTGGCGAGCGGGACTTAACTGGCAAACCCAAGTACATACAGGTGTCAGTAGCAGGTTTGGGGCATCCGTTCTCTTGTCCACTTGGCGAACGGGACTTCACTGGCAGACCCAGGCACGTACTGGAGGGGGCAATAGTCCAAGGAAGCAAACTGCTCTTGTGCTAACCAGGAAGACGGGCTTCCAAGCACTACGACGGGAAAATCCTCCAGGTGGCTAAGGTTGGGAACAAGGGTTCCGGCTCGTGCCTGCAAGAATGCAAGAAGTATGGTTGCAAAGCAGGAGATAAAGATAGCAAGGTAGAGAAGTCATAAGTCAAGAGAGCTGGTAGTGACTACTCAACCAAGTTTCAATTACCATATTTACCGCTTTGTGAATCTTCCAAAATTACGCCTTAACTTAGAATTGGGACAGGCAATATTACATACAGTTCCAACCAAATATATATAAAACAAGCTGATAAAATGTGACGTGTGACACATTCCTGCGCATTTACAATGTGCACTGTACTCACCGACTTCGCCCCATCTTCGAGCATGCCACTCATAAAAGGGCAAGTAATTACTCCATAACAGTGCTATGGGACATGTGCCTACAGGGTATGTTGGCGCACGTCAAGAGAGACTACAGACACGTCGTCCCAAGATTGTACTGTTCGCCAAGAAACTCCAAGAAGCAGTCACACCAGCGCCCAACCCCCAACGTAGAATTGTTATTGTTGTCTGAGACACCAGTACCCTCAGCGAAGGTCACTCTAGTTCCACAGCTCGCCACTGGAGGGCAGCACCCAGTCTACTCCAGCCTTAGCACCTCCAACACAGGTGATAAGAAAGGATTACGCCTCCTGCAAGGGAGATAAGAAATAAGAAATGAATTGCGCTGCTTCAGAACCAGGGGTCTCGACCACCTAGAGCAAGGCTACCTTCCCCTGCACCCCCGCAGTATCCAAGCTGCCAGCTGATAACAGTATATAAGGGCTAGCAACCCCTAGTTCCTGAGTCTGCTCCTCCACCACTTGCAAAGGCTGGAGGCAGCCATCGAAGTGCGCGGCCACTGGTATTTCTGAGGTCTCTACCAGTCAGAAGACATCAACCGACCAGAAGCTCGACACCTCCAGCAGCCACTGACCCACCTTCTGCAGCACCACAGATCCTGAGCTTCTGGGGGACTCCACCATACCAGAGGCTCCTGAAGAAGTCGCTGCTTGCCTACCACCCCACCATCTGGTAACCACCAGCAGGTCACATCATCGTCCCTTCGGAACCTCTTCAGCCCACTGGACAATGCTGCTACATCTACTACCCCTCTGGTAGTTTCAGTTCTTAGGTTTCTTAAGAATGCCCACCCTGATAGTTGTTGGCTGTAAAATGCGTTAGCTATTGAATTTTTAATTAACTTGCCAGTTTTATTCACGTTAAACCTAGCTCTTGCCCAGGCTGCCTTCACCTGGATTTAACAATAGGTTCAGCTTCTGTAACTTAACCTTATTTCAATAGGAGTTAGTGTGGCATCACCCTGTTTTACAGATGCGTGTAATAAAATACATATTTTAACGTATTCTTGATACTTAATCCTCTTAGTGAATAATTAAATTAATCCTTTTTCAGTTGGTAAACTTAACGTAATTACACCTTCGAGGGAAAGCCGGTAGCAGCATAAACCACCAACGTAAATAGTTACATACACCATTAAGAGGTAAACTGAGCTCTTCCAACAAGTAGGCCTTCAGCAGTGCCCAAAAGCACTAGGTACTCCATCCTCTAGGAGAATTGACCAAACAGGTGATCCATATTCCACCACTGTTGCTCACGTGGCCAGATTGGGGCAGGATTCACTTAGGTATGATCGACTTCTTGTGGGAGCCACACCCAAGTCTCAGCAAGGAAGTGACGTGTGCTGCTCAAAAGTTCCTTCCACTGCTTGCAAAGGTCGGATGAAAGGAACGCGAGTGTTACTGCACATCACGAGTCTTGAGTACTGGAAGTACATGCTAGACTCGTCAAAGCACCAGCTTATCCTCTGTGGACGATTTTGTTCTGTGTCTAAATGCCGTACTCTCGATAGGGAGAATCACGGAAGCATTTAAAGAGGATCTTGCATGCCACAGTGAGTGAGATAGTCATACTATCACCTTCAGAAACCGCCGTGACTTTAATATGCCCTACCCCTCACACCTGACTCGCCATTATTTCCACCATTAATCAAACTCCCTGATAGGCAGCACCCTATCATAGAGGCCCTCTTGCGAGAGGAAAATATACTCCTAAGCCTTGACTGGCCCTGGCTAAGGGCTCCCCTGCAAGAGTCCCTGCGTCCAATCGTCCCAAATGATAACAACTGCACCACTGCACCTCAACCACAGGCAGGTGCTGACCAACCACTCACCCACCAGGTGAGCCAGTCAACGAGGAGGAGCAGCCCTCTTCCCATCACTGGTAAGGTACAGTGCCCACCGAGATGAAGGGTCTCTCAAAGAGACCAAGACTAAATCTTCCTATATGGAAACGTATCTTGTCAAAATTAGTATAGGGTTTTAATTCTTTAATCATTGGCCTTAGGTTGATGCATTTAAGTCCAAAGTGTAATATTCATCCCAACATGGAGAACCCCCACCCTAGCCAGGTGTTACTTACTTAAAGTTGTGAGTTTTGTGACCTAACGCTAGGCCTGCGTCAACTCCTCTCCATGTGTCCAAATGGTGCCCAATAAGGGGTGCAGCTAACTGAGAGATCCTTAAAAGTCACCCCATGGGGCAAATGATTTTATAATCTCAACTAGACAGCAGGCCTTTTACTCGTGACATTGGTCACCCCACTAAGGAGGTATATGCTTCAATTGGACATTGTGTATTTACCAGTACCATTGTAGCCCTATTACTAATCTAATAAAGTGGTCCCAGTTTATATAAAAACGTGTGGTTTTTGTGTCAATCACAACCCCCCCCCCCGTATCTCTTGGCTGGGTCTGACCTCTAACAAGGTTATTGTGGCAGTCGTGGAGGATACGGTGTCTTATTATTTCCCCATTTCCCCACTACTGGTTGTTTCCTTATTCTTTGTCCTTGCGACCGTCCTCCTGCCAGCTCATTCCTCAATCCTCCTCTTCCCATCTTCCCCAGCCTCGAGCTATTTAAACCCCCCAGGAACAATCTCACGCCACCCATCAACTACTATTGAGGCCTCACCTCTCAATTCCCTTACGTAATTTGTTTGGCCCCTTGGTGAAGACCCCCAGAGCTGCTCACCCCATTGCCCAGTACCTCCGCCTGGGTTTGCCCCTGGTACTGGGCATCAAACCCTCGGACACTGGAGCATTCCAGTCAGCCACCAACAGTGGGCAAGGCGCCTGCCTGCACCTGTGGAGCCAGCCACTTGCCAGAGTCAACCAGCAGATACAGTCACAGTCAGCCAACCGGGTTGGGAGACCCCAACAAGCACTCAACCCACAGCAGTATGGCACGTCAGTATGGTAAGCCAGCGGTCCCACCAATTCAAACAACAGCAAGTCCAATCTAGCCCAGCTAAACTTTGTGCCAAGCAGGCGGCCTACCCGCCCGACTATTCAAGGGTACAATTAAGGCCAAGCGCAAAATATTGTAGATCTCTCCTTATTAAGGTCTGCCCCCAAGCCTGTGTGTTGTCTGACCTGACAAACTAAAAACCTAGTAGATGCCAAAGTGCTCCTGCCCTTAATACAGTAACGTGTCGGTAGTGAATAAGCCTTAATTTTGTATTCAGAGTGGAGAATGGTTCTGAGTTAACTTAGGCTGTCATGATTTGGACCACCAAGGGTACATCAGAGTTTGGTGACCTTGGTTTGTTGTGTTCCGGTATTTGAGAGCGCTTGTTGAATCAGTTTGTGAATGAGGGGCCTGGGGTAGCTCCTGTCAAGGAATGCTCTGGCTATTTTTTCACACAGTTTGTTGAGATCACTGTTGGTGGAGCAGATAATTTTGGCTGTCATGGCAAGACTGTATGGTAGGGATTTGTTAACATAGTATGGATGGTAGCTGCTGAAATGTAAGTACTGGAGGTTGTTGGTGGGTTGTGTATGTACATCAGTTTGAATTTTGCCATTGTGGAGAGTCAGTTCACCATCCAGGAATATGGCATGTTTTGGATTATGACCAGGTGAACTTTAATAAACTATATGTGTTGTAAGTTGTTCAGGAATTGAATTAGGCAGTCTTCATTGACAGTCCATATCACGAAGATGATGTTGATGAAACGCATCCAACAGTGTGGTTGGGTTGGTTAGTGACTGAGAAAGTTTTCTTCCAACCTGTCCATAAACAGGTTGGTATAGGATGGAGCCATACATGTACCCATCGCTGTGCCTCTAGCCTAAAGGTAGTGTCCTCTCTTCAAATCTGAAGTTGTTGCTAAGGGTTAACCTGGCAATTTCAACAAGGAATGCCGTAGAAGGTTTGCTGTGTGGGGGTCTTTGGTTGAAGTAATATTCTATGGCCAACAGTGGGGCATGTTGGTATAGACAGATGAAAAATTTATAGTGACCATGAATGCATCATGGGAATGGTGCCCAGTCGTTCAAGAAAGTGGCTAGTGTCCTTAATGTAGGAGGGAAGCTGCTGCACCTAAGGTTGAAGGTGGGCATTTACAAGTGCTGAGGTTCTCTTTGAGATTGCCAATTCTTGATACAATGGGATGTCCTGGGGTGGCCATTGTTCTTTGTGTATTTTCAGCAGCAGGTATAGAAAAATTAAAAAAACTATAAATTGCAATTTTTACTGTACATTGAGAGTTCTGAGATATGTTGCAAATGGCAATTCATCTGGTGATAAAGAATGAAATTCTTGAGAAGTTTTTGAGTTATATGTGAATTTCTGGCAGCTTTGCATCAGGAATCCAGGGTCCAGAACACCCCAACCCTGGCCGGCCGTACTACGCGGTGGGATTCCCGCGGATCTGCTACCTGCCAGATACAGAGAAGGGGCGGCGTGTACTGAAGCTGCTGGGAGTGGCATTCCAGCGCCGCCTGGTATTCACGGTGGGTCGCTCAGTGACCACAGGGCGCGAGGATGTTGTAACCTGGAATGAGATCCACCACAAGACGGAGCGAGGTACAAGCCATGGGGGTCACGGATACCCTGATCCAGGGTATCTAGACAACTGCCTGGCTGAGCTGGCAGCTCACGGTGTGATGGAGAATGACCTGACCGGAGTCTACCAGGAACTTTGCTAGCAGGTATACAGTATACCAGTAGCTAGGAGCGTGTTACTGTATAAGCCACTATTGGTATTGGGAAAACTGGCAATAGGTATACTGTGCCTTGGGTAGCATGCGATTCTGTTTACATTGACAGTTGCTGGTGCAGTCACCCATTGACGGTGCACATAGGAATGTCTGACATATTACATCTGCTAAGTCAAGGGCTAAGATCTAGTCTGAAAGGTTACATGATGGGATGTATTTAGACTATGGATATTCTTGTGTATGGAATTTTGGTTGAGATAGTGGGGCTGGCTTGTGCTTGTGGTCTGTCTGCCTGTCCTCACAATGATTAAAAAGTTCCTTTGGCTGTGTCCTAAATAGTGGTTTAATTAGAATTTACATGTTTTCACATGCTGGAGGCTGGCAGTACTTAAGTTTTGTGTGGTAAAATTGTGTTCTAACTGCTGGTGTTGCCATGTCATTTTTTTTGGTTTGGGCTTGTACATAATTTATTTGTAGTGTATTCTCAAATGATGATGCTAAAATATGGGTGAGGTATTTACATGAAATGAGCACAATTTAACAATTGAGTGCTTGAAGGCTCCATTGGTAGTGTGCACTGTAGCGGCTCGTGTATTATCATCCCTTTGTAAATTAAGCTCTTACATGGAAAATTCCACTGCAGGGAAAACATTCTGTAGTTCTTCATCCACACAAGCTGATTGGGAGCAGTGCTTTATCCTAGCGTCTGCCACTCTTGAGTTTTCCTGAAGGGTGTGGTGATACTCCCAGTGCCAATACTGCCAGACGGCTGTATGCAGCCGCTTGATCAGCTGCGAGCATTGAAGCCTCTTCGGGCCCACGTCTCCATGATTGGGTTCTGGCATAACAAGGGGCTCAAGTGTCGCAAAGTGTCCTGGGGTAAAGGTGACGAAGTTATTGGGGTGTGAACATAGAGGGAACAGTTCAGGATAGTTTCCACCTGCACGACTGGGTACAGCTTCTAAAAAGTTAGGATTTGTTCCCCAAAGACACATACCATGTGGAACTTAAAGGACTTGGCCCCAGCATCCCAATGGTCTCCAAAATGAGGAACAACAGGCGAGTTCAAGTGCCAAGTCACTCCAAGGGGTGAGAATGCTTCGACAACCCTATTTTGTTGAGAGGATGATATGTTGTAAGCAAGTTGCTGGAGTTCACCAATTAGTTGTAAGCTCTAATAATCTTTGTCCCACAGTCACTATAGATTTCAGATGAAATTTTTTCGGCGAGCGACAAAAAGCATTTGTATGCAGCCAAGAAAACAGCAGTGAATATGCCTGAGGCCATTTCCACATGGACTGCCTTGATGGCACAACAAATGAAATTATGTACCTATATTTCATTCACAGTTACTTCCAACTTTTCTGAAGTCCTGCTAAATATCCTTTTTTAAGCTATTCCTCCACCCCATGCAAACAAAGTTTAAAGCAGCACTCACACTGCATCCGACAGTTTAGTTCTGGATGAAAGGTTGCTATTCATGTAAATAGATGGCATTCCGCACAGTGCATCAGTTCATATCAGTTCCGTACTCCACCACTTCCTTCTGTTCAGTCCAGGTTGCTCAGACTAGCAAAAAAGACTGGAGATGGAAGAAAATTGATTATATTTGTTGCTGTGTCATAGTGTATATTTCTTTGTCGTTCTTTGCAAAATGAGTTAACTAAGATTTTCATATTGAAGCGGTCAGGAGACATTCTCAACTGTACAGTAAGTCTGATGATAAGAAATGCATGGGACACAATTGCTGAGATGATAAGGCTTCGGTTTGCAGCTAGGCAGAGTGACTCTTGCAACAGAGCTGCAGGAGTCAGCCTCAAACTAAGGAAAGTGGGTCGTATTTATATCCGGAACACAGGGCCAACTTAGAGGACATGGGTAGCCAGAGAGAGAGGCGACAAGGAAGCAGTGGAGATGTCCAAAGGCAGCCAAAGCTGGTCTGCGTTCCTCCTGCAACTGGAGGGTTAAGCACGCAGTCTGAAGCGTGTTGCAGACCGGCAGGTGGCAGCAGCCGGCTCACGAGCAATCCCTCGTTTCACAACAAAAATGAGGCGCGTATGGTATGTAGGGCAGAACACACTTTCTTGGGAGGGGGCCACTGTTGTGGCGAGGCTAGATTGGGCAACTGACGTCACTCGTGGCACATCATTCTGGAGTTTGAGGCAGACACAGGCACACACTGAATCTTGCCCAAAAATCTCTCCCTGGAGGAAAGTTTTCAAATATGCTGGTGTAGGTTTCAGTGCAGCAGCTGGACGCATAAGTCTGCCAGGGAGGGGGCACACTCTTGGGCAATGAAAACAAAAAATGTTCATGTTAAGATTTTTAAAAACTGTTGTAAGCTATATGGCAGAGAACGACAGAATTGCCCCTTCCCTAGCCCTGGTAGATGCACATGGCGACAACTCGAGCCATTCAGTAAGCACTAAAGAACTCCGGGGAATGTTAATTTTTCGGGCCAATAAAATGCCAGAAAGAAGTTATCTTGCTATCAGGACATGGGACAATTGGGATGCGTTTTGAGGGATGTCGCCCAGCTACGTCTGACCCTCTCAATGTCCAATGTGGAGAACAAGCTTGAAAAGGTGCACAACTGTTTGGGATCACCCTTGAAGGTAGAGTCACTTTTAACATTGGGGTCTTGAGGGCGATGAGGATGAAGTGAGGTGAGTATGGCGAGTATGGAGCAGCGCCGGAATTAATGTGCGGGGGAAATGGGAGATCCCCATGAAAACCTGCCGACCAATGGCATCGTCCGGCAAGATTCCCACATGCTGAAATATGGGAGTGACCCCGCCGGGAATTGAACCTAGTTTGTCTATGTGGGAGTCATGTAGTTTAACCACTAGACTGCTGCAGCCCGTCTTGAAAGAGGGAAGCGTGATTTTTGGGAGTGCTACATGTGAGTTACCATTATGACTGTCTACGGTTTTAAATTTCCGTGGGGTTGACTTGTAAGAGAATCAATGACCACCATAACTGCGAAGTACTTTACTTCAAAATCCACAATGTGTGCAGCATGCCCATCAAAATCGTATGTTGCTGTATCAGCTGCCGCCACAATTGTGTAGTTTGCATTGAAGTGGTAACGTATCTCGAAGATCCTGCATGTTTGCCAAGAAAAGGTTGCTTGGATGCTTCGATAATAACTGTGTATGAGGTCATAGGCTCACATGATACGATTATCTGTGAAGCATATTTGTACAAGCACTGAACATTAGTTTGCCATTTTTAGGTTAGATATGTCAGACAATCAAGTTAACAGGTTTATGAACATGCCATGACAACCACAATTTCAAAAATAACCAGCACACATAGACAACAAAAAGACCAAATGCCAAGCGAGTGAACACCACACAGCAAAAAACAAAAGAAACAAGAGAAAACTATCCCCTCCAACTACGACAAAATAGCATGGGATTGTCGCAAAGACTGTCACTCAAATTGATTGCAATTTCATTTGAGTTGAAACTTGCAATCTTCTTTAGTGCTGGCATCACCATGTGGGCCAAAACAAAAAATGGGCAACGCACGTGCCGAAATGGAAGATGTGCAACATGCATGTCAAAACAAAAAAAAAAAAAAAAATGTGCTCTGCTACCAAAATGAGAAAGTGTAAAATGTGTGTGCTGAAATGACAGTCATACACAACGAAACAAAATGAGTACTAATAACTACCAGGATGGATCCTGCCTGGAGGACATAAAATGTTGCATGCTAAAATTACAGATTGTAAAAAGCAACATACACAACTACTTTTAACCATGATAATGGTTTCATGAGCCATGAATATAACCACTCACTACCATAATGGTTGCAACACTAGGTGGCAAAATTGCACCAACTTCCAAAATGGTAGAACTAGTGTGATCAACCCCAACAGCACCATGAAGCACAGGAAGTTCAAAGCTGGTACCTACAGTCAGCACAAAAGTTCTTGTTATACTTAGATGCATGCTCTACTTCATGAGGTTAGCGGATAGGCCACTGACTGCCCTTTCGGAACTTTAAGTATGCCTACCGCTGCGTAAATGGCTAACATCCTGGGCCTGACACGTTGTGGAAGGGTTAGATGTCGTGGGTGGCCGCTTGGTAGTAGGGTACCATTGGGAACGAGGGGAGTCAAACTCCAGAGTGAGGCAGATGGCGGTAGATTCCCGTCCAGGGAGTTCTACCCTCCTCGCTACAAGTTGCCAATAGGATGCCAGCTGTCCCAGGGATATGAAGTGACAATACGTTTACGTGATCGTGGGGGGTTGAGGCGTATGATCTGGCTGGGGTGATTCAGACAGGATGAGTGGGTCGATGTACGGGGACGAAATCTGAAAGGGAGGTGTCACATGTGATTTAAGGTCTGCCTTAGGCGGGAGTCGAACCCGTACGGTTTTCCCCAATGCCAGCTTAATCACACAAAGGTTTGGTAGCCCAGATTCTGCCGTGTGTTGAACACAGATGAGCTTAATTACACTGGACGTCTTAGGGGCCTGGTTAGTCACTTAGTCACCATGTCCTCAGTAGTAGCACTGGCTATTAGGCGGTGTCTGCTCTACTTGGGCGAGACATTCTCCTGTAGGGTATCCGGGCCAACAGGCGCCTAAAATGAAAGGCGAGATCGGATGCGGGGCAGCTTCGCTAGACTGCAACCGGGGTTCGACCTCCTGCGGGTCACTTACAGGGGCTTTGGCTATTTCAGCTCTTGCTAGGACACTGCGTTCCTTACGCCGTTGCCTACTCTGTAACCAGTCTCTCCTGTTATACGTCCAATACATAATAAACTCAACACACAGATAATTTCCAACGAATGTTAAGTTTCCTCACACAGATACACACATACTCAAGGAAAATGGGAGACTAACTAATAATGACTGGTTAACGTATAATTAGGTTAACATATATTTATTATTTGCCAAAGAGAAAGTGGAAAGTCCTGGCAAAAATCAAATTACAATTTTAATTAGCTGACTGGCCAAACAAATATAATAACTAAGTGGATAGAAAATAGGCGAAGGCGAGCCTAGAGAAAATTAACTAATAAAAAAATTCCCAAATTTATATCAGACAAAATCTATGGTAAATTGACGCAATTTCACAGTGTGAAATAATTAACGGAATTATCCAAGGGAGGTAATCTAAGATGCGACGGCTTGTTACCACAGAGTTACGGAAGTTGACTTGGGTAAAGGATTACCAGGTACATGGAGCAGGATTACCTTGGACGTGAAGTAGCTGTCCTCACGGTCAGTGGGTGCAATAGCTGTTGAGCCTTTTCACGAGCTGTTAGAGGAGGCTACAGTCTTCATAGTCTGCGGGATAAGGCCGTCTTGCAGGCTTCCAGGTGTAGCGCTGTATTGCATGTCACTGAGAGGAAGGAGAGCCTTATGCAGACTGAGAGGTTTTTTTTACAGACTGAGGTGAGTCTTCGCAGACAGGGAAGGTCTCGCAATCCTATTCGGCCGGCGAGTCCGGCATATCTGCCGGTGCTGGATGCTGGACCTCTATTTATACTTAAAAATCTCATCAGCAATTCTTCGGGTGCAGGGGGTAGCGTAACCTTCCAGCGCAGGGGTATGTTATCTGGGGTGCTGGAGCGCCGCTCATTTCTTATTGCCCCGCTTGGAGGCAACGACAAATTAAAACACCTCTTCCTGAGGCTGGCGGGTTGTGATGTCACAAGGCCACAGGGTTGCTGCTATCTCTGGAGGCTTCTTCCAGGGCTAAGCTACGAGTAAGAATATCACAAATATTTATTTTATTGACGGGGGTGACTCTTGCATGCAGGTTGCCGGACGGGCAATGCGAATTGTAATTACGTGAGTGAATTACAATTACGTATTAGACAGTCCAGGCTTGTGGAAACTCCTTGCTCGATATGTTTATTTTATTTTGCCACTGTAATGACTTCCCAATGAACTCGGATCATTCGTAGAAAGGGCGAAGTCACCTGTAGAGTGCGCATTTGCACAGCGCAGCATTTTGGCATGCGTCAACTTATTTCACTATTAATAAAGTCCGTTTCCAGACAAGCTTCAACAGTAAGATTTGTAGAATTTTGTGCAATTGATGAAGTAGATATATATATATAATATATATATATATATATATATATATATATATATATATATATATATATATATATATATATATATATATATATATATATATATATGCTGTTCACGGTAAAGTGAGCACTTTTTCAGGCCCTTTCGACAGGCATTAACAACTAATAAATATATTTTATTGCAGCTCCAGGTGTTAATTTTCGTTAGTGGTGAAATGTATACACTGTGTTTGTTAGTCTGATGGCAATGTATACACTGTGTTTGTTAGTCTGATGGCAATGTTTATAATAAAAAGTGACCGGAAGACAGAAATCTAATGAAAAGAAAAATTTGGCAGGGCCTTAAAAAGTGCTCTCTTTACTGTGAACAGCCTATACTAAAAGAATGTAAAAGGGTAATGTTAACTTAATGTTAAATTTTTGTGATTAGATAGAGTTTCTGCCTGAGGGCCTCAGTTCTGTGCCTGATAGTTTGGCTACCTATATGGCTTCCTGAGGGTTTGTACACCAATGGCACATGGTAGTTCTTTGGAGTCACTCATCAAAGCACTGACTACGGTGGCCAAGTGCTCTACAGAGTCTGACCTTTAACAAGGTCATGGTAGTCACTGAATATGCTATAGTATTCTCCTAAGACACTATGCCATTGGTAAATGTTTCTATATCCATCCCAAATTGCAAAATTTAATCAAGTTTAGTTTCACTGAAAATAGTATCATATGTGTATTTGAAAGAAAATGTTTTCGCCTGAAAATGCAATAAATCTTAACCAAATATTTGTTAAAAAAGGCTTTTTTAATTGATGTTGCAAATGTTCTGTTAATGTGTAACAACTCTTGGCATGCCCTTGCAGCAAGATGTTTATCATAATATTATCTGCTCAGCTCTTCTAATCATGAAGCATGGACAGTAACTTCTAACAAAATGTTTACGAGGGGGATAGAATGAAATACATGTTATTTTTTTAAAGGTCGACGCAAGCCAACATGCTGTGTGGTGCGGATGCGCACTCTACGGATGACTTTGCCCTATCTGTACGAGCCACCCGTGCTCGGGGGGAAAATATATAAGCGGCAAATTGAATAAAATGTATCGAGCAAGGAAAGCCTACGAGCCTGGGTAGCCGAATACATCATTTTAAGTTACGTGCGTAATTACTATCTACTTTGCCCGTCCGAATTTATGCATTCAAAAGGCACCCCCGCGAAATTAATAAATATTTTTGAGATTGTATTTTTCGTCACTTAGCCCTGGAAGAATTTCCTACAATCTCGAGAGATGACAGCACCCCATGGCCTTGTGACGTCACGACTGGGCCGCCTCAGAAACAAGGATTTTAATTAGAGTTGTTCCGATACAGATACTAAGTATCAGTATCGGCCGATACTTTAGTATCAGTTGTAGACAAGGAAGTCAGGTTATTATCTTCTTTAGACACAGAAATGGCAGTATTTTGGTTTGTGTATGCCGAACATAAAAAAAAAAGAATAACAAATACTGTGTTTACTTGTGTATAGCGCACCCTTTTTTCCCAAAATAAAGGGGAACATTTCTGGGGTGTGCACTATACACTAAAAAAAAGAGGAAGGGGGAGTGGTAGCCATAAATTGTCCAGGGATGTTGAGGGAAGTGGCGGAACCGTCTGTTGTCTCATCTCTCGCTCTTACATCACTTCTCTTCCTTCTCTCTTTCTCGCTCAGTGACGCTTCAGTTGTGTGTAGGTCATGCACCCCCCCCCCCCCCCCTTACCAACTGACATCATGTCACACCACAAACCAGAGCTGCCACGTGTTTACGGACCCCTTTTTCACATAACACCCAGATGTTGCTGGTCGATAATTCCGCCAAGCCATCTTTGTTTCTGTGGCAGAAGCCAGTGAACTACAATGGTTTGGGGGGGGGGGGGCAGAAGGGGCTAGGCGACCTATTATTATTAGAGGAGGGTAGGGTGACATTCTAGCACATCAAAAACAAATAAGTGCCTGTAGACAGCTAAAAGGAGAAAAAAGAAAAACGAAGCCCAAAGTGTTTAGTCGGGGGCGTGAGGTTTTCGGAATTTTTATATTTTGGCTTTTTGCACTCAAGTAATTTAATTAAAGTATTTTCCAAACATATCACAATCACCACACGTTAATGTTTGAAAAAAATAATTTGTTCCATACTTACTAACAGACGCCACAAATTTTTGGTGCTATTTTATTTTATTTTTTTAATTTTCCCTGGAACTTTTTGCAAAAATCATGGTGCGCTCTATATACTAGTAAATACGGTAAACCGCATACACCAACTTTTTGTGGTCCCGGTGAAATACCTATTTATATAATGTTAACATAACCTTTTATTGTTTATCGCACGTTGCGCTGATCAAAGTATATTTCTGTTCCTATCACCTAAGATTTCCCACAACTATTGTTTCTAAGCTGGTTGTTTATGCAAACAGCTAGTAGCTGAAATTGAAATACGTTATGCATGCCGCTGTTTATAACTGCTCTGCAGTTGCGCTGTCTAATCTGTTGTCTTTTCAACAAGTCTGTCGACACTGCAGCCGTGCGGCATCATGGTGCGCGACTAGCTTTTTACTTCCTCTCTCTCCAACCCTTTTTTCTGTCTCTTTTAGCTGCACACCTTCATTCCTCCCCTCGCATGTCAGGCATTCCACAGAAAGGAGAAATTGTTGTCGAACAAAAGATAGAGCATTTTCTCTGTCTCCCCTCCCCTCCCCCCTCTACCCCCCTCCCCCCCTCCCCTCCCTCCCCTCCCCTCATCTCCTCCTCCCCCCCCCCTCCATCTCTCTCCTCTCCCCTCCCCCTCCCCTCCATCCTCTCTCCCTCCCCCTCCCCTTCAATCATTCCTCTCTCCCTTCCATCTCCTCTCCCTCCTCCCTCCTCTCCCCCTCTCCTCTTATAGTTTCACATGAAAATGTTATGCAAAACATTTTAACAAGGAATTATTATTTGAAAAGATGTTTTCTTTTGTGTTTAAAGGTCGTTTTATCCTGTAATGTTGGTGTTTCCTTGTGTCCAGCATAAAATTAACATGAGTGTAAAACTTATTATTTATTTAACTCAAAGTGCAGCATCTTCTCGAATTAAATTATATACCCAAAAGCATATACTGTACCACTTGTCTGCAAAAAAATTGCTTGGTCATTGAGCAAATTGTATTATAAGTGTTCATTTTCAGTAACTTCTTGCAGGGAAATCAGAGATTTATATTGATTTTTTTCAATAGACATGAGTCTTTTGAATAAACTGATACACTGTAAGGGCCTATTCGACACCTTTTGCCATCTGATATTAGGTAGGTAATCATCATGCTGAGTGCAGTGTAACTCATGACGGGGAAAATCAGAGGACGTGATTTTTTAAATGATTAATTATTAAAGACATTGAAGAAATCAATTATAATTGCTCATTTTTGTCTCAAAATTACAAGTTTTCTTTGCAGTAACATATTATTCCTTACTTTAAAAGACAGACATTTGCCATGCATGCAAGATTTCGCCAACAGGTAGCGGCATGGAAAGGTCATCCCCCCCCCCCCCCCCACCTTCACGAAAACCAACAGACATCACATTGTCCGATCGATAACTTCTTCTTGCGCTCTTAGCTGATAGTGTGTGCAGGACATTTAAAATTTGACTTGCATTTGATGTCATATTATTTGCATTTTCATAGGGTTTGAAAGTTTTAGATCAGCTTGCATTTTGTGTCGGATTACAATAATTTATATACAGTAGTTTAAGATATTATTTTTTTATTTAAATGAGTCTAGGAGAAATGTTTTTAATCTATTATTAACAGTAATACTTTTTCTGAAATTCAGTGCAAAGGGCATTGGTATCGGTTTTAGATATCGGTATCTGAAAACATGGTATCGGAACAACTCTTATTAAAACTGTGGCTGAGATGGCTTAATGTGACAGTTTTCATAATGAACCATGCTTGAATTGTTAGAAGGGAGAGAACATGCTTCTGGCCCAGATACAGTGACAACCCCTCCACAGGATCCCTTCACCCGCACCCGGTTAGCCATGAGAGGAAAGGTGCAATGATGCCACGTTGGTTGTTTGGCGACAGTCCTCCTTCTCGTCTGCCGTGTAACGGGTGGAAACTGGGTCATGCTGGTCGTGCCGAAAACAGCCGAACAGAGGAGCCAGAGCTTAGTCCTCCAGGCTAGATGTAACTTTGTGCAATAGCAATGATGGTGACAAACATCATTCGGGGTAGAAGTCTACCGTGTGAACAGATAAATATTTCATTTACATAAGTGTGATTTTTGAGACAACAGCAATTAAATGCAGTAATTAAGATTTCTCAACTAATTTCAATATCTAATAATTTAAAACAACATCCTCGAAGTTTTCCCACCAAATTCCACTCGCACTTGCCACAAGTAATGCTGTGCTCAGGCATGATGCTTGCACGTTATTTGGCAAAAAAGAAGTGCCATATGCACATGCATGATATTGGGTTATTGAGACGAAGTGTGTTTATTGAAATTAATTAACATTTTAATAACAAATCCTCTGATAAAAAAAATTTTTTCCCCAAAACATGTTTAGAAATTTGTCAACGTACAGTACATTTTAATGTAGGTTTAACTGGAAGGAAGGAAGGAAGGGAAGGGAACAAGAAAAAGTAGGAGGAAAAAAAAACACTTGTGCAATTATTTGAATTATTTGTTCACTCACTCGCATTCATAAACAAAATAACCTTCATCCCGCATGTGTGAAATGTAAACATTTTGGAGCTCGGCCATAGATGCCATACATGAGAAAATAACTTTCTCTGCTGTACAAGAGAAAGATAACTTACGTAGTTTGCATGCCCGCCATGGCATTACAAGTGCACGTTGATAAGATGCCATTTTTGTGTAACATGTTGCCATGGTTTTGCTCAAGTTACCATCTGTGGAATAGTAATTGTGTGATGTTTATTTGTAAGCATTGCAACAAAATACAAATTTTCCATTACAAATGTTTTATAGGGGAGAAATTAAGTCTGAATTTATTCTGTTTGTATGGAATCGTAACTTAACAATATTTTACAGGAATACAAAAATTTAGTGCGGTCTATACTTTAAATATTAATTATCTCTGAATTTTCATGAAAAACTTATCCTGAGGCTTATACATGCATGCTGCCTATATACGCCGAAATACGGTAATTGACATGGACTTCATGTGAAAAATTGCAAATTTTGATGTATAGTGGTTGGGGTTAGTCAAAATCGGTTAAATTTCCTAAATTTATATATTATAACCATCCCTCACTAACGACCCTATTCCCGGAAACTGTGTGGAGTCGTATTAGTGAGGTTCCCCGCAGCTACATACATAGCGTGTATATTAAAGTGATTAAAATGTTAAATGTTCCTAAATCTTGAAAAGGACTTGTTTAGAAACTAATAAATTTTGTCAACACAGATATAACCATCAGTTTTGATATAGTAGGCAGTTTTTACGCTTAATGTTAGATGATTTGTATTGAAACTAGAAAAATGCAAGCAGTATTGCCCTGCAACATGTTCGCCTGTGGTCTCTCACAAAATTCATAATATTCCAATATTTTAGGATCACAGAACCAAACAAGAGTACGTGCTTTGCTTAGTAATTTTCATGAGAAATCTATTGTTTTATGTAATTGGTTATTTTTCGCTGTTTTTATTCTGGACCATAAAAATTTCAATTTCAGTAACAGTTTTGGTATGAAATTTGTTTTAAATACATTAAAACCGGTGTTCTGTACAGTACAATAACGATAAAAGTATGTTATAACGGCACTTTGTTTTTATGTTTTAGAAAAATTTGTTGTTTCTAGTTGAGTAAATAGGTTAATCTTATGGAATTAATTTGTTTCCTAGTAAAACTTAATTCAAGCATTTATGTATAACTTACTTTCAGTTTCTTTTGCTTGCTTTTAATATGTTGTTTGTTTATTCATAAAAATTATCTATATCCTGAGACACAGTTGTTTATTTTTTGCAGGTTTCAAGTTTGAAGTTGATGCGTACAAATTATCTTGCCATAAAGTGCCAATGTTGTGTACCTCTAGAAGGTTTTTGTATTATTGAAAATTATTTATATATCTTTACTGTATATGTGATAAAGATTAGCACATTTAATGTTAATCCTCTTATATGTGTGTGTTTTATTATTGAATATTTTTATTTTATTGTAAAGTTAAACCAAAGTGTGTCTCTCATATTGAGACAGAGGATTGTGGTTGGATTTATGCACTGTGTGCACTCGCGAGAAAAATGAGTAATTCATCCAGTGGTTTATTTTGACTGGTAGGACATAAATTGATTAAAATTTGATGTTCTGTTTTAGCTAAGCAGTTCTTGTATCTTAAACTTACAGAATATCAACTATATCATCTTCTCAAAGTATAATTAAATAATGTGGACTGAGCTCGGAAATAAATATCTGTAAGTACTTCCTGTTGCATTGTCTGCATTTAATACTACTACTACTATTACTGGTAAACATTGTGCTTATTTTGTTTCCTCCATTTCGTCTGTTGGTAACAGTTCTGCAAAATTTGTAATTCTTTTAAAAGTGTAGTGTTTACTTTTAATAAATCACAACAATTTTGTTCCTGTTGATAAAAACTGCAGAAAATACAATATGTTTGTGTATTTCTTCAGTGTGATAGTAGCCAGTGTTCTAGATGTAACGTAGTGTGAATGTGTCAATCCTTGTACAGAAATAATTTGTTTTAGTGTCATATGTCAGGATCATTGCTGAAAATGTTTCATTATAGAAGCATTGCATTTCATTGTTCTGTGCAAATTTTTATACTCAACTGTTTCCCTGGTTGGCATTAAAATGTGAGAACAAAATAATATGTAGAATTTTGCACTGAGTTTATTGTTACATAAATAATGCATTAGTGGTACATAATACCTATTATGTCCATAAAGATGGGTAAGGCAATTAGCAAAGCTTCTATTGTCACATTTTTCAAAATATCGTCCTAAATTTGAATAAGTAAGAAATAAATATAAAATTTAATGTGGCAGGTGACACAGGCTCTAAAACTTAGCAGTCTAATTTATTGGTGTAAAAATTATGGTTCTTTGAAACTTTTTGTTCATATGTACAGTGATTCAGTTTACCTTTACAGTTTCTATTCCCAGCTATAAGTTTTTACTTTTCCACGTGTTTATTGCTAAGGTAATGTTTTTCTCTATTACTTAACATTGTCTGCAGAGACAGTTTGGAGAAATGTGAAAATGCAGTATGTATTATTTAATTTATCATTCATTATAGAAGGCCAAATCCAGCTGATCTTCCATCTTTGTCATATTGATGCGTGACAGTAACTGGGTCAGGGCAATGGACCTATATGTCAGAAGCAGTGACTTTGTTAGTGCAGGCCGAGTGCAATTACTACGGGCAGTTTGGTCTGACTTTACTTATGTAATGGAGTTCATCCTGTGTACAAGGGGGCTGTGTCTGTTGGCGTTTGTGTACAAAATCCACAAATACTTTGGCTACTAGTCATGTTGCTGGCATTGAAGCTTGAAGCTTACCTACTCCGATGCTAGGTTGGTTGGTAAGTGTGGCGGGTTATCATAACTGCGTCTGCCCCAAGGATTGCTGATGCTGGAACTGCTGCTACTGCTTCTAGAACTGCTGGCGGATGTTCTCGGCAGGGTGTGATAGTGGCGTTTGGAGAACCATGAGCAAACTAGTCCCAGGAATCTTCTGGGGAGGCTGAAACAGAGAAGTGGTGGGTGCTGGGGGGAGGGGGGAGTTAAGCCCCACTGACTTGTGAGCAGCTTGAGCTCGTTTCTTAGGTGACACTTGGCAAAGTGCCTTATTGGACTGAGTGCAGCTCCAGGTAGCCTGGTAGGCAGTGGTTGCCTTCCTCTCTTTGATGTTCTTCCCACCTCTCTTGGTGAAGGGCATTAGGTGCTAGACCCGTATCTCAGGAGATGGGACAGGCGATGTGCATTTCCTATCTAACTGTTCTGCCATCTAGACACGCTGGTCTAGCGCCGAGTACAACCTTATTCCCGAACCGGCAACACAAATGATGCGGTGGTCGGAGAGCGGATTCTCTCAGAGCCGTCTTAATGGATGAACCTCTAGAGCAGACAGGTCCGACCCAGAGCCAACCACACACTCTTTCCGGCAACACAAGCGGTGTAGTGGACGGGTGCAAGCTGGTCTAGCAACTTATCCTATCTTGTAGGGGTATTACTAGTGGTTGAGCGTCTACCGTTTGGTACACATGCACCGAACGGGTGTCCGTCAAATGGTGAGTGTATTCTTGACGTACGAATCCCTGATGGGGAGCTTGCAGTTCTAAACTAGGCGGCAAACTGGTATATTCAAACCCGGTGTCCTGCTCCACACTTTCGGGACGTATGTGTTTGCTATGGAATTCTGGAAGTACTGAAGGGAAAATGAGAGATCAGATAAGATTTGGACGTGTTTATTCCTGGAGGAATAAATCATGGTGAACCGTAATATCTCTTGTCTAAAGAGTTGACTGGAAGTAGTAAACTACGCTGTCCAGGTAAAGGGGACCTGGTTCTAAAATAACTGGGGGCAATTTCACTAGGTAGTTAATTACAACTTTCCCTGTGTCTATGCTGTCTCACATGTCCTGAAGGGACTTAGGGGGCCCATGTCCTGAAGGGCGTGTGGGTAGCCGTTGCCAGGGGCAAGCGACTAAGGGTGGTAGATGACTTCTGGAAGGCTTCACTGGGGGAGGGTTTCTGAAAGTTCTGCAGTAGGTGGCAGTGAGCTGAAGATCTCTTAGGCAGTGTTAGTCAGAAGGCTCCAGCGAATGAGCACCGTGAAGCAGACTGTCCAAGGCTGCGTATGGCTCGTAGAAGAGCCACAATGACAACTGGTGGTATAGGTAGTGTTGGTCAGAAGGCTCCGGCGAAAGAGCACGGTGGAGCAGACTGTCCAAGGCTGGGTGTGGCTCTTGGAAGAGCCAAGACAACAGCTGGCGTTTTTGGCTTGTGCATGACAATATATTCCGAGGCAGAGGGCTGCGCCGGCCCTCGGGGGGGGCGGGTAGGGTGGTGGTTGTGCACACGCATCGTGGGCGGAACTAAGGACGGCTATTGTTGGCAGGTAGCGTCATCTTTCGGCAGGCCCTTGAACTTACTCGGGGTTGTAGTGAAGAGTTGATTACTGACAACTGATTGTTGGCATCTTTTCGAGGGGAGGCCAGGCTTGGTTTGCATACTGGCTGGCTGATGCAGATGAAACGTATAATTCTGACACATCTGTAACTGTCCCCACAACCAGGGGAAATCCTGTAGGCACTGCGGAAGAAATTATGCACTTCCAAACCCTGTTCAATGCTTTGTAGTGTAGCACATAGATGAAGCAAAGTTATCTCATTAGCCAGTAAGCACCATGCTCAATATGTATAAATATTTTGCTACCAATAATGTTTTACTTACTTTAGCCTAATTTTTTTTAACAATATTCAATTTATCATATAGAAGTGCAAGCAGCTAAATGTTAATCATCATACAAAATTAGGCTATACATATTGTTATGCAATGAAACTGATGGAATACAATCATCTTTACAAAATTGGGAATTCAGAGTAACAAATTTGCATCTGAGTAATGTGGATCACTCTCACAGATGGTTGAATTTATAATAGTATTTTATTCAACTTATAGTTTCTTCAAATATGATGCCTTTAATGTATATCCTTCAATTTTATTTTTAAACAAGTTAATTTTAATTATGGTAGCTATTGTCGTCCGCTACGACTTGCTATAGATTCTCTTATTATATAGGTTCTTATATCTAGTTACAGATTATCATTTGAAGTTGATGCACGATTCTTTTTTAACAATGGTAATTGCACAACTTCAGTTCCATCCTATGTTTAGCTTTCCTTGCGAGTTTCGGAGTTAGCATTACGATTTGTCCCGACTTGTGATTAGATTGTTTTAGCTACCATGTAAATGGTTTTACTCACCAGCCCACCGTAATGATGCATATAGGAAATGAGTTCTTTTATCCGCTGTTAAATAGTATTACTAGTAGGATTTTCGTTTGTCTTTTTTTTTCCCCATCCTCCAGTCGGCTGGTGATGTCACATTAAGTTATGTATTCGCCACCCCCCTACTCAGCGACCACCCAGTTTTCGACTCCTGGCCAGCCTTCAGTTCTTTACCCCGCAAAGTTTTGACTAGCCTACCCCTTAGGCCTTCGTTTAGACCAGTTCTCTCAATCCCACCATGCTAGCTGCCAGGGAAGGATCAAACTGCCAGTCTTCAGTCGTCTAGCAATTGATGCTCAGACACTGACCACCTAGACCCCAACTCTTCTACACTTCAGTCTTCCAGCACTCGCTGCTCGAAACTGCTAGCTAAAAAAGCCCCTTTTACTACGAGTAGTCTGACAACTCGACCTCTACATTAGTCAGATGTCTCTCTTTGCAATGAACCCTGCTAACTTACCTCCCTATTCGACATGGACTTGTCAGATCAAGGGAATCCTATCCTTACAGTCCTTACTTGTCCTAGGGTCGTGTGTGTATCTGAGCATTACTCAAGACACACAGGACCACAGGCAACAGTAAGAGAGGGAAATTGCATAGTTTATTAAACGCTACGCCCCCCCCCCCCCCCCCCTCCATCACAGCTACTTTTCAACCAGTCGCATCTACCGGAGTCTCAGTGCTTTAGCTTCCCGGCAATAGCTCGTGTCAACGTAGGAGTTAGAGTACGACATCACATTGAACAGAAATAAACTTGTGCCAGCTCAATCCTTGGGTACCGCATCCCTATAGACTTTATACCTTGCTCCCAATCGACTCCTCATGGGAAGGAAACAAAGGTGATCCCGGGAAGGTTACTCATACAAGCCAAAATACTATGTTTTACCCACAAGCACCTAGAGCGGCCATTCTTTCTGTCTACAACGTAGATAGAACAGGGTGCCAACACAGGTACACTGACCCTGCTACAGCTTGTCGACTAAGTGTTTGCCGCTCTTTCTACTGCACATCCATACCAGAAAAGGCAGGTGTCCCCTGAGTTGGGAAGACTTGGTCAGGGCGTGTGATGTCTGAGACAGCAAGGGACTTGTTCACAGACCCCATGTGTACCGGCCCGGAAGAGTACCAGTGGTGGGTAGAAGGCCACCTCGGCCAATTAGATCGACCACCCACATCGGCCATGCATACTTGGTCCCAGCTATACTTTGCCAAACTCCTCGACCCGTACCTTAACCCAGGCCTGCCTCACCTTCACTGTTTTACTCACAGCCTATTGTTGCACATAAAGCCACAGAGCTCCGTCACCCAGGTGTTCCTAATAAGGCAGCTGCCCCTAAACACAAGATTGTGTTATCAGAACCCGACTTTGTGCTCCTGCAGGAAAGCAACCAGACCAGTCCTGTATAACGGACTAGTACCAGCGCCCGGTCTAGCATCTAGACAAAAAGGACCACTTCTCCACTACGTGTCTGTATTTCAGTCTCTGATAAGTCGCACGTCAAAGTTATAGATTATTATTTGAAGTTGTGCTTTCAGAGATGGTTGTCTACGGGTTTCAATCAGAGTGCTTCACTCCGGTGGATGCATCCGTCAAATATTATTTTTTAGTACAAACCCCATAGTTAGTGGAAGATCCCACACCGTGCACATAGGTGAAATGTCTGTTTTAGAGCATACAGTTTGGAATAACTTGTGTATAAGTACAGTACTTTCATTGTTACAATTTTCTTGACATAGGTTTACAGTATAGTCATAACAAAGAAGTTTTTAAAACCCCCAGTGTGATCTCAATACACCTAAGAGTGCGTAATACACTATTTTATCTTGGAATTTTATTGTCTAATGTTCGGTATGCAATTGATAGAATTTGATTTTGCCGTAAAAGTCATAATATTATGACATTAGCTTTACTGTGTTATGCTGTTATATATCATAGAGGTTTAAATAAATTTGTACTATCGATGTGACAGCATTTGTTTTGTATTAATTTCAGCATCATAAACTGTCATTTAAAAAGGTACACAATTATGTTAATGCTAATTTTTGTATGTGTTACATATTTTCATTTAATTTATCTGACAATGATATTAAAATTTCCAGTTAGCTCTAAAGCTTGGCTTATGTTTTATATAAAAATTCGTCAGTTGAACATCACTTGCTGTGCTCACATAGATATTTTGATAACAATCTGTTATTTCATACAGAAGGTAGTTTTTTAGTTCTCTTATTTTCAGAACAGTGAATTTGTAGTTGTTTCATTCTGCTCTTTGTTATGGATATTTTTGTTGTGATTGTGCTTTAAATGTTTATTTAGAATTTTTTTTTTTTTGCTCAAAGTAAAATAAATTGTATTGGAAAAAAATTTGACTTATTTTATTATTGAATCCATATCTTTATTGCAACACATTAAATTTCTGTATGATGTATAGTATGCTTTTTTCAAAGGCGTTAATGTTGATTCTGCTGTATGTTTTATAGTATACAGTATGTAGTTAAGAAAAGAAAATTTGTTTTGGTGTGACGTGCTCTTTAATATAGTACAACGTTCTTAAAACGTTTCCTTACATAACATCGGGATTCAAAGCGGTTTGCAGACTAGCACAAGGCATAAGCTTGTGGCCACACCTGGCGGCGCATAAAAGGCGAAACCACAAATCAGAAAATCCAAAACTCCCAACAAACACCCCGCAAAAGAAAAATCACTACAGCAGATAACACAAACGGATATCATAAGACAGAGTTTAAACGCATCTAACACCTAGATATTAAATCAAAGACATGCATGGTTTGGCAGACTGGAATATAATTTGTACTTCTTTCAAATATAAATTTTCCTGAGAAATGCATTTGAATCTATCAGTTTTTTTTTAATGCCTTCATATACATAAGGGGGGGGGGGGGGGGTTGTGTGTGTGTGTGTATGTGTGTATGTATGTGTGTGTGTATGTGTGTGTATGTATGTGTGTGTATATGTATATATATGTATATATGTATATATATGTATATGTATATATATGTATATGTATATATATGTGTATGTATATGTATGTATATGTATATGTATGTATATGTATGTATATATATGTATGTATATATATGTATGTATATATATGTTATGTATATGTATTATATATGTATGTATATATATGTATGTATATATATGTATGTATATATATGTATGTATATATATGTATGTATATATATGTATGTATAGTAATGTATGTATATGTATGTATGTATATGTATGTATGTATATGTATGTATGTATGTATATGAGTATGTATATGTATGTATAGTATGTATGTATATGTATGTATTATATATATGTATGTATATATATGTATGTATATATATGTATGTATATATATATATATATATAAATAAAATTTCTTGGCGCATGACAGTCCCGGCTGTCGGGCTGCCCCCACCCCTAGGTAACTTGGGCGATGCTAGGCGAGTCGCGTCTAATCTACTTTATTCGGTCCGAGGTGCAGGTGTCCGCCTGGTGTACAGTACGGGCCTTATGGGTCGATGGCTGGGCACGATTTCAGGCCCTACGACCTTGACCCACCTACGAGGTACTGGCTTGTGTAGTGGCGAGGTGGCGTGGGGTTGGCGAGTACCCGTGTATTCGCACTGACTGGTGTGTTTCACTTGACTGGGGTGTGATCTGCTCCGGTACGGATGCTTCTGGCTGTGGTTCAGGTTCGTCTGGCTGTATGATGCCAAAGAGTGCCTCCTGCACTACAGGATGGTATTCCTCTGCGACCCTGTTGGGTGGCTCGAACAATCCGACGGGAACGATGTCTGGAACTGGTATGCTGTGGCATCGTTGAAGTGCAGCTTGTTCCCATGGACTGAGTAACCGGGACCCATTAGGATGGATACGTACTCCCTGGGAAAGCTTAGCAATTGCCCTCGCTTTTCTGGCCCGTCTCTCAACTCCACCCCTGTGGGTGTACGGCATGAGGTATAGATCAGAGCAGCAGGAGTTGGGCAGTTGACGGCTTAGTGTTTAACCGTGTGCAGGTGTCCCGTGGGAGTAGACAACCCTGCACCAGACTGCAGCCCTTTTGGCACCACTAGGGGAGCGATGAGAGTTGGCCACCTGGTTGTCAAGTCCAATCCACCGGGAGTGTACCTAATGTCGTGGCTCTACCGTTCCTTCCACGTGGTGCAAGGAACGGGTGGCCCTCCAGTGGTGGTGTGGTGAGGGTACAGGGGTCACTGGTCTCCTTGAACTCGAAGAACCCCTCTTTTGCACCACAGAGGGAGCGTTGAGGAAGGGGCGACTTCGAGCTGACAAGCCGATTTCCATAGGACAGTATTCTAATGTCATGGCTCTACCGTTTCTCCTACGACGTACAAGGAACGGGTGACCTCCCAAGGATGTACTTGTTCTGTTGAGCAGTGTGCGTTCGGCAGTATCAAAACCCGGTCTCATGTCAAGTCCTGCAGCCCCGATGTGACACAGGAAGGAGCTTGGAGTGAAAGCTGAGATGACTGGTAAGAACGGTGTTTATTTACCGAAGTGAAATAAACACTGATGGCAGAGGTGCTAACTCCTAATTCCCTCACGGAGTATATGGAAGATTAAACACCCTATCGTTAAACAGGGGAAGGTGCCCTGTGCAAAGTTGGGTGGATTAGGCAGTTACTTAATGCGTGTTTCCTCAAGGCGAGTTCTACACTCAGGTGATTATCCGTAAGGGACCGAACGTGTCTACTGGGTCTTCCTTAGGATTCTGCTGGAGAGGATCTTCGGCCCTACAAAGAGAGCGATGAAACTTAGGAGAGGTTGTAGCCTCGGCACCAGTAACTAGGGCGGTGAGAGCTGAAGAAGCGATTGAGTACTGAGAAGAACTTACGATCAGGAGTCTTGGCTGCCGCCCCTTTTATACTTCTCAGCCATCCCTTCTTCTTCTGGCATATTGCGTTTGGGGAGAGGGTACAACAGGTGCGAGCCCGGCATCTGGATCCTCCGAGCAGGCGGCGTACTGAAGAGCGCCAGGATCTACGTCTCTTGTCTGTGGCGGCATCTAGCGGTGCACTGCGGTACTTGCCACGGACCTCTTCCATAGTCTCGGTGGCTCATTGGGTGAAATAATAATTATGAATGAAATGCCTGTCCCTTCCCGGTAGGTAACACAGTCTTGCAGACTTCTGTGGCAGCGACATAACTCGTGGACAAGCTGTCAAGGGTGTAGTTGGCTGATGAGTAGCAGTCGTTTATTATGATAGAGAAGACGTCATGCATCAATTTATTTGATATGCTGGATTCAATATTAAAGGTTTTGTTTAAATACTGATATTCAAAATACTATAAAGTCTCGATTAAATACTTACTCAAAATACTACAAAGTTTAGGTTATATACTCTTGACTCCAAAATACAAGAATACAGGGACATCTCATGAGTATTATTTGCAAAACAATTGCTATTTCCAGAAACTTTTCAGTATTTTATACATTACAAATCTTGAAAACAGGGTGACACTATTTCTTAAAATACTTTTCTCATTTATTTCTTTGGTCTTCTAAATCTTCAAACTTTAAGTTTGACTCCAAATTTGTTTCAACAGCCTTCATGTTGAAATATATCAGTTGAAAAAAAAGTTTTTTTTTTACAATAACTTTACCTAAAAACTCTCTGTGACCTTGACAAAATTTGGTTTTAAAATATGTCACCATTTTAAGGGCATTACAATTTTCCGAAATTCTAAGGCTTTACATGATAGTAAAATAATGCCCATTCTACACAAATTTTAAGTTTTGTAATTTCAAGCAAAAGAACCGCTCAAGGTTCAACCTTCTTGATGGCTAGCCTGAAGGGTTTTAAAGTTACATAGCTACAGTTACCAACTACATAATCAAGGAGTGTACTTAACTGGCACATTCACAGGAGACGACTTGCCCAGAGGCAGGCTCCTAGGATCAATTTGTACAGGCAATTATTGCAGAAAAGAAAACTAAGAATTAACCAATGAAAATTTCTCCAATCAGCACAGGTGGAACTTGCTATTTATTCGTGGATTCCAGGAAAACCTGCAAAAGTGGCGTAGTCTATTTTAATTTTGCCGCTGAGCAAACGCTTCAAGCGATAGTGCTACTCTCAGGTGATCCGGTGCCGAAACAGCGTCAACGGGAAAAGAGGTATCTGTAAGGACATGCTGCCACACTGTGTCGGTAACCTTGAAGAAAGTCAATCTCTTGTGGCGCACACAGAGTGTTCGAGCACAGAGTTCAACTCTTCAATAAGTTAAGGAAAGCAACACTTATTTATTCACTGTAGTATTATTCTTGGAGAGAGTTTTTAATAGTGTTTTCACACCATGACTGTGATTTTGAGTATGTGGCAGAAACATGTCGGACACAGGTGACAAATGGGTCTGTTCGCTAGGCCACCGGGCAGTTAAAGTTGCGTAGTCTCGGAAAGTTTAGAGACCAGTTGTCTCAAGCTGACTTGAGCTAATCCTGACTCCAAGGGCACCCTATGTTATGTACGGCTTAACATCTCTCCATGGGAAGGGGCTATGGCTGTGGTGAGGTTAGAATGAGTAGTGACACAAGATGGCCTGTGGGGTGACACGTGAACCTTGGCTACAGGACAACCTGAGGCTGAGAGGAGGTCTCCATGGTAAAATTATGGTTTTGTTCATAATCCAGTATCACAAGAAAGAGAGGTATTGTGACCTTAAGTGTTTGGCCGGTGCACAGCCGGTATATAGTACCGGGCGTGTGGCCTATCTGATGGGAACAAAATCAGGTGTCGCTGTCACGGTCCGGTGGGTGTTTTGGCCCACAGAGATGGGTTTACCTAGCTGGACGGTGGCCCGTGGTGGCTGCTGCACCAGCTACTGCGAAGGCAGATGGCAGCTGCTGGTTGCACTGGGATGTGGTGCACTGCTGGCTGCTGGAGCCCGGAGTGGGCTGGTGGCTGACGGTCTGGTAGCTTCTGGACCAACGGTTGGCTATACCCAGAGGGAGTCCTCTCCTCTGCGGGTGGCCTCAACTAGTGGACGCGGTGACCCTACTGTCTTGATGAGGGGTGGAAACAGTGGTTGGGGTCGAACTGAGAGGTGACGCCTCTCCAGTGGGCGGGAAGTATGAACTCAGCAGCACATCCTCATGGGGCAAAGTGCAGGCTGTAGAGTTGGGTTGCAACTCAACTTATTTCTATACACACAAGCTGCCCTTCTAAACTTCCGCTAAGCACCATCCTTCCAGGTGTATGGCATGGGAGAAGGTACTACTACCGGCCTAACATTGGGTTCTGCCAAGGTCGCAACTGCACAGACATGAGGTATTCACAGTGCTCCTACCTCCAGCCCAATACTGAGCAGTGGATACAGAGCGGTGGATTGTCCTCAGGATGTACGTTAAACGACACATGGGTGTGGTATCCACAGATTCAGTCCTCCAGAACCAACACGTTCTCCCTTCTGGCCCCGTTTAGAGTGGTGGATGGAGTACAGGTTGGCCTAACTGGCTAACCACCTGGTGGAGGTCTTGCTAGTGGTGGTGGCTCTACCTTACTATACCCAGGGGCAGAGAACAGGTGGCCTTCTAATGGGTGTGTTTGTTATTAGCTTTGGTGAGCATGGTCCTCCGGCTTCACTCTAGTGGACTGGTTTCTACGTAAAACGTTAACACAGTTACACCAAGAAATCATTACTCAGAAGTAATTTAAAATCACGTATATATTTCAAGAGAATATAAAAGGTGGCCCGTACTACATCCTAAAACTAACCTTAAATTGAAATGGAAGTTAACATATGCACAGCCAGGTGAAGGAGACTTGATTCTGACCTTATTTAAGGCGATAAACTGGTAGATAGTTTATTACATTTTCTTTATCTGTCATGGTTGTCCTGAAGGGACAGCTAGTGACCACTACCAGAGGAGTAGTGGTAAGTGTTGCTGTTACCAGCAGGTAAGGCGAGCGTGGGTAAAAGGACAGTCAACGACTGTTACCAGAGGGAGGTAAGGTCAGTGATGCAGTCGTCTTCAGGAGCTGTTGGTGTTGAGTCTTCCAGAAGGTCTTGAGGACATTTCCGCAGCCGCAAAAGAGGCTTTTGGTGGAGCTGGCTGCTATAGTAAGCTTCTTCCAGCCCAAGTGTGAGCGGTGGAATCGGCAAGACATATGAGAGAGCAAGCTTCCAATGTCTTCCTCTGGCCCTCTCCAGAGCAGTGGAAGAAACGTAGATTGTCTTATGCGGGCTGCACGTGGGCTTATATTCTGGTAGACTGCTTGACCAGAGGAGGTGAGGGGGATGATAATCTCTGCCCCTCAAGTTTTCTGCTGGAATCTTCTGCTGCAGGAGAATCGCTGACGCTGCGAGCTTCCTCCGTTATCGCTTCTTGGTATGGGTGGTGCCCTTTCTTTGCACTCTGTAGAACTACGTGACCTTGGGAGGCGGGCTCAGTGGCTCAGCAGACAATAGTTTCCCTTTGGGGTTGAAGTGACATCTGCTTAGAGTCGAGAGTGAACAGTACAAGCTGGACTGACAGTTCTGTAATATCATTCCTCATTGCGAGGGTGTATCCTGTAAGCACATGACAAGCCTCTTCTAGTGCTGTTAATAACTTGCCTAGTGAAATTAATCTGTGATCAGATGAGGCGAAGTCAAGTGTAGATTATAGTTCGGCAGTGCACCACGCGTCAGTAGTGATAAACTGTTTTCCCTTCTGGGAGCAGATGTACAGTCCCATCAGATCAACTGCAACTTTTGTCCAGGCCTGCATTGGTCGATGTGAAATTGCCGTTCTCTTAAAAGCTTCGTAGGGTTTAGTGCTTGCACAGACTTGGCATTGCTGGTTGTAGGCCTCAACATCTCTACTCATCCCCCCCCCCCCCCCCAGATGTACCTTTAGCTAATTTCTCCTAGTGCCACCTTACTCAGAGGTGTGCCGCATGGAGATGTTTATAGTAGTGGTGGCGGCGGCTATGGTGGTAGCAGAAGCAGCAGATGCCTGCCCTGAGGCTGTGTGGCACCCACAGGTTCCAGTCTTCTATGTTGGAGTGGGGACAAGCCCACACACAACCCTTCTCTTCCTTGAAGTGTATCAGGTACTTAGCTAGTAGGTTCCGAACTTCTGGGTCAGCTTGCTATTGTTCTGTAAAGATGCCTTGACTGGTTTTGAGCCTCCATAAGCAGCATGTACCCTTCTGAGTTCCCCTCCTGGTACAGAGTGTAGTCGGGAGGGACCACCCTTTCCCAATCTTTCAGATCGACCTTGTCCTAGTGGGGGTTCAGAGATTAGAGAGGGCCTCAGGTAACTCGTTCTGTTTCCCCGGGCAGTGCTGTATTGTGAAGGTAAATTCCTGCAGCAAGAGAGCCCAGCAGCCTAGCTTGGATTTATTGGCATTGCTTTATGTAATCAGGTTAGGGCACAGTTGTCAGTTTGCAGGATGAATGGTGCATCTTCCAGGTGATAATGGAATTTCTTCAGGGCCCAAATTACTGCCAAGACATTCCTGTTTATTGGAATGGTACACCTCTGCTGTGTCAGATAGAAGGATGCTTGCATAGCTGATCACCCTTCTGCTACCTTCCAGCTTTTCTTGGAATAAGATGGCCCCTAGACCCACTCCACTAGTGTCCGTTAGGAGAACTAAGTGTAGATCGGGAAGTGGCCAATAAAGCATGTTGGGCTGCGCAAATTTGTCCCTAAGCCTATGGAAAGTGTTTATCTCCTTCTCTGTTTATCTCCAGGCGTAGTCCTTGTATAGAAGGTTATTTAATGGTCCAACAAGCTCGGTGATATTGGGAATGAAGTCACATAGCCAGTTACAGAACCTCAAAAGTTACAGCAGCCATTTCCTTTACTGGGGAGCAGATGGTTCAGCTGTGGCTCAGATCTGCTCAGTCTGAGCATAGTTTCGTATGGGTGTGACTCTGTGCCCCAAAAAGCAATCTCTGGTTTTTCGAAGTGACATTTAGACAGCCGGCATGCGAGGCCATGAACGTTTATAGATGATGATGAGGTCGTCCAGGTATGCATAACAGAACTCCCCGGTGTAGCCCGTGCATTCTTAAGACCAAAGGTCATGACCTTGAATTGATAAGAATCCCTATAGGGAGCTGTGAAGGTGGTGTATGGCCTTGCTTGCAACTGGACGTATCTGCCAATAGCCATGTTGCATTTTGAAGGCGCTGAAGATTTTGGGTCAGGTTGAGAAGAGATGCAAAAAGGTTAAAGTAGGCACGAAGCTTGGGCAAAGGGACTGATTCTAAAAGGAAACCAAGCAATAGAACATACTGTGTTAGTCATAAGTCTCTATAGTTCACGACATACTGAAGGTACCAAAGGCCCTTCCCCAATCTGAACTATAATAATTAATGAAAATGAAGTTAATCAATAAAAAATAACACTGGAGTTAAATTGAGGACAGACTTTATTGTTGAAGATCAGCAATGGTGAAAATGTAGACAACATGTATTTATTGAAGCTGAATTTAGTTACACAACTTCTTGCAGGTGAAGGTGCCTAGCATAATTGCACAAATGCTTCTGACAAAATGTGAAAAAGGACTGAATTTACATAATATACACAATAACAAACCCTGGTGTAGGTCGTGAAGCGACAGTACTCAGCTCTGACGTAACTTGTAGAGAGAGGTTCGAGTAGATGCTAGTGTGGAGTGCACACTGCATGTGCCCCGAACAGTCTGTGGTAGGTAGCGTGGCTGGATGCTGGTTGAGTAGTATATGCTGTGACACACAACCAGATTCGCCCAGCGTACGAGCCTATATAGTCGCTAGAGTGCTGAATGGCTGCTGGCCCTCTCCCACCCTGTGGTGCCGGTACACAGCGATGTGCATGGGCCAGCCGCCTGTAGGGTGGCAGCAGGTGGAACTGTCTGCTGTGCAGTTTGCGTACAGTACTCTTATGTACCATGCTGTGAGTTTCACAGCATCTGCCTTGGTGAGAATGTCTTGATAAAGGCGCTTGTGGTTGACAGTCATCTGTCTTATTTAAGACCATGGTATTGTGCTATTTAAGACGTGTCACTTTCTCTAAGGGCAGTGTTTGTGCTTGGTTGGCGACATACTGTCAAAAAAATTAATTGGTTGAAAGCATTTTGCATCAAGTTGACAATGCGATACCGTGCTGTCGTGCTACCTCTAATTTTATAGCCTATCTTTCTTCCATTTCCTAGGTAATTTCAAACTTCTGTATAAATATGAAGCTTTCCTATTTGTTTCCACTCATGATGCAAGCTCAAAAATCCAAAGTTGTAGCCAAAAAAAACAAAACATGGACACCAGTAAATCAAACCACAGAGAAGAAATCTGAAACTGTAAATAAAGTTGTAGCGCAAGCAGGTTGTCAACAATCAATCCAATCAATCCCAAAATCCAAAGATTAAAACAAAAAATTCAAATTTGTAACAGCTGTGTCAGAAAATGTAATTGAAAGTGAAACACCACACAATGACCAACAAGGGTGCCAAAATTTATGTCGCTGCTGATCTCTATGGGAGGAAGAGGCAAGATTTGTAAGTAACTTGCACTGTTGTTGACTGCTCCTGTTGCTATGTGCAGGGAGTGAACAGTCATAAGTTTGTGGGAGTGTGAGCATGAAAGAGGGAAGGGTTTTTGGAAAACAAAACATCTGTTTGTGATGTTGCATGTCGTGTACATGGCGTTGGCGTTCACTTTACCCAAAAATGCAGTTTTTAAATGGTTTTCATTAAGTTTTCTCCCCCCCCCCCCCCCCCCCCCCAGATTTTGGTATACTAGATAAAGGTAGCAATACCATACTCATAAACATTTTATCTCTTCGAGCTAATAAAACATTTTTAAAATTAATTTAAATTCTGACTTCGTGCATTTTTTGAAAATTGATTTTTACTTTTTATAGTCAATTTTATGACTTTTTTACAGCTCCCAAAAAGACTTTAAATGAAGGGTCCAATATATTTATTGTTGTAACATTATTTTAAAACAAATAATATTTTATGTTTGTTTTACATTTGTTTTGTGATTTTTTTTAAGTAACGTTGTAATGTGCATATGAGCCATTCTTTCCTTTCTCATCCCAAAAATTCACAGAGCTCACACCATGTTACGGTGGAGTGGTGTCTAAATACACATCGCCGGTACACACACTTTCTACTGGGTAGGGGGGGTTCATCTTCAAAAACTCATCTCTAGCATCATCTTCTATCGTTGGTCTCTTACCACAATACCAACTTAAATAACTTACTGCAATAGTGTTTAGAAAAATAATTCATTTATTCAACAAACTTATGATAATAACACAAGGTAGCATTCTTGATTGCTTGTCTACAAGGATATACAGGATAGCAATTACTTAATGACCCAGATAAACTGAATAAACAGCTCACTCACAGTATTTTCATCTCACAAGCTTGTTAATCAAAGTCTAGCAAAATCATTAACAAAAAGAAAGGGGGGCACAGAAAGATTTCTGTTGAAAGCCTACACGGTTCTACAGCACGTGAACAGTTGAAGAATTGTAGGTTGCGACGCAAACTAACTTAAACTTACGAAATTAAACCCTTTGTATTAAATTTAAATAAAACTGTTGTACTTACGTATTTTTGACATCCCCACATCCGCTGACTCAGATAGCACTCCCCCAGCTGTCCGATGCTCGGTTGGTCTGCCCACTAACATGTGCTAGAAAATTTAACTTCCATGTAATGATCTCAAAGTCAATTCCTCAATACCCTCGATTATTACAGGTATCGAAGAATCGAGAAGCAATGGTTAATTGTTATAAATCCTCTTCCAACTTCACATAAATTTTTGAGGTTATATTGCACAGCAACAGGTTTTTTGGTTTTCCAAATAGGCTGAACCTGTACTGAACTTGCATGCGTTGACCGAATTAACGTATACGTTTCCCGGCCCCAGCAAAATTCCTATTTATTAAAGCTGAAAATGTCGTTTACTATCAATTTTCGAATATTTTTTTTTTTATTATTCTTCATAAAAATTATTTATTCCCATCACTAAAAATTGCATTAAATGATGGTTCGACTTTGAAAGAATTAAGATAATGCAGTAAAACCTCAATTATCCAGGATAGTACAGGGGCAGAGATAGTTGAATAATAGAAAATTGCAGTTAAACGAGATGTTTTTATCTTGATGGTTGCTATGTGGCAGATGGCGGTTATTAGTATTTGGCTGTCTCACTTCACTCTGATGTCACTCTATGTGCTGTGTGGCACGGATTATATGGGAAAACTGCATTTGTTTTCTTTTTTGTGCACTTTCCGACATGATTCAGTACTACATTTATACTGTTGCAAGAATGCTACAAATGCACATGGAAATCTACCGCACAATGTCGGAACCTGTAAATGTCCGCATGGACGAAACACTAAGACAAATTGGCAGTCATGGATGAAAGACCACAGCCGCACACGCAGATACTGTTGGAGATAGCACTTTGTTGTGCTTAAGTGTTGCAATCAGCATTATTTGATACGCGTGCCGGAAGTCGACAACCAGATGTGGTTTGTAGATAAGAACCCTTGTTAGTGGCAAGCTCCTAGAGCTACGGGTTACTGACACGGAACATGCATTGGCTTTAAGTCTGTTGCACGATAGTTATTAGTACTGTAGTGGGAGCATAAGGGTCCTGGTATTATTTTTTGAATTTTTTATTTTGTTAACCTATTATTTATTGGTATACAGTAAAAAATTATTGGTATACAGTAAAAAATTCACGTAACTATTATGAAGCTACCAGTATTTAGCAAGCACATTAACTTTAAACAATATCGAAAATATAAACACCATGATCAGTAAATCACGGATAATCTGCAAATCGGATGATCGAGTCGCTGATAATCGAGGTTCTACTGTATTCATATCATAAATACAAACAACACTAAACAATCTTGTAGAAATTTTGTCTAATTTGACCTATAAAACAATATTTCAAAAGGATACATTGACTATAGACACATGTTGATAATCCCTACAGCCTAATTTATGGCATCATAATCGAGTGAAAGGTTTTGCAGTTGGAATTGAGAATCAGAAATGAGAAAAATTTATATTTTGACATCCTTACTTCCATACCAAAAACTTACTTGAAACACGTACAATATTACGGCCTGTTTCATCACACTATAATTTAACATTAAAATGTAAAATTACTGCTCTCAGCGGGAGCCAAAGGCCCCACACCCAAATTTATTCATTAGCACTGTGACTGCATCCTTATTCTGCGGAAGCCCAAACTGAACTCCCTTGACCCATGCCAGGAGCGTATCGCCACAGGTTTGCCTGTCTGAAAGATAAGCAGAATTGTGTTAAGTGATACCCCGCCCGGATATGGCCAGTACGTAGGGATGATCCAAATCACAGTGCAGGTCTGCCTGGAACATGCCAAAATTCTTAACATGTGTGACACGAGGGAGGTGTTGATTGCCCAGGAATTCACACCACATTGAACAACTGTCAATGGCATCTCCATAACTTACTTTGCAGCTAATGTTCCATTGGAAGCGAGAGAAACTAAAAAAAAGAAAAAAAATGACAATTTCCTATTAAACAATTGTAACATTTGTACAGATCATGAGAATATTGGTATCAAAGTGAAGCCATCAATATGTGTCTGTGTGTGGAATGTCATTTGTAATGTTTGTTAAACGTTAAGACAAACAAAAATGAAAGCCAGGTCAACATAAAATGAGCATAAAGTTAACGCAAAACAAACCAAGTAATGCTTGAATTTGTCTCTGTGTGGAAAACTATGGTAAAATTAAACATTTAATTGTATAAAATTGTTTTGAATTTCAAATATTCTTTTGTTGTGTTTTGAAGTTTGAACAGACTTACGCTATAATATGATGAACCTACATTTTGTATTTCTTTATTTTCTACCTTACAATTTTTTTTAAGTGTTCAAGAATCCATAAAATTAATCCTATTTTTGCATGTTATTTTTCTTCAGTTTTTTTTTGTAACATTGGTAAAAGCAGAAATGAAGGAACACAGACACGTAGTGTGGTATAAATTGTTTTATTTGATCATTGGTATAAAAAATCTTTTCATTGTATTGATTGTTGTTCAACAAAATAAACTAACAGAATAAGTGTTCGAGCAAGTTACATTGAGTAATTTCAATGCCAGCAAGTGTTTGTGGGCACAAAAGTGGTGTTGCATCACTCAAACTTGAGACCCTGTGCTAAAGGCAGCTCTTTACTGTAGTTGATGGTTACTGTTGCTCGCCTCATGTACTGCTTCCACGAATCTGAGCCAGACTCTCGCCCACCACCTGTGTGCTTCTCTCCACCAAAAGCACCACCAATTTCTGCCCCGTTGGTAGGGATGTTGACGTTCACCACACCACAGTCGGATCCCTTGGGCCCAATCCACTGTAATACAACATACATCACATATAATATTGGTTACTATTTAGAACACCTTTCAACAATTCACAAATTCCCTTCTTGTGTAGGCCTACCTCAAGAATTTTCAGATTACAATATTTTCATACTAAATTGTAAAATCTTAGTCACATTTCTTAGTTATATCCAGTCATTTAAATAAAAAACTCCAGTCGCCATTAAAAAGTTGCTGTAATGTTTTGGGATTCTCTTAGTATTTGCTATGTAGTACAGTGAAATGCTGCATGGCAAGTTGGCAACAATGGGAATTAACGACTTCAGCTCATCAGCATAGCTTGCATTGCTTCTGATCACAATAGAGTTTGTCCTTGTTGGCCACCAAGTGACTTCAACTTGTACTGTTTACCCTGACAAGAAGGGACGTTCCAGCCCAGCGGTATTGTATTATTCACCGGTCCACTGAAACTATGCGCCAGAGGCCTAGAGTACTACTGCCCACTGTTAGATGGCTCCTACAGTATGTTTCGTCACTGTCACTCAGTGGCAACCCCTCACCCTCAACATGCCAGCCAATGAACACAGAGGCAGCTGCCCGGCAGAGTACCTATATAAGGAGAGTCCTGAGTAAAAATTTGACTCTGGATGAGTCTGCAGTATTCCACCGCACGCGTTGCCGCAACTTACTAGCCTTCACCTTCGCTTACCATGCTCCCCAGCTTACCTTTCCTCTTCACCGCACTTTCATTGCCGAAGAGACTTCCACTCCTTGGTCTTCTTACTAAGATCATTCCTTCCACGACCTGCTTAATAATCCAAGCACCATGCCGAAGAATAAAACACAAAGTCGTCTACACCTCTAGACACTGTGGCCCCCTCTGGGCTCCAACGCGATAGGGAGTTAGATTCAGGTTTATTTATTTTCGCAGCACTAATCTATCCTGTCCCATTTAGTTCAGGACCACGTACCTGTATACGTAGGAGGTAGTGTGGTATCACATGTTTAATTTCCTCTCAGTGGAATAAACACAATGTTTAACCCAACTCTTGAGTACCACATTCCTGTAGACTTAGCACTTATATCAGTAGACCTCCCTGAGGGAAACGCAGGTGATACCAGGAATATTACTCAGTTGAGCCAAAAACACTAATTACCAAACCCACACACACTCGCTATAGGTCAGCCTTTCTGCATACCCTGGTAGGCAGAATAGTGGAGACCGCTCACAGGTACTCCATCTCCAGACCAGCTTTTCAGTTCGGTGCACGTCTTTTCCACCACATTTTCAGTGCTGGGGGGACGTTCCCTGCATTGGGAAGACTCTGCCTCACGGACATGTGCGTGTCTTTGTGTGAATCCAGATGCCTTTCTCCAAACGCAGTGAAATAAGGGAAAAGGTTAAACAAATGCTCATTACCTCCGGGTGTGTACAAGAGCTGACACCATCCCTAGTAGCCTTCATTGACAAACTCTCTCCACGAGAACAGGCTCAAGCCCTGCACCAGCTACTAGTAACTGTCACACCAGCTATTCCTAAGGAACTGTTCACGACCCCAATTTGTTCCAGTCAATAGGTACACCCATGGGTCAGCAAGTTCTTCAACCGACCAGAACAGCTGCAAACAATTCCCATCACCTACCTACGACTCGATGTTGTTGCTCTGCCCCCATTACCACGTTCCAATGCCCACAGTTAAAACACTCAAATATTTGCAGCGCACACACGTACCACTGTTAAGCCTCCGACACATGCTAGCACAGTAGAGACGCGTCACCCAGGTATACCACTCGCAGCACGCAACGTGAAATGTAAGATCTCACTGCCTGAACCGGACTTTGTAACTTCCTGCAAAGCTACCAGGCCAGTCCTGTACACTGGATGCACTCCAGTGTCTCGCTGGGACTAGTTAACTCTAAACCCTGCCAGAATAGGATGCGCCTGGACTAACATCCGACAAAACCTGTACGGTTTGATGTAGTGTTCTCCCACACAGCCAAGGCATTATGAGTCAGTATAATTTTTTATTTTTAATACCATTTCTTTAAAAGATTGTGCTAGTGATCCCAGTAAGGAATTAATTATAGAATATTCACCTCCTTCAAAACTTGGTTGCTGCAAACAACGAGAAAATATGTAGAGGTGAGTTTATCTCCAATGTCTTGCCACTAGTTGTGTTTCAGATTGTATACAGAAATTTGTAACAGAGCTTAAGTACCTAATAACCTAACCAACTTTCTTATTTGTATAGCTTCACTGTCTTTTTTTTTCATAGGCTTTATTATTTTTCATGCATTGTGCAGGAATCTGTGGAAGTAATAACTGTAATTGCAGTCAAACAATACAGAACAGTACTAAAAGTGTATTATGCTCTGTCAACATAAAGCAAAATTTGAGAGTGGGAATGAGAAAACATGCCATTGCAATACTGTAAAAATATGGTTAGTTAGAGGATGTTAATGGAGAAAAAAAACCCCTTGCTAAATTCTGTCAACCAGCTACATATCCTTCCACCAAGTGTTCAATGATAGTGAACACCTGTGCTCATGTGTGAAGGTAGTTGGATCTGTAATGGTTTAATACCAGCCAACTGTGCAATTAAAATTTTTTTGTTTTTCTGTAATGGTGATTGTCAGTGTGTCTGCAATTATGCCTTTTATGTAACAGGAGACAGAAAGTAGTAATTGTAAAACTAAACATAAACTTAAATTTGTCATAGCATCCATTCCTTGCTTGCCTCAAAACTTAACAATCCAAAGCTACCACCTTTGCATCTTCTCCTATAGACTTACATTTGACCATAAATGACACAGCAAAGTGTCGTAGAGGCTACAGTACGCAAGACTTACAGTCTTGTTTTGTCTTTCTAAGCATAACCCATCAAAGTTAAATGTGTGTGCTGAAGGCAGTACAGTAACTCACCTTGAAGATGTTGCCAAGATTACGGGTGAAAAGGCTTGAGGACAGGCCCTGCTTCACGCTGTTGTTCAGTCTAATACCCTCCTCGACGCTGTCAACCTTCAGTATGTACAAGATGGGTGCGAATGTCTCCTTTTGCACTAGGCTGGAATTTGGAGGCAGCCCAGAGATAATTGTTGGTTCCACATAGTTTCCTTTTCTCACCATCACCTGTCAAGACAAGAGCCTTTAATTTCAGTGACCATGTATTTATGGATTTTTGTTAAGTAAGACAGAACATTCTAATAGTATTCCCAAGCAACTGAATTGAAGACAGAACTAATGTATATTGTTAATGTATACAGAAAAGCCTTATGTAGTAATTGTCACACAGCACAGTTTTGCTTAGTTCCTGTTTTTACATCAGTGTTTTCCAGTTTTATTAGTGGTTTGTCGCCAGTTTTTCCCACTAGAGGTTTTTAGTTCAGCTCCAGCTGGGATTTGCACATAGACAGTATGACAAACTACCTTGCCCTGCGGTTCCAGAGTACTCTCATTTCCTACCTCATCATCATCATAAACATCATTATTTTGACAGTAGGTATAAATTTGATTAGAAAGTTGAAACACTTCAGTTCATACAACCTAATTAAAACATAGTAAGCCACAAGTATTGGACATAAAAATTACCAACTATTTTTTAGGTACAAAAAATTTTGTGCTGAAACCTAAAGCTTGCAGGGTAAGGATTACTATTAGAAGGTCCATACCTAGTGTAAAGAGACTGTCACAGAATAAAGAAAGGTTGAAGAAAAACTGACATAAGTGTACCAGATGGGTGTGGTTGTCCTTAGAAGTGACACCCTTCAAGAGACATTAATTACCTTGCCACCAAACTCAATCTTGCCACCCTCTTTCACAGCCTGCTGGACGGTGTCTGTGTACGCCTGGACAGAGGCAGGTGTGTGTATGGGCGCGGCAGCAAGGTTCCTGCCTCCAAGGGGTGCCCCACGCGTTTCACTATCTGGCCGTATGCTTGCCTCATCCTCTGCAGCACTTCATCGTACACCTGGACACACACTCACTAACAGTTGCTATAACATCATTTCACAGCATTTACTCCATAACACTGCTCAGGTAACACACAGAGAGTACACAAAAGTCTCAAAAGTTGTAAAATTTCCTGATTTGTTCGTTGATACTGACAATCTATTTGTACTCCGGTCTTGTAAAAAATAGTGGTTATAAAGTTGAGAATTTACATTTAATTAGAAACATCCTTTTATTGGGCATAAGGATAGTGTATACTGGCCTAGAGTGGATAGGAGATTCTGTATACATTATCTGTAGAGTGACAAGAGTCTAACTCTGCAAGTTGCAGTTCTCCACTAGCTAAGCTTTATGATAAAACACACACAAATTATTTTCATTTTAAGTTTTTGTAGAGAACATTTAAGAACTTTCTAACCTTCCCTGCTGGTGTAATTAACTATAAAGTAAGTGATTCCTAAACTGCAGTCATGTATTTGAATATATGTCAGTTTTACTGATGGAACTAAAACTACTATATCTACCACAAATTTTGGCCATTGTTTATTTTTCTGAACAAGTTATTATCATGCAATTTTGAATTCAAGTTTGAAAAAAAATCCATGAAAAGTCTTTACTTAAAACTATTTTCATTAGTTTGGAATATAAAAATATTTCCTAAAATCATATTTGGTAATAACCAGCTCTGTATTTAGATAAAAATGATGGTTCCAGACTTTTTATGCTTAAATATTACTACTTAGCTGACACGTGTCCGATTAGCTAAGGCTGGATCACGGTCATGTAGCTTTGGTTGCACTTAGGCTGGTTGTGCTTTCAGGGTTTATGCTGACATATTTATGACGAGTGATGGTTGTTCTGTAGACGGTGGATGCTGGTGTAGTCTTGTTCTAGTGATCCTAGCAAAACGGCAAAATCTCGTTTGGCTCGTCGGCTAGCTGTAAGGGGAATTGAACCAGCCGGCTGCTTGACAGCAAGGCCTGTAACTCTTTGCTCCTCCCTCCTTGCTCCATGTCTCACATTAAATGGCATAGAGCAGGTTAGCTGCTGAGAACTATGAATCGAGCACTATGGACACAAGTAGCCCTAGAGTGGTTTGGTAGTACGAGCCCGGTGCTTCAGAAGGCCCCCCACCAGTGGGCGAACCAGAAGCATTGAAGCCATGTGGGCTACCAAGACTATTACCGGGTGTGCGATCCCAACCAAGGCCAGGCCGTAGCACCTAAGCAGATACCCCTGCCAGCACCCAGGTGCTCCGGTAGGGATATAACTGAGGCGTACTGTCTCTCCCTGGGTGGAAAGTGTTGCTAGTGGTCTCTATTCTACTCCTCCAGTACCTATATACTTGGCAGGAATGAAATAGATGGCTGTCTAATATGTGTGTATTGCAACTGGAGCCACCTAAGGGGGAGTCTCCAGTTGTAGCTAGTTCATAGTAATAATTTCCCGTTCCCGGTCGGCGGTACTGGACTCGAGGTTGTCCAGCAGTTGGTTATAAAGTACTCTATGAATGAGACTCAAAGTTAAAAGAAACAAAGCAGTGTTTATTAAGAGCTCAGTAAACACAGTGACGCGTGCTTTCCTACCAAGAAGACCAGTGGCTGGAAGTAAACCTACGGTAGCCAGGTGTAGGTGACCTGCTCCTAGGCTAATGGGGGAAGTGAAGTTAAACTGTCGAAAACTGAGTACTAGAAATCGAACTGTAATTGGGGTGTCTATTGGAGACAAAGAAGTTAAGTGTGGTATGTCAGGTAGCTACAGAAAGCTTCTGATAGCTATTGGCGATTGGCGTCGCTGGAGCATCTGGTCACAGGTGCTGCAGAGCTCTGATGGCGATTTCAATGTAGGCAGCCTCTGGTGGCTGCTGAAGAGTGTTGAGCAGTTGGTGGCAGCCTTTGGGAGAGTTGCTGAAGATCTGACAGTGGTCAGAGGGCCCCAGCACTGGAAGTGGCAGAGCGAGCTCGAAGACTGAAGAAGAGCAACTGGTGAGGTCCGCCGTGCACGGATTTATATAGTCAGGGTAGCGCATGTCGTGGTGGCCGTGGAAGAGGGCGTGTGACGTCCCTCAGCTGTGAGTGGGGGTAGCACCCTCTGGTCATCTCTCAGCCATCGCGTACTCTCTGTGGCGTTCTGGCATTCCCAATTCCCAGAGGTGGCTGATGGCTTGTAGGCTCTCATCGGGGGGGGGACACGCCGCTGTCTTGCACAACCCTACATATTCACGTGTCCGGCTGCCCTCTAGGATTGTGGCAGGCCGCGACTTCCGTGTACGTGTTGGCGCGGGATTTGAATTTCACATATGTAGAAGTAGTATACTAGGTTGCAGTGAGATTAGTGGTAATCGTTGTTCATAGATGGAATAAGCAGCACGAGTCAGAGCACACATTTACAATGATTTGAAAATTTACTTCAAAGTAGTGAATTACAATTGTAATTATTCATGTTGACTTTTGGGTTCATCCACTACTGAACGGGATTAGTGTCTGCTCTGAAGCTAGTTGTACAAGTTTGGTGGGGTCTCAAGAGTTTAGTAGGAAAAAAACTGCAAAAATATAGTGTTATGTTCCACATTGCATACACGTCGCCATGCTGGCTGCCCGGCTGCTCTGTTTTGCTTTGTGGCTACTGCTGTTGCCACCCTAACGGTTAATACACTACCTAACCTAATTCTAGAAGATCACAATACACAACACACACATATATATATATATATATATATATATATATATATATATATAATATATATATATATATATATATATATATATATATATATATATATAACATGATTCCAAACAGCACCGACAAACACCGGCAGGTTATTCCTGACGTAAATGTAAGGTGAAAATATCTGTACCACTTATATCGTAAAGTGATTATTAAGGGAGCTAATAAAAGTCATGTTTTAACCAAAAAAGTGGCACATAAAGTGATCATTCATATTTACATATTCTTAAACAGTACATAAAAAAAATTTTAAGTGTCACAGGTGCTTTCAGTTTGTTATTTTTCAATATATATGCCCATCCCTATTATAAACATAATGATAATTATATTAGTATTTTCTGATTTACGCAAATACTACTTAAAGAAATTCCACCTAGACAATGAGATACATGCGAGAAATTTCTGCTTGGTAAAGATTTTACAGAGTCCTACATTAAGAAGTAATTTTTTTGGTAGTTTCATTTTACTTTTTGCCTTTCTTTTGTTGGGTCTAAGTAGTGTAACCCAACCTTTTAGGTACATATAAGTAATGTGAAACAAAATGAGCTGAGGCATTTTTCCAACAGAATAAAGGTACATGGCACATGGTACCGACCTTAGAGTGCACTATGAGCCGCCGCAGGCCGGTGCAGCGCTGCCCTGCTGTTGCAACGTTGGCAAACACCGCTGATGGCACTACAATATCCAGGTCAGCATCTTCAGCCACAATGAGGGCATTGTTGCCGCCCAGCTCTAAGATGTGCCGCCCAAATCGCTCCTGGACTATACAGCCCACCTGAGAACATTACACACAACATGAAGCAACACTGGTGGAACAGTACCTACTGGCTTTTCCTGCCGCAGAGGTGCAGGTCAAGCAGGATGTTAAATCTCTGAATGTGGTGATTAAGAGAACACATCACTCTGACCGTATTTGTTACCACCTTCTAAATTGGCACAACTGCTTATGCACTTTGGGTAGTTCATGTTTAATGTATATATGTACAGAAGTAAAAAGATATAATAAATACAATGAAACCCCTTTTATACAATTCTCAAGGGACCAGAGAAAATCGTAAAATGCAGGAAAGTATAAATAAGAAGTCGCTGATATAACTAATAGGCCTACTTTCTTCAACATGGGTGCAATTAATTTTTAAATTTCTGAAAAGCTGAGTTTGTAGGTAGGACTTGTCTCATTGAAAGCAATATAATTTGAGATCAAACAAGAAGCATATGCAACAGTAGTGAGACAATTAAAAATACACACGTGCCTTACCTGTGATTCAAACCCAGAAAACTTTCAGTGTGCTATTAACTGCATAGCGGAGGTCGGACTTGATTATCAACTTTGAATTTAATCAGTCTAATGTTTTGAATGATACTGTTTACTAACATAAAATACTTACAGGGCCATCATTTTGAAAATAAGTGACTGAGCATAGTGTTACATGTGTGAAGAATTTGGTGAAAATCAGTTAATTGGCCCCTGAGATATGGCATAATAACTCCATATTTTTCATGTGACAATTTTCATAAATGGAGGACAAAAAAATTTATGTCTTAGGATATTTGATGATTGTATACTGCCAGTACACAAAATAGAGCTAAAATTGATTACATAGTTTCATAGATATAGCACACTAAGCTAAAATGAATTTATTGCCACCATTCTGAAAATACGTGCGTGTCACACTTAAAATACATACAGTTATATGGCCTACCACAATACAAGTCCTTCGGCAAATTTTGTAAGAATGGGTTGATTGTCTCCGGAAATATGATATAAAAATTTTATTTATTTGTGTAATGCTATTTTACAAAACGGCAGACAAAAGATGCTTTGTGGATATACAGAACATAGTTGTAATATCTACTGCCAGCATACAAATTTTAGTTGGAATTAATTACATGGTTACTACAATATAGCATTCTAAGCAATGATAACTAACTAACTAACTAACTCTCTCTCTCTCTCTCTCTCTCTCTCTCTCTCTCTCTCTCTCTCTCTCTCTCTCTCTCTCTCTCTCTCTCTCTCTCTCTCTCTCTCTCTCTCTCTCTCTCGCATGTGCACACACACACATATATGCACGCACACACACACACACACACATTCTTTCATGACAATGAAAATTTATTGTCTTTTACTAATAACATCACCTTTATCTCTGTAATTCCTACAAAACCATTTCAATGCAAAGCTTAAATTAATTGTGTTCGTAAAAATTAATTCTGTTTCTAATGAACAACTTTAACATAGACATGATATCCAGAAATGCTTAGTTTTGCAATTGCAGGAGTCGACTAAGGTATTCAAACAATTCCTCTAATCAATACTGGTATTTGTGTTGTAACATTAATACAGTTTAAGTTAATGCACACTGATGAAATGTCTTAAATAAATAAACAAAAGATTTGGTTTATTATTTGCATAACTTAACAGCAAAAGTTTTTATGGGCATGGATCATTGCATAAAAGTTGTTCTTTATGATTATCTTAAACAATTTGTAAGTCGCATTCTGCATCTGTTTGCTTATTGCTTGCATTCACATTGAGACAGATAATGCAGGGCCAGATCTAAGTTGGTAAAAAAAGAAAGGGGGGGGGGGGGGGAGCATGTACTCCGGGCGGCAGGCAGAACCTTGCAGGTAACAAAACACACACACGCACACAGATATACACATTATAATGAAAACATTTTTTAATCCTCAATATGAGTAAGTAAATGTGGCTGCATTGTTACCTAACTAGAAATACTGTAAATAGGTCTTTCATTGATTTCTTTGGTGGTTGACATAAAAAAGGCCACAAAAGATGGAATACACATGGTTAAATGTGCTGAAAATAAACTGTTTTTCTGCCAGCTGACTTACCTTTCATCACCTGTAGGTTATTTTAGAATCTAGGGATGGGTGAAAGCATTATTTTCATATAACAGGTTCCAATGTTCCAGTTCCGAGTAGATAACATGTTCCGGTAACACGTTATTTTTGTAATAGGTTACCGTGAAACTATAATGGTATATTTATACCGGTAACACATTATTTGTCCACAGATAACTTGTTTTCTACTTTTTAATCATTGCAACACCGACATTCGCACAATTAACTATAAAAAAAGTTTATACTGTTATTGTGAATAAGTACTGTACACTGTAAATGATGAACACATAATAGGGATATTGAATAACACAGCAATGCTGACTGCAAGCTGCAAGTACTATAACAAGTCACCAACAAAACAGTTTGTTGCATTTTAGAGAGCAAACAAAATCGAAAACGAGTAACGGTTCGCGATGGAACCATGAAACTGTCCCTTACTGTTATGAGCGCAACAGGAACACAACCGACTGTGTATAACTGGTTGTGTTGGAACAACTTCCCTCCCGCCATTTCGTATGGTACAGAATCGACAAGCGACAACGAGAATGAGTAACTGGCTCAGTCAGAACTATGAATCTGCAGGTTCTGTAACTGAATACTAGAAGCGCTGCTCGGTGCGGTTTTAATCCCAACACCCTAAATTCCCAAACAACAATTTTGGACACTGATATTATCACTTCTGTTATAAAATAACAGCTCTGTGTCAAACATCTTCGCTATACCGTCTCACTTGTAGTTATGGTTGGACGTGGCTACCAGGTCGCTAGTATAACCAGTTGCACTTAAATACACATGGAGCGACTTAGTTGCCGCATTCCAAAAATGTTACTCTCGGTGACAGGACAGCAAAAATGCCTAGTATGACACCCTCCATAAGATAACATGCTTAGCGTCAGTGTGACCTAGTTGCTTAGTGTGACACCGGCCTGAATGTGACCAACATCTGCTCAATACTCAGCATCATGAATTGATATAAGCTATCCTTGTTCACATTGTGTTCTAATGTACCTTGTGACCAACAGCACAACTGCCAGTGAAAGAGACAACTGGCAGCCTCTCGTCCCGAGCCATAGCCTCCCCTATATCGGCTCCTCCCTGCGCCAGTGAGCATACTGCTCCTGGAAGGCCATTCTTCTCGAGCACCTGTGCCAGTATCTTGGTTGTTGCTACAGCGATTAGGGGTGTCGTGGGAGCACCCTTCCACAGCATGGCATCGCCACAAACCTGAGCATAAAGTGTTACATTAAAATATTTTCTACTTCTGGTGGGAACCAGTTTCTTTGTTGATCTCAGTAAAGTTTTATAATTACAAGTAAACATGCATTTACATTACTAACAGTCGATGAATGGTGACAAAATAACTACATGATAACCCTTGTAGTATAACTTAGATTGACTTAATCCCATAAACAAATTAATTTTTTCTGAGTTCTTTATAAAAAAATTGAGCTATTTCACCAATGTCTGTATTTCACATGAAATTAATAATGTAAGCTGAGTAAGTTATAATACGGATTTACATTGTGTGGATGTGCACCGACAGGCTTAATATGGTGAGACCACCCAGATGACAGGGGTACTGAATCACTTGGGAACTCATATTTTAGTAATGCCAGGTGAGATGGTCACCAGCCAGCCTGTTCTCTAAATCCATACAAGCATTGACACCTTAGTGTACTGTGATATATCCACGGACTTAGAACATTTCTTTTTATTTTCAATTTATGTCATATTGAAAACATGTTTAATGATTATGCCAAGTACTTATGCTGCTGTTGTGTGGAGGTATACTGTGGGGCGTGAATATAAACAAACTTTAATGTAAAAAATTTTTAATTTTGAAATGCTCAATTTTATTTTTAATTTTTTTTTTTTTTAATTAATTGATTAAAGTTAAAAGTTAAAGAACAACAAAAATTTTATAGTTAAAATAAAGTTTCAAAAAAGTTTTTCGTGTATGTTTATTAAAAACACAAAAAAATCACATTTTACAGTCCTAGAAAAAAGTTACCACAACTTGGTTCCTGGATGTCGAATCAGACAGGCTTTCTTATCAAAATGATGAAGTAACAATCTTCTACAAAACCATTTAAAATAAAGCGTCTAAAATAAACTCTTATAGTACAACTTAGCATGAAACCAGACCAGTGCAATGACTACAAAAACAATCATAATGCGCAGCATGCTGCTTGAGGACCATCAACTGTGCAACTGTGATTTTTGTGTAGTGAGAGATTGTATCAATAGATTGCGCCGATGGCATTTCGCCTACCTCACAATCGTGTTGCGTGTTACTAACGATGTCCTTCTATTCAGTACATAGCATCAGTGTATCAATCTGTATATTGTGGTGTGCAACTTGTCGGCTGTCAAATATGTTGCATATTTTTAAGAAGTTTATCAAGATATTAATGGAATTTGCAAATATTTTGTTATCTCCAGGCTCCAGGTGATTGCAAAGTTAACTAGCGTTATATTTTTACACACTTTTTTACAATTAATTGGAACAGTTAATTTTTTTAAATTGTTAATCCTAAGTATGGCTCTCTTATATTGTCTTTGATACTAAGCATGGCTGAGATGTGCTGTGACAGTGCTCTACAACTAAGTTATGCCAAGAAAATTTTTTTTAATTTAATTCTTTTAATTGCACACTGTGTTAATTTTTAGCAGAGTTTTATTGATTATTTTGTAAAGATGGCTTACAATATCTTTGAACTAATAATTTTCTCAGCCCAAGTAAAATTTTATTTTCCTTCACTTTAAAGCGATGTTAGTATCGACCAGAGTGGTCTTCAGTAAATAAATTTAAGCAACTATTTAAATATAGAAAATTAATAATTTTTTTAAATTTTATCCAAACCTTTGTTTTGTTTACAGCACATAGCTGGACTATTATAAGTACCGTGGAAGCCCAGAATACCAGGGCTCGTTATACTGTGGATTTGGTTATACAGCGGGGTGATTTATGTCCCCCGGCCTGAATAAATAAACATGTGAAAAGCATGCGGTCAGGTAGGCGTGTGGTCTGTAGGCAGGCGGATGGTCGTGAGTCGGTGAAGAGGATGGAGTGGTCGGCGGGAGGGGGCGAGCGCTCCCCCTTCTTTCTGCATTGATATCCATTTTACAGATTCATTACAACCAGTATTTATGTTTTTTTGGTATTCAGTTTCACGTGGTGCGATGTCTTTGACAGAATTCCTAATGGCCCTATTTTTACATTACCCTATTATACCTGTTCTGCTGTTTGGTTGTAAACAGGCCAAAAAAATGTTACCGTAACAACCTTTCCATCTTATCTGGGCGTTGGATGAGTGTGGGGGGTGGCGCAACCACATTCCAAGCCGTATATCATACTGTCCTGCTGTCACACATTTACTGTCACCTACAAGTTAACATGAAATGTGCGTGCATTGTATATCGTAACACATGTAAGCAATTACAGTTATTAGATGCCAAAATGTTTAACTAAAGTAAGTTAAAATACACTGGAATACTGTCATAAAAGGGATGCAGACTTCTGAGACGCATTCTGTACAAAACTGGCTTGCAATGCGATGGGCTCTGGGTTCAGATTCTAGGTAAGGTAGGGACTTCAGGCCTACAATTAATCTTTTAAGAGGTTTAGCATACGTAGTCATTATAATAATACTGTATACCCTTTAATTATAATGTGTACATAGCAGCTATACGATATGTCTTCCCATTTTTGACAAAAAAAAATTCTAAGATTTGAGGAGCACCCCAAAATTCATGCTTCTAAGCCATTTACAGGTCTATAATTAATTCCCTACAGGATATAGCATTATGTAATTATTATAATTATGATGTAGACACATTGATTACAATATGTATATAGCGGCTGTACGGTATACATTCAGTTTTCATAAAAAAATCCTAAATTTGGGGCACGTCTCAAAATTTGTGCTTCTAGACCATTTACAGGCCTATAATTAATCTCTTACAGGCTGTAGTGCTACATAATCATTATAATTATGATGCAGACACTTTGAATATAATGTGTATATAGCAGCTATACGGTATGTATTCCCGTTTTCCAAAAAAAAAGTCATAAATTTGGGATGCGCAGTGTTATTGTCCCAAAGACACACGCATGTTAGGACATCCATCCATGGATTGCGTACAATCTATTGTGTTCTTTCTTATATTTTTTTTAGTTTACCTATATAAAATGGGAATCAGATGAGCACACAACATGTTTCACAACAAGTGAGACACTGATAGATCCCTCTGCAGTGCAAGTTTGCATTCAACATGTGTTTAGTTTCATTTGGATGTGACCTTCCTTTCTCCTTCTCACTTCCTATCTACCGGGCTCACTAGAGGGCAGGGGGCGAATCCACCTCCTCCAACCCTTGTGACAAACACAATATTTTTGTAGCCATTCTTGCTTGAATACATTTGACCCCATCTTCTTTTTCCCTCTCTTCGGTGCTGTTAAGTCCAGAGATGCAGATGAAAGAAAATTCTGATAAAAAGGAGCTAAATGTTTCATGAGTTACGGCGGTAAATACCATTTGCGACGTGTTTAACAGATAGGCATCAATGCCCGTTAGAACACTGTATTTTTTTTGCTACTGTACTCGGTCACTCCCGAAATAGCGTGGACAAGCTATAACGCGGGTCTGAGTTATGTCCCCCAACAGCCGCGTTATATTGGGCTTTTACTGTATTTCTCTGCAACCTCACAAATATTTTCGCATTGTAATTTTGTTGAAAAGTTTATCACCAATCATTGCTTAGTGAAGTGTAAACATGTTATTTAGTGTTCTTTTAGTCTCTTTATACGATATACAAATTGCATGTTAGTTGTGAATGTGTGTAACATTTTTCCTTCACAAATAATCTGCCATTTGAACTATGAACCATTAACACGATTCACTATACATTATACCTGCTGCATACAACAGTAAACTGCCACTTAGGATAATAAATATAAACAAAATTGAATGTGGATTTTGAAGGAAATAAAACATTTCAGTAACATCCAGCTGGACATTGAGTTTCAACCCATGATCACAAAAATAGACCATTCAGAGCTGTACCTAAAAATTCCTTTTTTTTTATTGTGCCAACAAAGAACTTAGATCTTTTATCAGCTTATGGTGTACCACCTCAAGGAACCAAACAAATAATTTACATTTATGTTTTTGATGGTTACAATATTTACCATTGCAATGGCACTGTTCCAGCCGTACACGGCCATGGGGAAGTTGAAGGCGGTGATAACTCCGACAATGCCGACTGGGTTCCACACTTCCAACATAGCATGTCCTGGCCTCTCCGTTGGAAGGTATTTCCCCTCCAGCATGCGAGACAGGCCCACCGCATACTCGCATATGTCAACGTACTCCTGTACCTCACCCACTCCTTCTGGGAAAATCTTGCCTGAAGGAAAAACACTAGTATTGAAATAGATTCACTCTACGTACAGCTTACTTAGACACATTCTTGGAAAACTTGATAATTAATAAACAGTAAAAAAATAATTGTTTAATGAGCATTAAGATAAATTGTACAGACTGTATATGTAAACCATTTTTATGATTGGTTGCAGCCATAAGCGTGTGCAGCGTTAGGTAATAAGGGGTGCAGATTGCAAAATGAAGATCTATTTTTAGGAAAGCAAAACTACTAAGTAAGAACATATTTAAACATATTGGTTATAAATTGTTTATGCTACTTTAAAGCTATTTTGAATTTAATGGTTGTTTCAAACATGCAGACTGTCAATTGAAAATATGAAATTGGCAAGATTCTTCTATCTTCCTTGTGACATGATACTATGGGGGGTGCTACTGCACCTCCTGCATCCCCCTTGCACACACTTATGGTTGCAGCCTTTAAACTTTGTTGACTATTATATGAAAATTTTTTTGATGTGAATACATCTTCAAATTTGCAACCGTAGTGGGAGGCAATCCAAAAAATCCTATGATAACAAAATCGGGGCAGGGGGGGATACAGTTTGGCATTGCAGCTCCGGATCTATCATCTACATTGAAAATTCAATTACACCACTCGATTGCCAAAGGATCAAAGAATATATTACGTTGAGTGAAGACTGCGAAGCATCACGCGTAGCAAGGAGGAGGAGGGGGGGGGGGGGGGATTTTGAATTTGTTTCGTAGCATCTCATAACTTCCGTATAGTATAACTTTTGACTAGGAGAAGCTATGACGCTTGTTTAAGTTTTAATTGACAGCTCTCATCAAGATCAATTGATTGCATGTATAAAAACATTTGTGTGGCATGGTTATAGTGAAATTGTATGAGTTTAATGCAAACAATAAGAAATCTTAACACATTGTCGGTCTGTACTCATCAAAAAGTCAAGTCGAAATACAGAAATTGTATACTGTTGGAAAGAGCATCTCAAAAGTAATCCAGTGATACTCATAAAACCCCATATAATCAAATGAAGCGGTGCCGGGAACGTAAAAAAACATCAAGACATCCGAGCGCATCAACGTAGACATATTCACGCAAAACAAATGACCATGTCCCCAACACAGCCACACCCCATTTTTTTTGTTGTGAGTTCAATATTTGCTTTAAAGGGAAACAATAAATTAGCTTATTTTTCCCAGTCCCAAGCATTGGTATGCTGTGGCAACTCATCCTCACAGTGGACAACTCTCTGAGTGTATTCAAGATGGCAGCTAAGCAGCAGGATACAATGCAGTCTGGAACACACTAATCAAATATTGCAAACTTTAGGAGGTGATTCTTTATGCAATATCATGTGGAAAATGTATGGAACACTTTCTACTTAAACTGAATATTAAGTGAGACATAAGTCCTTGGAAATCAAGTTCTTTAACTATATTATTGCATAACATCTGAAATGAAGTGAAATTAAATTACATTTCTCAAACCATTGTTTAATATAATCAAGCTTTTCAGCCCAAGAGCAAACTCTCATTAGTACCTCCCACCATAATGAAAATAACAGGGGTGGCCGCCCTCTTATTGCCGACAACATTATTTCACAAACAGGATTTATTAAGGATTAATGCTGGTTTATTGAGCAGTGTGACCTAATTAACAAGATTTGTCTGCTTATCACAACTCCCAAGGACCCACCATTTTCATGTAAAAAACACACAAAACTTTTGACAGGAGCAATACGGTTCCAGGACATAGGCAATACCAGTACTTCCTGCAGGAAATCATACAGAGACTGCCATCAGAAACAAGCAGGCATCTTTGGTATTGTTAGCTTATTAATGTATGGTATACCTTGTTTACAATAAGTGTTAAAAATATCCTCTGCCATTGTCCATGCAGTTGGCACAGAAGCATACCACTGATACATGTAGGTATAGGCTGTTCACGGTAAAGTGAGAACTTTTGAAGCCCTAGTTACTTTTTTCTTTCAACCAATTTATATCCTTCCACCACTTGTTAATGTAAACCCTTTCATGTGAATAACAAACACAGTGTATACATTCACCATACCCAAACCAAAAGTCCGAGGCCACAATGAAATTTATTTATTCGTTATTATGTCTGAAGAAGCAACTTCAAAAAGTGCTCACTTTACAGTGAACGGCCTATAGTAGTATTGCCTATGTTGCAAGCATTGTATCACTGAAATTGAAGCTTTGTGTGCCTTTTACATGAAAATGATGGGTCCTGGGCTGTTACTACAAGAGGACCAATTTTGTTAACTACGTCATATTGCTCAATGATCCCGCATCAAACATTCTTAATTCCTGACAGTAAAAAGGTTGTATGCAATAAGAGGGTGACCAGCCCTGTTATTTTCATTTCGGTGGGAGTTTAAATGAGACTTTGCTCTTAGGTAGAACATCCTGATAGATTATACTTTAATGAAAGAATTATACTTTAATGCAACTTAATTTCCAATACTTAAAAAAAAAATACAGTTTAAAAACTTAATTTTAAGGACTCATATTTCCCTTAATATTCAGTTTAGGCAGAAAGTTTTTTGTATATTTCCCCACTTGATTTTACATACGGCATCACCTTCCAGTGTTTTTAACGTTTAGTCAGGTACAACCTGTACATATAGCAAACAGAAAAAAGACTAACATGAGTATCTGATCACCACAGGAGAGTGAATTTTGTGCCACTAACATTCCTTGGTATGGCGATCTGCAGTAAGCAGACTGTGGTCCAAACCTGGACCACGGAGGGCAGAAAACTGGATCACCAAAACATAAAATATCTTACTTTAACGCATTGAATGCATTCATAAATAAAAAGTTAATTGTGCTCAAGAAGACAATTTCATTTTCATGCCAGCACACGTACGTGAATTGTTTCCGTATTTTGCACGTACATATTCCTTAAGTAACGTGAGAAAAATCACACATCTTCCGAGTAAACCGATAATCCTCTTTTGTGTAATTTTCAAGTACATACTACCTAAGAAATTATTTATAATGTTATATAAAAATAGAAGAATATTTCAAGAAAGTTTTCTTCTAAAACTCTCTGAGGTATGTACTTATAAGATGTGTTTTTGCTGATCACATTCATTCACGTGAAAAAAACTGTGTATGGTGCATTTTAGGTTTTTTTTTTTTTTTTTGGAAGTTCATAAATTTTTAAAAGCAACTATATTTAACTAGAAATGACTTGCTGACCCCTGATGTAAAGGACACTGTCTGGAGGGTCAGCTTGTATGGTCACAACATTAGTTAAACTGTGGATGCTCTGATGGATGGTTATAGCGCATGGGTTAAGGCTGTTCATGATAAAGTGAGCACTTTTGAAAGTAGTTCCATATCTTAACGTCGAATAAAAAGTGTTAGGTAGCCATTTGTGACAACTTAAAATTATCTATTTCGCTTTCTGTTCTTTTAATGCATCGAAGTGTAAAAATTAACAGATTTGTCAAGTATTTAATTTTTAAATTTCAGTTTCATTTCACCAACGCATGAATAAAGTGAGGAGGCCCATGGCAATGTTAATTTTACTTAAGATGGAAGAATACACAATGTGTATATAAATAGATCTTAAGCAGGGCTTTTAAAAGTTCTCATTTTACCATGAACAGACTATATATACGTGACCTGGTTCACATTCAGCATGCACGTAATCATACAGTACAGGACTGAATTCTTTTTGGGTTTTTATGATGTATGATAAGATGTGGAAAAGCTGAACCATATGAATATTTATGAATCACATTGTGTTCAATGCTTGCACCTTCACTAATGTGGTAGCTTTGTCACGGAGCTTCACCAATTGTGACAACAACCACATAGGACCCCTGTTTCCATGTGTGAATATAGCCAGCAGTTATCACCTTGGTTCAGGAACATAAAAGAACTTACAGTTTGACGCCATCGGGTGAGACACGAGATGAATGATGACACAAATTACTTACTGATGAGGGCACCAGTGGTGTTTCCCAGTCACCGTACTGTTGAGACTCAGGGTTCTCAGGGATGCTGTGGGTTCTGTGTGTCCGTCTCACCCGAGCATACTTACGATACACTTTGCAATACTAAATATTTACTAAACATTTTATCACTGTAAAGATAGTGTGGTGAGGACACTGTCACTACAAATATAAGATTGGAACACTGTGAGAAATACTTTTTATTTTACCTCTCATACAAATAACGTGGCAAGGAATTTAATGATGATAAACTCTGATGTGTCTAGCTAACTCCGTTTGGGTGCTCCCCAGTCCGTAATTACTCGACGCACTTCTATGTGGATTACTTCACCATGGTGTTTAAAAACACAATCTTCACAAGGGAAGGGGGTCAACAGCCACTAGGTTGGACTGACTATTTTCCCTGAAGATAGGACACGGAGAATTACAAGATGAATCAATACATGAACACGTGTGATTATTTGGCATCACTAGCGTGGACTCGTCGGAGCTAGCCCTCCAGCACGTGGTTAGTGTGGTGATGGCCTATACACATAGCCGGCTAGGACGGAAATAATATCACCGTACAAAATTACACAAATATCAATGAAACAAGATGGGGCACGGTATGAGTAGTCACAATAAACACGCTCATGTGTGAAAGCAAGCTTAGATGGTACGGATGCCCCTGGATAAAGTTCGTAGCGGACCATGTGGTGCAGAAGAAATTGCAATATTTCTCTGTAAAAATAGCAAATTATCATCAGACAAATTGGTATTACCTTCGGGAAAATTATTCCCCTGACAATTGAAAAATTTACAGGCTTATAGCATGCCTGATGGCGGAAAAAGTAAAAATGAAAATGACAGCGTGGTCATACATACAAAGCATCAACTGACGTGAAAATTACATGGAACCCTGAAAAAAAATACATAGAACCTTGAAATAAATTATGACACACTAATACTACACAAATAAGCCCTGAAAATGCATTGATGCCGCAGATACGTACTTGGCGATATCTGACCGCGTGGTTATATGTGAAGTGGCTCTAAATGATTAAACATAAAAAATACCCTCAAATACATACATAGAATTAAAGCCCTTAAAATTGCATGCAGCAATAATACAGAAATTACAATGAAATGCCTTTAGCATAGGTGGATGGCGCCTGATTCAAGTTGCGTGGGCCGCATGGCCTCTCGGACATCTTTCTTCCTCTCTCCTCGTTTAAGGTTTAAAAAGCAGTAAGGGCACAAATTACTTTGTTAAGCGAAAGCATAGTGCTAGGGAAATGTCTAACTAACGTACGCAAAGCAAAGGTTGACCGATTTACTAAAATGAATCTATGGTAATCTACATCAGTGCTCAAAAGTTGTAGTGCATACGTGACAGCATCTTACCTCGCCAGTTCTCCTAGACAGACTGCCCAGAGGTATGCATTGCATGGACCTACCATGGCTGCCTACGGAGTTCACATAAGCGGAAGTGCTATGCACGCAGAGTAAAATATTTTATATTGAAAAGTAAAAGGCACTTTAGAAATTAAAATAAGAATTGACATTGTACATTTTAATTTGGAATTTCTTGTCTTCTTTTAATGTCTTTTGTTACGGCATTCTAGCCGGAGTAGAACTGTTCTTAATCTCCGCGCAGCGCGCAGTTTGAATTTATAACCAAGTATGGTGCAACACCTTATGAACATACAAATATTAAACATAAAAACACTATGAACCTGGAATAAAAGAAAACATATTTAAAACTTGAAAAATACAATATTCCCGCTATGGGAAAGTCCAGTTTAAGGCCTCTTTGCGCACGTGCTTCCCACGTGTCACATGGTGGTGAACACCGTCATGGTCTTAACACTCGCTGGCTGTCAGCCGGCGTCAAGTTTAATTCTTAATACTAAAGAATTTTTTCCACTAAAAAGTATTTAATATCACATATGCCTGGGTTTTGAATGATTTGGAAGACTTATAGTGAAAAGTGTACTGTAAAAGGAGTTAGGCCTACTTGATAGTGAATGTTTAGTGTACGTATATTTAAGGGGAAATATTATGTCCACATAAATGTTTCCGTTTTATCGAATAAATGTGAAACTCACCCGTTTCCAGAGAAATGAGCTTCCCAGTGGCTCTATTTGGGCTCTGATTGCATCACCTATCTCACGTACAATGTTTCCCCGTTTTGGTGCTGGGAGGTCGGCCCACACCTGCCACGCTTCCTGAGCCGATTTCACACATGACTCGTAGTCGCTCTGGCTGGCTGACACCACATCAGCGATCGCACACCCACTGGCTGGGTCTACTGAGGTCACCACCTGTTACAATTTAAAGTTGCTGGTGAAATGAAGTTCAGTCAGCTCTAGTCTTATTCTTTAGAAATATTCAGTTATTAACAATACACTGTAGATTACGTTATGGGTCCACAACAGCACCTATACATGATCTTCTGCAATGACTTGAATCAGTAAAATCACTTTGTAATTTATAAAGGGGCAAGTAATGTCAGTAAATGCTTGTTTCTAAAAAACATGGTTCTGCAAAACTAGCTGCAAGTTGTTTGTAACTACTCTTAGAGTGCTGGAGTCCTCTTGTGAGGTCTAAAATAGCTAGGACATTGAAAAACTATCCTTCACATCCTTCTTGTGCTACAGTAATCTTTGCATTATAAATTTTGTATATAACTAGGCCTATATTTCTTTGGTATAATGTAAAATGTAGGTACTCTTTTGGCATGTTCAATATCTCTTTTTCTGAGATATCCTGAGTGTGAATAAGATAAATAAATTTAAAAAATAAAGTTCAAGAGAAATTTAGTCCAACTAGCGTCTTTCCCTTACTAAAAATTTGCACTGTGTGTACTGAGTATGTTAGGGGAATACTGGATAGCTCTAACAACTTGGTTAAATCTGTGACCTGATGCAGGCTTACGAGATTAGAGCTGTGAATGTTCAGTAATGACCACCATTATCATAGTCTCATGCTACTTCAAGTAGTCTGCACTGAATAGCTGTCGCTGTGCTCAGACACCTCAATTCACCCTTGTCCTTACTCAAAATTCATTTCATCTGAACAAAGCTGTCCATATCACTACTGACCTTTCCCAGAAATACCCTGAATGCCATGGAAGGTAAAAATCAAATGGAACAAGATTTCAAAGAACTAGCAAAAAGAACTATTTAACGAATGGCAATGCACAAGTAGGCAACCTACTCGGTTGTAAGAGAAGTAACAAGAGAGTTGGGAAATCAGTTGGCAATAAATACTAGATGGGGGGAAAAACTGCAAAAGAACTGTAAGAGATATATATGAAAGAACATTAGACAGGGCATAAATTTTAAATAAATATTTAGTAGATACCTACTGTAGTTTCTGGTAGAGTTTTATGTTGCATGGTTAAGCACAGAAAGATTACAGACAGATTATAGAAAAGGTTCAAACCATTTGAGAATCTTCCCTATTCTCATAGTTCTGAACTACATGATTAATTAACCATTTGCGACTTCTTCACCACATGTGAATTTAAGTGGTCTCTGATGTTGGTCACCTTAAACTTCCAACTATAATTGGAAATTGCCAGAATGTTTAGAACAAGAAACAAACAGGAAAAAATACTATTTACATCTACGTACTAAATTAACAGATCATTCATAAATCTGTCATAGGTATTTTTAAAAGAAATGAAAGGGGAGCATTAATACTGCATCCCCTACAACATGAGGTAATATTAGAAAACATCCCTGATTCTAGTTCTTATAATTAGCCTGCCAAACAACCAAAGATTAGTTAGCATCATTATCCCATTCTCCAGCAGATGGACCTGAAGACAGATCCTACTTAAACTATCTAGGGCTACCTGTCGTGGAAGAGATTATTTAGTTACATACATGGAACACGAAATGATGGAGTCTACTACTGTACTAGAATCCTCAGTATTTGCAAATGCCTCACCTTCCCAGAGCCTGACCACTTGCCGTTGTAGACCCCGAGATTGGTGCGGTCCAATCCCAGATCCTTTAGGAAGGAGTATTTGGGATCATCGACCAGATAAGTGGCCACACGTCGCCTGCCTACTTCTCCAGCAGCTCTTACTACCACCCTCACCATGCTGTGCATCATGGCTGAAGAATGTTTCTTAGCTGTGAACTTGTTGATATTGTTTGTCAGAGTAAGCTGCTCTTGGAGAGGTCAAGGATCATGACTGTTGCACAACCTTGATTTGACTTATCACTTGTTTGTCCTAGTTAATGACATTCATCCCGTGTTACCATGTACCAATAACTTGATCATTTTAGCCATTTGATGCTTTATCCAATCTCATATGTGCCCGTATTCTGTTTACAAAAAACATTTGTACTGTATATAATCTTTGGGATGGTCCAACAATTCATTTGAGTCACTTTAGGCTATTAATAAATCTTCTACTATCTGATTCCCAGTTAAAATCTTGGTCTTTAAGATTTAGAAGAAACCTTCTTTTGGAATAGGTTAAAATACAGTAGACCTATTCTGATTTCCTATAGTGGAAAATTAAAATTTTGTTTTGTAATACATAATTGCCAAACATTGGGCACATTTATCATTGGGTCCGTGCATTCTGCAAAATTGTACACTGATACAGTGGAAGCTTAATAAATAAATAAGTAAATTAATACAATGGTAAGACTTTGCAACACTTTATTTTTATATCATAACAGTAACTTTTAATGACAACTGTGTGAGCGAAAGGTGGCCCTCTCAAGGATAGGTGGTTAATTTTTAAGGCTAATAAACTAAACAAACTGCATTATATCCTTGATGTAATCATAGTAGATGTCTATTGGAGATCCTAGCGCAACCCAATAATTAGACTACAATTGAAGCAAATTTCTCACTTTCAAGCAACTTTTTTCAATTTCTTCTGAAAACATGATTCATCTCTTCAATTTCACCCCCAAAATCAAGCTAATTTGATCCAAATCTGCATTCTCAATCAGGCGCTCTTTTTTTTTTAATATGCTCCGTTCTCTCCTTCTCGGGAGTGAATGAGGCCAAATTTTGGTCAAAAAAGGCTAAATTTACTCTGAATTTTCAAGTTAAATCAATTAGTCAAAAATCATATCACAAGAAAAGTATGAAAATTCTTGGAATTTCATCAAAGATATGATGATTTAGCTTGCAAACAAGGCTTTTAAAGAACCCCCTCACAAAGAGTGAACACAAGTTGAAAATTTATTTTGATTTTGGACTTATATTTGATAGATTTTGAGTTGCGCTTTGAAAGATTATACAGGAGATTAGAAATTTGCTTGAATTTTGCTTGAAATTGCTTGAATTTTAGTCTAATTATTGAGTTGCGCTAGGATCTGTAATAAACATCTACTAACCATAGTGATGTGAAGTGTTCATATCATTACGATGTTTGTATGACCAAGAGTATTAGATAGCGTGCCAGAATAAGCTATCAAAGCCATTTAGGCTGTAATGTTGGTGCCATATGGTTGGGTTTGATGTATGGAAAGCATCTACTTTTTTTATATATATTTAATTGCTGATAAAAGGCTTCCATAGTCACTGGCTCATAGATGAAAGCAGTACATTCATATATAGCATCGTCTAGTACATTTATTTTCAAAGTGGAAGGTGCTAAGCGGGGCATGGACACCGAGTTGTTCACTTGTACAGTTAGTAAATAGAATACAAACTTTTTAAATCGGACTGTAGTGCAGTTACCGAGAGCTACTACAAAACCACAAAACCAAGTACAGCCCCAGGTGGAGGTGGTAAGAGCGCAGGTTGTCCCAAGTATTTTTGGCTTATTTATCCAATATATTCAATTAATTGAACCACCTCAACTTGAAACTACAGGGTGGAGACTCCAATATAATTGATCATCATGATGCCATCACGGCTTTATACTGAGAAGTTGCAACTTTAGAATTGTAAAATTGTAGCAGAGCCATGCAATTAGTCCTGTTTTTCAAAATTATATGCAATCCAAGAAGGAACACGCTTTAAAGAGGATTTTGAGGATACTGTCAATAAAGACAAAAATATCAAACCATTTGCAGCACCTGCGTAACGAATTAAGGCGATACTTTCCTAACTCGTGCGATAATAAATTTATAGATTAGCAACGGATCCTTTCCATGTTGACATAGACTCATTACCAGAAACAAGGCGTTCAAAATAAAAATTATTCTGCTGCCAAATGCGATTTTGAGAAGATCGACAAAACACTGTTTTGGGTCAAGTAATTCAAAGTTTATCCCGACATAGCAGAGCAGCGCTGCAATTGTATTAACCTTTTTCAAGCACCTATTTGTTTGAAAGGGAGTTTTCAGCAGTAGTAGCAATAAAAACTAAGTATAGAAGCAAACTCGATATTGCCAGTGATTTACGTTGTGCAATTTCTTCTATTAAACCAAGAATTAGGAATTTCGTTAAAAATATGCAAGCTCGTCTGTCTCATTGATTGATTTGTTCACCATCGTTTGTGTTCAATAAGCATTAAAATTTAATTATTAAATAAAACCTTTGACATGTTTATTCATTTTTGTTTTACCATTGTAATAATGAAGTTGAGTCATAAGAGAAGGGGGGGGGGGGGGGGGGAATAATAATTTTTTGCAGGAGGGAGGCGTAATGAACTAAATTTTGGGAACCCCTGGTCTATTACAATTATTTTGCTGTTTTAGGTCAGTAAAAATATAATAACACAGACAGTATATTGGATTTACATTAATGAGATATTTCTATGTCTACACCTCATTAACAATGTTTCCACATGACAACATACTTTACATAGCCTGGTGTTTCACAATACACCAGTAAACTAAACAGATAATAACACTAGAATTAAAGGACAAGGTATGTACACAGAAATATACACATCATAACCTAATGTTTCACATTACACATCTATAGCTATACTAATATTATAAAGAAGTAATGTGAGGTGGTTAATTTGTTTATATGTCTCAGGTAATCTCGGAAACTACACGGCCGATTCCTATAATTCATTCACTATTAAAAAGCTACATTCTTCCACATGGACATAGGATATGTGTAATTAAAAAAAAATTCTTGAGAAATTTGAAGATTTGCAAAACAAGTCGGAGAAAAATGAGCTACGTGGCTGCTTTCTAAGCATGTTCTACCAAAACTACAGGGCCGATTCATATAATTATTTCACTGTTAGTAAGCTACATTCTTCCAGATGGACGTAGGCATATATCAAGTGGGGCCACAGAAACCCAGTGGATAAAGTAATGCCAAGTGGAGGAGCAGTGGCTCAGTGGCTAGAGCGATCTCAAGTGGGGCCGCAATGGCTCAATGGACAGGAATATATTAAGTAGGGATGCAGTGGCTCAGTGGCTAGAGCGATCCCAAGTTGGGCCGCAATGGCTTAGCGTATATAGAAATCTCAATTGGGGCTGCAGGGGCTTAGTGGCTAGAGCGATCCCAAGCGGGACCGCAGTGGTTCAGTGGATAGAGAGATCTCAAGTGGGGCTGCAGTGGCTCAGTGGCTAGAACAATCACAAGTGGGGCCGCAGTAGCTCAGTGGCTAGAGTGATAATATTATAAAGAGGTAATGTGAGTTTGTTTGTTTGTTTGGTTATATGGCTCGGGTAATCTCGGAAACTACAAGGCTGATTCTCACAATTCTTTCACTATTAGACTATTAGATGGATGTAGGCTATGTTCAGTTCTAAAACAAACAAAAAAATCCTTCAGAAATTTTAAAATTTGTAACCCAAGTCTGAGAAAAATGAGCCACTTGGATGCTTTCTAACCATGCACTAACAAAACCAATATTAAAGATAAATTGAAACAATATTAAAAGGAATTGTAGAATGGTGGAGGCTGTATTGCACACCCTTCGACATTAGGCTATCGAACCTCCTCCTACCCCCCTCCTTCATCCTCTGCTGGTAGGAGTTGCGGAGACTAGAGAGGTGTGTTTTTCGCCTTCTTTTCGACGTGGAAGATGCATGTTTAGACCAATTTCCTTGGGATTTGGGGGAGGGTTGTCTTTTTATGCCCCACCCTCCCCTAATGGGAAGTTAGGCCCTTCGAGCCAAGTCTTCAGTCTTATGTCTTAAGTGTTAAGTCCTACATCTTAAGCTTCACATCTCATGTCGTACATCTTAAGTCTTATGTCTTATAACTTACATCTTAAGCCTTACGATTTAAATATTACATCTTATGCATTAAATATTCATTTTTAAATTTTTTTGTTCTGAATACAACTGCAGGATGGGATGTGCAAGCGAGCACCGATAGGCCCGAGCAAGCACATGCTGAAGTTCCCAGACGAAGTCGTAGGTAATCAGCGGGGATATGCGAGCGAATGTCGATAGGTGTCAGTGAGCACAACCTGAAGTTTGAAGACAAAGTCGGGATGTGCAAGTGAGTGCCCATAGGTATGAATGAGCACGTGCCGAAGTTCCCATAGTCGCGGGTAGTTGCAGGTAGTCAAGGATAGTCGAAAATTGTCAAAACGTTATAGAAAAAGGTACATTAGTTTTTGGAAAAACATAGTAAAAATACATCTTACCAAAAAACTCCATTACACCTCAGCGAAGCGATGGCGGGTTGCACGTGCCGAAATTCCCATAGTCGCAAGTAGTTGCAGGTATTCGTAGATAGTCGCAAGTAGGCACAGGTAGTCGCAGTTTTTTTCAAATAGTCGCAGGTAGTTGTAGGTAGTCGCAGGTTGTCGTAAGTAGTCACAGGTACTCCCAGGTAGTCACTGGAAGTCACGGGTAGTCGCAGGTAGTCACGGGTATTCACAGGTAGAGATGGGTAGTTGCAGGTAGTCACGGGTAGTCGCATATATGTGTATTTCAAAAACTCCATAGAACCTGAGCGAAGCGATGGTGGCCTGCTAGTGTTTAATAAAACAGATCAGTGAAACCAAAGCTAATAGATAGAAAACATACTGATGAACCATTTTATCAGTCTACATTTGGTAATTAGGTAAGCCTACTTAATTTATTTACATGACAAATTACTGTACATAGCATTGTGTTTCACATTGCACAGAAAAAAAGAAATCAAGTAAAAAAAGCCAAAAAAAAAACGACGTAACATGTGTGTCAACATTACACTTTTGACTTTGTTTGCACATTAAAATTTTCTTGAAGTGTCCATTTTCTAGCACCATGCTCATTTATGCAAAGTATTCTTCTAATAAAAGTCCTAGTAGCTTCGTTTTGAATTTTGTCACAGGTTGACACATACAATAGTTCTAAAGGTAACTTGTTATACAGCTTTATTGCTCACAAACAACGTAATTAAATTCAAAATAATTGAATATGAGATATACTACAGCAGTGTACGAGGATTGCACCATTATATTGATATTGCACTGACAATGTCTGGCACCTACCGGGTAACAGTATTTTTCCAACTTTCCCTAACCACAAAATCTCCTTTCACCCCTTTTCACACCACCATGCACCGTCAAGTTTTGTCTTCAGATATTTGTCAGATTTATCTAGATGACATTTTTGTGACAGGAAGGACATGTGAAGAGCACCTATCTTGCTTAGACTCTGTATTCCAGAAATTGGCAGCAGCCAACTTGAAAATGGTTCCTAAGAAGTCCCACTTGTTTCAAAAGAAAATTAATTTCTTGGGACATGTAGTGTTGCCCCATGGGATTTAAACAGACCCCGAGAAGACCAAAGTAATAAGAAATTGGCTAACGCCAACTGACAAAACTGAAGTGTAGAGTTTTCAGTGATTATGTGCCTACTACCACCAATTTGTACCTGGGTTCGCCACAATTGCCAAGCCACTACATGAACTGACTAAGGCGAAAAGAAGATTTTATTGAACCATTGAGTGTGAAGATAGTTTTACTAAACTAAAGAAAATTCTGATATCTCCTCCTGTCCTGAGTTTCCCAAAAAGTGAGGGTGTATTCATTTTGGACACTGATGCTAGTGATATAGGCATTGGAGCTGTGCTATCTCAGGTTCAAGATGAGAAGGAAAGACCACTAGAATACTTCAGTAATGTACTGCATAAGTCTGAGATAAGTTACTATGTTACACGAAGGGAGCTTCTGGCCATGGTAAAGGCAATTTCACTCTTCCATCCCTACCTTTATGGCAGACATGTTATTCTAAGAACAGACCATGCTTCATTATGCTGGCTGCTAAATTTTAAGAATCCCAAAGGTCGAATAGCCTGGTGGATACAGCGTCTTCAAGAATAAGACCCTGAAATACAGCACTCATCTGGATGCCTTCACAGCAATGCAGATTCACTTTCTAGGAGGCCATGTGAGCCATTTTGTCGTCATTGCAAACGCCAGGAAGTAAAGAGTGGTGAATTGCTGACGGCACGGAGGACAAGAATTCAAGGTTCTCGATCTTGTGATGGGATACCTACCTGGAGCGATGAGGGTATTAGGAAAGACCAGCTGAATTATCCCACTTTGCAACCATTATTAAGGGGGTGGTTCACACCATAAAAATCATCATTGTTACAAATTGTTACTCTGAAGATACAAAATGGTACAGGGTCTCGAAATGATGTCCCCCCACCACTCCATAGGCCTGTATATAAACGGGCTACTTCAGGAAACTTTCAGTCGAGAGAGAGCTGTGGGACCGGGTGGGTTCGTCACCCTGCTCGGCAAGGGGTAGTCGGCAGTCTCGCGAGTGTCAGAGCCTCCCCTCAACCCCCGCACCATGGGTCAGACAGCTTGCTGCAGCAATGTTGCCAGACCTCCCTGTCCTTACCTGTGGCCCTTGCGCCACCCGCTATCTGCTCGCTCATGCAGGCTGGCTTGGTGCGTCCGACTAGCTGTGCTGTTGCACACACGTGCATACACAGTCATGTTGCATCATTATCCAGTGTATTAATGCTAGTTTCTCATATTATGTAACTAACGCATTTTGCAGAAATGTTATAGCATGTTTGCGAAAATTTACGAGAAACTTCAATGTCTTGTAAATGCTGATTTAAATTAATTAAGCTGCTCACATAGAAATAAATTGATGCCAAAAAAATTGAAATAGTTACACAAACTAAAATTTGTTTACACTGAAAACATAATGTAGATTACCAATGAATACTCTTTAGAGAAAATTTTCTATAGAACTGAAAATCAAATGAGAAAAACTGGCAAATCCAATTTATTTACAAATACTATAAATTATAGCAATAAATATTTTGCTCACAAAAAATTACAATGAAAGTGCATTATTATGTGAAATAACCTCATTATACAATGTTTAATGTCAAGTTTTATCTACACATGAACATGAACTTATTTCAAACGAAATACTAACATTTCTATATTATAGATTCTGATTATAGTTTATTTGTGGTTTCTTCACGCTCTTTGAATTGAACCTTTGAAAAATCACCCCAAGTATGACGTGCTCAGTTGTTACCTAATTATAATTTATCACAAGCGTTTTATACTCGGATTTACATAAAATACCCTTTTTTATTAAAATTGAATTTATAATTATATTTTATCAATAAATTGTGATGCCGGCTAGCAGCCAGCAGCGCTAGAGCCCATGACAGCATTCATTTTCAACTTAATTGAGGAGGAGGAGAAATATGTCGGAGAGGTCATGCAACCTGTGTAACTTGAATCAAGCGCCATCCGCTTCTGCTAAAGGCATTTCATCATAATTTCTGTGTTACTGCTACATGCAATTTCAAGGGCTTTGTTTTCATATATGTATTTCAGGGTATTTTTCATGTTTGTATATTTTACGGCAACATCACGTACAACCACGTGGCTAACAGACCCCAAGTCTATGTCTATGCCATCATTGCGTTTTGAGAGCTTATTTATGTAATATCATGTGTGCAATATTTTTATTCAGGGTGCTATGTGGAATTTTGTCAGAGTTCTGTGTAATTTTCACGTAAATTAATGCTTTTGTGCTTGACCACACAGTCACTTTCATGTTTGATTTTTCCGCCATCAGGCATGGTACATGCTTGTAACCACTGTAATTGCAAAGAGAATAATTTTCGCTAACAAAATAATATTTCGTTGAAATTATCATTTTGCTCAAAAGCTAGTCTGTATGATACCTATATGTAGGCATAATAAGCTATAAAAATGTTTGGGTCCGAAAGCCTTCAATTACATATCTGACACAAGTAACATACAAAAGCACAGAAAAAGACACAATTTGTACTGGGAGAAATATTGCAGTAATTCCGGCAAGTGAGTTCAGTTCAGTTCTTTAGTTCATTTTTGCACTTTGTGTCAGAAAATAATAATTAAATAAGCAAGCCGGAATGGGCCCACAAGGCTCTCAGAAATCAATTAAAATTATAACAGGGCATTTTGCATATACACAGACACTTAAAACCCTTTTATTAAATTACAGAAATAATTAAATATGAAGTGAAAAAATTTGATTTTGTGCACGTAGCATGGCGGATGCCGGAACTGCCAGTATCTTTTACGTTACTTATCAACACAAATTGTGAAAAGAAAATATGCGCTTTTAAATTAAATGAAACATGATACAAACACTAGAAAATTATATTATTATTTATGAGCATCCCAAGTTCATGTTTAGTAATCAAACATAACCCACGTGGCTTTGCACTGTCAGGCTATTGATGCCGTTGGGTGAGACACGAGATGAACGATGATACAAATTATACTGATGAGTGCGCCAGCTGTGTGTTCCCTAGTCACCGCACTGTTGAGACTCAGGGTTATCAGGGATGCTTTGGGTTCTGTGTGTCCATCTCACCCGAGCATACTTATGGTACCCTTTGCAATACTAAACATCATTACTAAACTTTTAGAAAACAATGGCAAGAGGTAGCTGTCATTACATAAAGAGAAACACTGGTTGCACTGTACTACTTCCTTTTATTATTACCACTAGTACAAAGAAAAACGTGCCAGAATTTTATTAGTTAATTACTCTCAGTCGTGTTTAGCCAACTCCGATTGGGTGCTCCCCAGCTTGCAATTACTCTAGCGCACTTCCTAAGTGGATGACTTCTCTGTGGTGTTTGAAAACACAATCTTCACAAGGGAACGGAGTCTTCAGCCGCTAGGGTGGACTAACGATTTTCCCTGAAGATAGGGCGCAGAGAATAATGAAATGAGACAAAATGAACAAGTTACATAAACACGTGTGACTATCACTAACGCGGATTTTTCAGAATTAGAGAGGAACATGGGGGTTGAAGATATAAGAGGCGCCTCCAATAACTACGCACTAGGCAGTGTAAATTTGATAGTACTTCAATTAATATTAGTAAATTTCACCTAACGGACAAGACAATCTCGATGTATTGTCGGCGCGAAGCAAGATAAATATGAAGGAGAGAAGGCTTACAGTTAGTGGTCCCAAAGGCACACTGACATCCCGACCTGCCTGAATAATGTACGTGGTGAGATGAGATGTGGGTGGAGCAGCGGCTCAATGCAAGGGCGGAGAAAACGGGAAATCTCCGTGCAAAATCCGCCAGCTACCGGTGACGTCCACCGTGTTTCCCACATGCAAACATCCGGTCGAATCTGGATCGGTGTGATGGAAAGTTGGTGTGCCTAACAAAAGTTATGTTATAATTGGGTCTAAAATTAGGCCCACACCTCTTCGTAGCCGTACACCTATGCACCACAAAATCCTGCCCTTATAGTAGTACACTATCATAATATTTTTATGTTTTCAACTCTGGTGTGTCTATAGTTAAGTAGGTAATAACAGATTTATGTCACTTGTCTGAACTTTGGGGTCCCAGATTCGGATTTGAAGTGACTCTCAGGCAAGCCCACGAAAGGAGGCAAATGGAACAGTTTGCCTCAGGTCCTCGATCTCAAAGAGTACCAAATCTCCAGAGTTTTGAAAGTTTATATTCTGCGAGGAAACAATGACAATTACTACTTCCATGAAAGCAGTTATTTTGCACTATTAGTGTCAGTTTCATTTCTTCTACAAAACAATAAAAAAACATTAATGGCTGGTTTTAAATCAGTAACACATTGAAAGAACCCTTACATTTTAAATGTTAATATCTGAGTTACCCTAAATAGGCTACTTTCTGCATCCAATTTTTGATCTATTAACCTACTTACAGAGATAAGACCATTTGAAACAGTAAAAGATATGCTTTTACACACACACACACACATACAGATATAACTTAAAAGAATATCTGAGATATGCCTGTTTGTGTTTTGTGTGACGTGTGTGCTTTTCTTCATGTGATGGACATTCAGATGTGTACACTTTCATAAATATTTCTTATTTACAAAATAATTTGTTTTAATTTGATTTTTTTTTGTAATGACGAGATGTTTGATTCTTAATACAAATTATTATATTTGGTCTTGAAGAAGTCAGTGCATGTTTTATTCACGCAAACTTGACGTAAAACATTGTGTAACAAAAGTGATGTAAGAATGTACGTTTGTCAAATTGTGTTTGAAGCTCATGAAATTATGGGTTTGTTATAAGCAAATATTAATTTATTTTCAAACATTAATAAATACATATATTTTGCCACTGTTTCTCATTATTTTTAAATATATTATTTTTTGCATTAGAAATGGTAACTCTTTATGATTGTTTAATATTTATGTGAATGGGAAAAATAAATTTGAAGAGGAATTAATGTAACCATATAACTACATACGTTTCTTAAAGATACAATTCTCTCTTATACCAAATACATGTACGTCAACATGGTAAACTATTATTTCAACATCGAACATTCATGACCTCAAGTAATGTGAAATGTGTGCGGAGGAAGTTTCACGACTGCACACAGACAGCCGCGGTCCTGACAGGTCGAGGTGAAGCACGAGCGAGCTTCTTTCACACGGGAAGTGAAATGACGATAAAAATAACGAAAATGCAAAATATTGCAGTTTTGTTTACTTAAAAGAAATTCTTGGCATAAGCGAACTTGTAGCTACATGTAGAAAATTCGTCTTCTTCGGTGGAGGTTGGAGCCAAACCAGCATCTCAGGCCAGTTTGTTAACCACTACACATTTTTTTTCAATCTTAGATATGTTTACGTAATCAGAATTTAACTGCATGTGAGTGATAGGGCCTAGTAATCTTAATTAATAAAATAAGAAAACCATATTCTTCAAAATTAATTTATATAAAACATTTTAATGACGAAAATATTCATTGAAAACATTTCCGTTATTATTAGCTAGAACTTGGAAAACAGTAAATTTTAAAAATCATAAATATAAGAAGAAATTGAAAAAGTAATAGAATTCTGAATGGTCTTTCAACTGCCACAATTATTTTATTTTTGATATATATATATATCAATTTGATTTGATAGATTACAATGTTATGTCTGTACACTGCAATAAAATATTTCCTATAGCTTTCACTGTCATTAATTGTCCATTAACCTGCATTTTATTTATTCAGTAAAATAAAAAATACCCTAATATGTTTGCATAGGTACAAAAAAATCATCCAATCGAGATTTGAACACGCAAATAAAAAGCTAAAGCACCACGAATAACACAGTGTCGGAAGTTTGCCACTAAGCTACTGTGCTTCACTATTAAAATTATTTATATTTCCTTAGTTTTGAATAAAGACTAAATAAACAAGATAGTTACAAAGATAAAATGGTCATAAATCCATTTATTAAACTAAGTACAGCAGTAAGAAATTTTAAAACAGTGTTATTACTCCCTACATATACGTGATATTTTCCTGCCATGTAAATAAATTGCAGCGTGCAATTTATGTTACATGTAAAGAATAATAAATTTCCCTAACAAAGACACAAATATCTCCTCAAAATTGTCAGGCAAGTCCCCAATATCTTGACAATGTAATTTCAAAATTTTCGAGAAATATACTGTCTAAAAGGGTGTAAAGGGGTCCATTTGTTTTTGAGGATACCTCGATAGCTCATAGACTCAATAAGATATTGTTATACTTATTATAACCATTCCTCCATAGCCCATACTTGACGGGTTTCTGCACTCTGTTGAAGTTACCTCTCACAACAAAGATTTGAAGATTGCATAACACTTCTTCTACTTATTTCATTACCAAAATTAATAATATTAGTGAGATTATCATTCGTGTATAATGCACACATATTTTTGCCGAAGTTATTGTACACTGCCTGTATGCAGGAAAAAAAATACAAAATATACTTTATTTACTCAACCTTATTTATACACTACAGAGCGCAATGATTGGGAGCAACACAGGTGGACCTGTAACAAGTGTCATCGGCCCTATGAGCGGGCTAAGCGCGGGGCTGAACAGGGTGCCGCATGGCTGGACTTGGCGCTCTGCTCTCTCTTCTGTGTAAGTTGACAATTCTTTTCTTAATTTTAATTTATCTTTTGTTACTAATTATATAAATTGCCATGGACATGTTTTCATTTATAATAAGTCTGTTATATTTGTGCCCGTGTGAGTATCGACGTGTGCATATGCACGTGTATACGTCAGAGACTAAATCAGAGGCAAGTGAAGATGTAAACAATTCATTTTTGGCCATGAGTGTATAAATATCTGTACTCTTCTTGACCCACAAGTAAATAACAGTTAGAAAATTATGACAAACAACAGTTTGCAGATGGTTACAATACTTCAAGAAAATAATTTTTACGTATCTGTTCAGCTAAGTGATTGTTTATTTTTTAGGTATAGTAAAGCATTTTCTACTGAAAACTGAAACGTAAAAATTGACTAGCTTAGTGACTCCGAACTACACGTAGAGTTTTGTGTATTCAAACCTGACTTAATTTAATTGCGATATAAATGCAAAAGAATCAATATCGTACTGAAGATTAAATATTGAAATCAAAATATTGCCCTTACTGTTATTTTATTGTTACTTTATGTATTTATTTATTTTATTTTTTCTACTTATGCAGCACCTGTCACTGTTTCTGCAAATAGTACGCACAATTTGTTGGTCTTGTTTGCATGTTACCTACATTTCTGTACATGTAACCTATATTCATTTGTACACAATTGAAGCGTTGATTCAGATAAGGGCATATTTCCCAAAAAATCTTTAGGAGAAAAATATTTTTGTTTCCCAGCTGCAAATAACATAATTTTAAAAGTGCCATTATTTCGAAAATATTAGTTATCATTGTCAGAAAAAGGTGCATCATAATAAATAACATCGGTCAAACACATTTCATAAAAAAATTAAAACCACTAACCTAATTTTTCCAATAAAATGAGCCATTATCAAGTTCAATGCTTCAATAAATTTAATTGCATATCATTCACTTGCATGTTGTATACAATTAATTGTATGTCTTAAATTAATTGTATGTCTTAAATTAATTTGCATGTCGTATACAATTATTCGCATGTCTTCTGTTCATTTCCTTGTAACCGACATGATTTCTCATGTGACATACATTAAATTGCATATGACCTGCATTCATTTGTAGGTGACCTGCATCTAATTGCATATGCCTTACATACGGTTGCTTATCATCTAGTAATTTCTATGCCATCTACTTTCTTCCGCATTTCTATATCTCATCGCCGTCCATAATGTTGGGGGTTGGCTGGTCACCAAAAAATTCATTATTTGATATTTGTATGAAATGATGTTCAACCTGTAGACATTACTTACGAGAACTATACGTGTTCATGATATTTGTGTGTATATATATATATAAATACATACACATAGGGTGATTATTGAGGAAACCTTTGATGTATTGAAATGGCTCACATAAAACATAGTGAAGTAACTTGTTAACGATGGTAAAAAGTTAATTATAGTTTCAGTGTCTTTGGGATAAAATATGGTTATGGTGAATCATCCTTGTTGTCTATCTAATTTTATTAGTAGGTATAGTTACCGAAAAATGCTTACACACACTGCATTTATATGCGCTAATATGGAAATGTGTAAATATTTTTAAAAGAAAGCTTTATGCACTGTAGAAACCTTTTCAAGACAAATGTTTTGTTTTTGCGCGAAGCTTTACAAAAGCATGACATTAATTTTATTAGACTTGTCAGTCCGGAGTTAAACTTTGTCACGTAATTTATGTTGTCAAATGCCTGCTTCCTTTGCACATATTGTGGTCGCAATCCATTACTGATGATGAGCACTGAGATCACTGATGGTTTATCAGCGTTTGTCAGTAATAAGAGCGCAGCCTGCAGTAAACAGTAAATATTTTGTATGTCTTCGGTACGCTTGACAGTGGTACTCATTAAAATTAGAGAAAATGGGTTAAATGATCAATATAACTATCTATCTAGTCTTGTTTCCTTCTTAATGTAAGAGAGTACTTACATATAACAAACATAGTGATACTTGTTTTTCTTAAGAAAATAAATTTTTAATAACATAATTTCTGCTTTGAATTTAATTGTGTACTGTTTTTGTGCAGAATTTCAATCTAGACTATTTTGTATTCAAATTATGCTACTGTATACACTTACATAAATAACTCGGAGAACCTACATTTGCATTGCCCTCCGATATCTCGTTTCACTGTCACATACAACTGCTGTAGCTCCAGTAAAATCAGTCTTCAGTAATAATGAATTTAGTGTCGTGCAGAGCACCACACAGTGGCTTGTAGAAATGAGAGTCAGTGATCATCTGTGAGTATCGAATCTCAATACATAGGGTATATCTGCCTCATGCTCGGAATTCTCTATTATCTGTGAAGTTACCACCATTCAGCAACAAATTAAAGATAATGAAACATATTTTTCAGTTCATTTCATCCCCAGATTGTTAGTCCTAACTATAGTCCATTCACTGTTACTTCCAACTTTTTTAAAGCGCTGCTATAAAGTTTTACTTCCTGGATATTCCTTTGCCTCATGAAAATAAAGATTAATCTGGTCTAGAAAATTACACCAAATAATATTTTGTATAAGAACTATTTTTACTTGGAAATGCCAACACACCTACTTTGTGCCTGTTTATTCATATAAATTATAAATTTAATATTACAATTAATGACAGAACGAAGACACTATGTGATAGGAGAATGTTGGGAGAGGTATTTCAAGGACAACTGGTGTGGCTGTACAACCCACAGAGGAAAAAGGGCTACAGCCTGAAGCTATAGAAATGTTGGGAAGGTCCCTACAGTATTCTGAAGAAGATCAACGATGTGGTCTTTTGGATTTGTCGCCAAGGTTCTCGGGTGAAGCCAAAGGTTGTCCACATTGACCGACTGGCACTCTACAAAGGTCCTGACACTGACGTGTATGTTCAGGACAAAGAGACTTCAGTAGGGTGCAGTGTTTCCTGCTCGCATCTTCACTTCCAGCACGAACAAGTGGAAGAGGACAGAAAGTTGTTATATGATAGCAACGGCGGAAGCAAGGCAATGACATATTTCAAGTTACAGATGTGCGATGTGGACCCTGGTTGTATTGTTTTCTAAATTTATCTGAAGAATGCTCTGGATTACTGACTTCTTTCTCTCAGCGGGATTTGGGGTGCCTTGAACCTTCTAGATGGTCAGGGGAATGCTATAAATATTGCTGCAGGCCTCCGGGCCGGCAGTTGAGTTGGAGTTGATGAATGAATGAGTGGCTGAGTTCTGAGTGATAGAAGACAAGCAGAGGGGAAGTGACCAGCAAAACGTAAGTCTGTGACTGCGGGTATCAAGCAGTGAAATATGCAGCTGGCAGATTGGACTATTGGACTAAGTTATATGTGTGAGAGAAAGCCATTACAAATTATGAAAACATATAAAATGAGCACATGTTAATAATGAGTTATAGCCTATGAGTTATAACCTATGAGTTATAGCCTATTCACAGTAAAATGAGCAATTTTTAAAGCCCTGCTTAAGATCACTTGTTTAGATTTTGTGTGTTCTTCCGCCTTACGTAAAATTAACATTGCCATGGGCCTCATCACTTTATTCATGTGCCGGTCAAGTGGAAACTGAAATTATTTTTAAAAAAAATTATTTTACAAATTAGGCAATTTTTACATTTCGAAGCAGAAAAATCAGAAAACCAAATAAACTATTTTAATTATCACAAATGGTTCCCTAACACTTTCTGTTCGACGTTAATATATGGAACTACTTTCCCCTCCATCGTTAACAACTGTACTGGACACATGTCACTCATTGCGGCCATTAAAATAAATGCAGGTAGGGGCAGTGACTTTTTTCTAAGGTTGATTTCAAAAGTGCTCGCTTTATCGTGAACAGCCTTTACCTACCTATGTGTCAACTCTTTCAATTAGTTTATTTTTTATATTAAATGTACTATCCTGTTCGGACACAAGATATTTTTTATGGAACAACATGGACGGTACACGTTTAGTTTTTTTCAGTGTTAAGCGTTAACTGATTTCTTTACTGAATTCTGGCTCGGGCTGACAAGCTGTTTATCCAACGATAAGCGGAACTGTAAATTACACTTTTTTTTTCTTAGCGGACAGTCCACAAATAGCACGCGGGTGGATGGTTGTCGACCTTGCTTGGAGCCATAGAAAAAGAAGAGGGAGAGAGGAACGGAAGAGTGACGTAGTCGTATCAAGGAAGAATGTGCGCGCTGCGTGGAAACAAAGGACCGACTTCATAATTCAAGCGGAAGTTGATTAAAACGGAGAATCGGTTTGGCTTGACTTTTGATGTGTTACGTGAAATAAGCCAGACATGAAAAGAGAAGGTTGGTCATCGCCGTATTTAATGCCTTGCCTGCCACAACGTAACATTTTATTTTCAGGGCTAACTTTTTCTTCCAGTGTTTTAAAATATTTGTATTGACTGATAGTGAAGCGCGGGTAACATTTCTCATTCATGGAATTTTTCTTTAATTCTGGCAAACAGTACCTGCCGGCTTCCTCGAAATCCGTCTCTGTGTCGTATTACGTAAATGACGAAACCAGCAGCATAATAATTTTTATCACGTATAGTTGTCGCGAATGTTCTGATCTGTGCCACACACGTGTGTATGCGTGTGGGCGTTGTTTACTTTTTTTGTGTAGCGTGTGTGTATAGTACCAGGAAGTGTGTATAAGCCACAGTGTACATCTGCTGTTCCGCCTTGTATATGCTGCAAAAACGTTAGTGGTTGCTGCTACAGTTTTATTTTGCATTGTTCAAGTGACTTTCAGAAATAAATTGTACTTAAGACTAACAAAAATTTGTGAAAATTGGAATTTTACAATTTTTGGTTGTGTGTGTCTTAAAATATCTAGCATCATACTGTTTGCTAAGTTTCTCTGAAACGAATTTTTTAGAGTTACGGAAGCCAAAGTTATGCCCAGTCAATGAAATAAAGTGTGTGGACAGTGTATCAATGTTCCCTGCCATGAGTTGCCCAGCTGTCTTATGTGGGTGTGTTATCCATGCATGCATGTGTCCCAGTGTAGAATGAGTCTGATACGTGTTAGATTAAGGAGCATAGGTCTCGAACAGTGCATGTGCCTAGCAAGTATAACTTACAGAGCCGTTTGAAATGACCAAAAATTCTAGTTGATGATAGTTAGGAAGATTTCTGTTTTTTTTCCAATACAAATGGGGGAAAATTCCATAAATTTGTATTTATTGACTATTAGGCCTACTTATCGTGCTGAATATGAATTTAGTGGGGGCATCGCAGTATTCTCTGTACATAACTATGAAACTTATTAGTGGAAGCAAGATTATGGCAATTGTTTGGTAAAACCTATAATATTTATATAATGGTGTGTGTTTACAATGTCCAGTATATTAACTGTATACTGTAATTTGACTTGTCCAATATTTTTGTACAGCTATGTATTGAAAAAAGATCTTACGGATGCAATAAAACAAAACAAATTGGATCACCTAAACACTTTAAATGCAAGAAGACCTAACCTCACATAATGTAACTTCGTTATAGGGCCAATTTTAATCACAGGAGGTGGGTGTGCCAACATGCAACAGTGTATCAGAAAAAGTATGACTAACAGGAATAAAGGATGGTAATTAAATTGTGTTGGAATAAAATTTAATACTATGAGTCACGGTTGTCCTTATTCTGCCATTGGCGCACACACCTTATGATTCACTTACTCAGAAAGTAGGTTTAGTTTGGTTAGGTCTCCTGTACTTAACATGGCTAAACACCAACAGAATTCAAGCACTGCAATTTCCATGCTAATATTCAATACAACTATATGTTCAGCCCATTAGACTGATTAATGGAACATTGCTGACCTATCTCGTCCATGTTGAGGCTGATACACCTTGTTGGCCACATATTGGTAATAATACACATATAGGACATGTTCACCTTGTATTGCAATATTTCTAAACTTCACAAACACTTTTGACTTTTTTAATACATAACATACATACACTCGCAATTAGGCTACCGCCCGGTGGCGAGCTCTCCTTCACCCAACCAACTTCTTTTCCACTCCCTTCCTGAATTTACCAACCCCTCAACACAGACCTCTCAAGCATGGACTGCCTACCCTGCTCCGTTCTCCACACCCTCCGAAGCTTCTCACTGTTGTTTCCTTTTCCTCTAAACATCCCCTTACTTAGCTTGCAGTGTAGCCCTCCCCATCCTCCCTCTTCATTCACCACTCTGTACATCCTGACTAGCCGTTCAACTTTCCTCCTGTCCTTCAATGAGCTCCACCCCATTTCTTTCATCATCACTGATGGCCTATAGTTCCCTTCTTCCTCACCATCTTGCCCCTGCCTTCTCCACCTTCCCTTCTCTGCCTTTATATAAGGCAGAAGAATACACAATGTACATACAAGTACATGTTAAGCAAGGCTTTCAAAAGTGCTCATTTTACCGTGAACTGCTTATATATAATTTATACAGCATGTATTACACAGCCCACCTTAATTTCAACAAGATAAGCCTTGCAAAGACCAAATATACAGTTTTCGTAGCTCTCAAATGTTCCTCTAAAAAAAAAAAAAAAAAAAAAAAAAACCTTGATTCGTAATAATAACTACATCAGCAGTGTGTTCTTTATTAAAATTTCAAATATTTTTGTTATTTAAATGTGTAACAATAAAGGTCAAACTCTTTTTCTTGGGGGATTTTAAATCGCTCAGATATAAGTATAAAAAAAATTCAAGTGGTGGGATCTCAAGGTTACAGTCGGGTTTTAAAAGTAGCCTTCCCCTGCCATATCAGATTCTTGATTTTTCTTTCTATTTTATGTTTTTAAAAAAAAAAATATCTCGAGTACCACTCATATCCTGTATTAGCAAATGACCTTACACCACACTACAGACATAGGTAACTGCCGAACTTGAACTTAGAATTACTCTAATATAACAGTATTACAATTTTGGTTAATTTTATTTTTAGGTCATGTGTGTTCCTGCCAAATTTTATATTTTCAGTTAACCTAATTTCTGTTTAAATTAGGTTTATTTAATTTTGAATGCCTCTACATGATTGCTTAACTTTGCTTTGTTTTGGTAATCCAAATTTTAAGGTTAGGTCATCCTTCCATTTCTAGGTTGGTTAGTTCAAATGCTATGTTTGTTGTATATTTATTTATGTTGTTGCCAAGGCAACATTTCAGTGTAATAGATTTTATGAGTGCCCAAGGCACGATAGATTAGTATTTTTCTCTCACTATGGCAAGGTCTATGACCAGTTCCACAAGGTACAGATTGTGATTTACCATGTGTAAATGGTAAATCTGTTTATAGTAAGGCAGCTGCCACTATTTTACGTCTTTTCTGAAAGAGATTTTTAGTTTTTTTTTTTACACCAAAATCCTTCTTTTCTGAAGCCCTTGTAAAGTTCTACTTCCAGAATATTCCTCCACTTTATACAAACCAAGCTTACGTAACTACACCAGATGACCAACACACCGCATTCGTGTGCACTCGGAGTAATCATATTTTGCATAATTATTTCTTAGTAAGCATTACCAACACACCAATTTTCTCACTGTCTATTCATATTAGCTATAAATTAAGTATTATAATGCATAGGTAAGAAAAGGTTAACTTTAACAAGGTGTTTTTATGTTAACAACTATATAGGCTGATCACAGTAAAGTGAGCACTTTTCAAGGCCCTCCCAAAAGGCATTAACCCCTAATAAATATATTTCATTGTAGTCTCAGGTGCGTTAACTTTTGAGAGTTTGGAATATATACGCTCTGTTTATTAGTCATATTGCATTGTTTACTTAAATAGTGGTGGAAAGGTAGAAATTAATTGAAAGGAAAAATTTAGCAGGGCCTTGAAAAGTGCTCACTTTATCATGAGTAGCCTACAAAACACTTGTGATACATATTTATAAAACAACCAAATGTGTCATACATGGGATATTTTTTCATAGGTTTAATTCCAAAGGTGTGAAGAAACCATAAATGTACTTTTGTTGGGTATGTGAATATTTTCAGAATTTTCTCTTTTAAAAACATTTAGGCATGATAAACCAAGAATCCAAAAAGGGGGGGAGGAATTCCTTTTAAGTACATAAATACTGTGTAATACCCATGAAAATAGGGTTTTTATGCATACAATTAACTTATATTATTTTTCCTGTTCTTATTGCTACACATATTGTCATGCAAGAGTTAATGAAATATTTTTCACACGTCACTTATATGATTTCAAATGCCTATGTAAATTTTATTTATTTTTATTAATTTTATTTTTCTTAATGTGTAAGATTTTTAAAACTTAGATGTATGGTGGCAATAATAATTTATGTAATTTTGATAGGCTAGTTCATTTTAGACGTGTCAATGGTTGCCCATTCGCGAGGTTAAGTGGTCAGGAGCTAGATAGTTTAAACACGCCGTCTACGTACGTGTAGAGCGGAGCTCCACGTATCTCCACCTTAATCCTGCTTCGCCAAATCCTGCAAGAACATCCTACCTTCAATCCGCTTGGTGATTAAAAGGATAAGTCCTACAAAAGTATCTGACATTTTCATCTGGACCTAATTTTATTTACAGTTTGATTCAACTCGATGTCCGTTAGCATCAGTACACAAGCGACGCCATCTTTACTTTTACAAGTACGTAAATTTCCAGCACACATACGTCCACTGCAAAACCTGTGATAGGAGTAGTTTCTACCAGAGTTAGACTATTTAGAGAGAACACAATTTGTTTTAACGTAATATTTACTACAAAGAACAGTTTAATTTTATTTTGAAACCAGTATATTCAGACTCTGGCAAGCTATGTCACGTAACCGTAAAAGGGTTCAAGTAGGCTAGGCTGACCACTTTTAGCGTTGTTAGGATAGTGTCTTGTCTTTATAGTTTTTCTCATATTGCCATCAGGGTTTTTAATTATTTCTGATTTATACAATTACAATACAAAAGGAAATGAAATTTATTCAAAGGGCGTATCTGTTTTGTCGTTTTCTCTACTGTAGTGTCAAGTTAACCTATTTTCCACCCAGGGTCTTACATATGCATTTACTAGAGTTTTCAATTGTCTGCCTTTTTTTGACGTATTTACATAAATGGTGTATGTGCCAAATGCGAGTTTATAGAGGGTGATAATAGTAATAAACTTGTTCCCCTACCGGGCCCAGGACTGCACCGGGTAGTTATACAGAGGCAGCCTAGATAAGGTCACATCCTTTCCCACTGATTTATTGCAAGTCAGCTGTGCAACCTAGTCCCTCAAGTGTTATATGTGTTGTCCTATTGTTGCGTATGCCAATTCTACACCATTCACAGCATATATATATAAAGATGATTGTATCTCATATTGGCTATCGCAACAAGGAGGCATTGTGTGTGTTCTTCACAGCTGCCTACACACTATATTACATATTTATATGAAATATAAGCAATATTTCAACTGACAGTGTACAAATAAGTTTACAGAGTCATGTAGGAGTTTGGCTCTAAGCATAACTTACTTAACATGCTTGTCAAGTGAAAGCGACACTAGTTGTAATTTCGACCAAGAACCATGAGTTTACACTTTCACAACATGAATGTTTCACAATAAACCTCGTGGAGCATTATCAGATAGCTGAGAATAATACTTTGTTTAGAAAAATTTCAGACGTCATTCAGGTTCAGGGTTGAATGCTTATCATTTGAGCCTTTCATTTATATTTTTGGACTGGATTAGTTACTTAGTTGCTATATAGATTGTTATAGCACTGAAAAATATATGCAATGCCCGAAAAAATTGAGTTTCAATTTTGGAAATTAGTTTCTATATTATTGGAAGCACTGTATCTAATAAGAAGTGTTCATAATTTTTTTAATTTTGCTAATTGCATACCCTCACGTATTAACGGCTCCCAATAATAATAGGTAGGTAGTTCACTGTTCACCATCACATAATAAAAAACTTAAAAGTTGGTTGTGAAGAAGCTTTTTTCTTCAAGATTACTTTGAATAAAAAATATTTTAAGCATATGAAGGTAATAGGTTCATATGGGAAAACTTGTTGATTTGTTATTACTAACACCACAGATTTTTTTTTTTTTTTTGTTTATACAAAAAAGATTTTGTAAATATTTTGTTGAATTTACAAAGATGATGTAGACCAAACAGTGTTTTGAACACTGTTTAAAAGGTGACACGTATACGTAAAATAATGTTGAATTAATTTAAACATAATGAGGGATTTATCTGTAGTTTAATGGTGAAGCATTCTTCAGCCTGTAGAAAATGCCAGGAAATTCAATCAGGTGTGTGTTTTTGCCAGAGATCCAGTGAATTGAAATTAGTGCCGATAGTTGTAGTATTGAGATTTTTGTACTGGTGACAATAGAGAATGCTTGGAATGGGGAAACAAGGAAGAGAAAATTGGGTACGCATAAAAAAAGGCAGAAACTGTTACATCTCACACAAACACATTATAATTCCTATCTATAAAAAAAATTCCATTTCACAGAAGCCTTGATTGAAGTATATGCTGTTCACTGTAAAGTGAGCACATTTGAAGCTCTAGTTACTTTCTCCTTTCAGCCATTTTTTATACTTTAACCACCTTTTCCAAATAAATATTGCCATGTAAATAATAAATACAGTGTGGCTATTCCACCGCACTCAGAAGTTAACGTCTAAAGCTAAAATAAAATATATTTATGGACTATTATTCCCATTGAGAGGGCTTCCAAAAATGCTCACTTTACTGTGAACAGCCTATAGTTCTAGGTAACACATGGATAGTAGGTGAAAGCTGCTTTGTATATAATTTAAAAAACTTCATCAAAGTCACTACTTCAAACATGGGGCAGTGTGGCTAGGCTCCAACCTTTCAACAAGGCAGTCTGTGTTCAGTTCCCATTACGTCATTGTGGATTTCCTCATAAAGCTACTTTTACATGATGCAAAATGGATTTTGTATGAGGCCTTGCATGAGAAAAGTATTGCTAGAATATCAGGGAAATCTCATGAGAAACTAAGCCACAGATTGAACTTGCATGAGAAAGCTTGATGACCTGGAAATATCATAACTAGCCATATTTTTAATAATTAAATCTCATGTATAAATGCTGTTTTAAAGTAGTGACTATTAAACAGAACAGCAGTTTTTTGTGCCCGTCCGACACACACTCAACGCTATCTGAACTTCACTCCATTTCAATGCATTTTTTTATCTGATTCCTCTTTGCACAGCTATATTCTCTGCTCCTCCTTCTTTTCTGGCTGATATAGAGGTGGTCACATGACTAGCAGAGAATGACCAATAGAATCACTAGTTTTGTGCAAGAAACTTCTGAAATTAGGACATGCTCTATCTCCTGTGAATGTATAAGATTTCGCTGAAAAGAGCCGCCCAAATCTCTCAACTCAACTCTGTAATTGGTTCGGTCAATGTTATTTTAAGTTTTGCAATAAAATTTCCATTCAAAATAGTCAGTAGTGAAGCCCTAATTGCTGGTGAGCAGTTGTATGCCACAATTCAAAGAAATTTGTTTGTGGTGTTCCTAAGAGTTCAAGAAACGCTTAAGCTGAAATCAAACATTGTGTTTGTATAACTTTTTGAAATTTGTTTGGCACAGCATGTAAGGTAGTAATTATCCTGTAAAATATGCAAAAGTTATTTTTAGACTGGTTTGGTATTTTTATCAAATTGTTTGTGATATTGAATTAGAAAGTTGTGAAATATCTTAAAAATACTGGGGGAGGAGAAAAAAATTGCCAATGGAACTGCCTTAAGGGAAATATGAGCAGATGCTGATTATTGTTGTTGGTCAGGTTACTTCCATTTTCCTTACAGTTGCTTTCGAGTGGCCACTTTTCACGTGCATTTACTTTATTTATATTCAAACAGAACGACTCTTTCTTTAAATTAAATTGCAAGATATCTAATATATTAATTTTTTTCATTGTGCACAATAAACTTTTGTAGACTGGTTTTGAAATACAGTGTAATTGTTGCAAACGCACTATACTCTCTCTTATATTTGTGTTAAAATTATCATAATCTCTGATTGTGTTATGGTATAAAGATGAGTATTGGTTCTGTTTACTGAGATAGAGAATAATGAAAGAACATACATTGGCTCCTAGGTTTTTATCATAACTTTTAAATGGAAATGGTTTGACAATTGGTATGTTGAGGTAATTAAATCATGGTGCATTTCCTCTTACAAGGATATTGTACATCGGTGAGCATAAAAATTAACTCAAACTATAAGATGGCCTACACTTGTATTTTCTCACTAGGAATTGATATTTTAAAGCTTGGAGACTTAACTGAAAATGACAGTACGTTTTCTGCAACCTTTCACAAACCACTGAAATGTTTATTTTCAAAGGGAAGGATCATAAATTACAAGGAGAGAGTAAAGGGTAATTAAAAATAAAATGCAAGATTATGAACTAAAAGTTTTATCTAACACCTGTTTAGTGAGTAAATATTTTAGTATTTTCAACCCTAGCCTGAATAACAGTATTGTTACATGGGACACCTGAGGGGCATATCTGAGTTTGTGAGGGATGGAGGTCTTAATAAAAATTAATGGACTAAATCTAAACATTATATTTATTCTCAATGCTACAAACATTCAAACATCTGTTATTTACCTGTTTGAACACCCTATGAACTCTTATTCTTATTGTGTTCAATATTTAATTACTATCTCCATTTCAATTAAAGTTTTTATCACAGTCTTTACTCTTGCTAATGTCCCGCAAACTGCTCCAATCATTTTCACACGTTTAGTTATGCCTATTTCCATCATTCTGAATGTCTTTTCACTCGCACATCCAGTCCACAGTCCTGCAGATCAGTTCCACTCTTCACTGCACACAAGTTCACCGACGCACTCTCGCAGATTGCTGCAGTCCCTCGCCGCTCTGGAATCGTCTAACGCTTAAGGTCGCATGAGACACCAAACTCTCCGCTCTTAATCACACCCCCGCATGTAGTATTTATTCTTGAGGTAGGGGCCATCTAGAATGTTCTCGGCAATCCAAGATGTTCTGGGAAAAGTAATGGCAATGACAACAATGTTCCTGCGTGATAAATGGAGAAATATGAGCTTCTGAGGGTCAGCGAGCACGTAACAGTATGTAAGTCATACTCACACCAGCTTGTACAGTGATGTTTTTCAACTTTATGTGCGATATTATGATAGATAAAGGGTTGTCAAAAATGTACAATACCTACCGTTTGAAAGCAGAGTGCTACTGCTTTCAGAAAATACCAAATAAACTTATGCAGAATACAGCATTTTTGTTCAAAATACAAGATGGTGATTTGAGTCAATTTTTTTTTGCTCACCTGTTTATTATTGGTAAATGCCCAATTGAAAATTTATAATACAGGTATTAGTTTAGTTGGAAATTACATCAAAAGGTTATATATATATATATATATGTTTCAGATAACCATGACCTCATAATTCACAATTCTGTGTAAAAAGCCTTCAGCATGTGATAATTTCTTTCAGGTAAGTAAACATAATCCAACTTCTATTTAAACTGCTTGTCTGGGGTTTGTGGGAGTACCTAAAAAAAACTTTCCTATAAATTGTTGTAACATCATCAACATAGTTTAAGTAATCTGTCTACTGTTTGTGTGTATAGTTTGTACAAGTTTTTTATTTATACATGCCTTGAAAAGATTTTTCCTGCGATTATGGGAAACCCTGTTGGACAGGCATAAAGTTAAACACAAAAAATAGGGCCTACACAAGATAAACTCTATTAGGTGAATGAACAATACTAAATTATAATGAAACATGCAAACTTCACCAAGCACAGAACTTCTTGGTTGCCCAAGGTCAATCAATCTTAGTCGCTCCACTAACCTATCATCGATATGTGCTGTTCCCTAGTTTGTAGTGATACAGTGGCTGTAGCATGTTGGAAAAATGTTTCTCAAATGTGCTTAAAAATTGGAAAATATTTTTTTAAATTCAAATTCAGCCAGTTTTTCCAAGCGACCCATTTTCCTGAATACATAAGTGAAATTCCTATGTCTGTAGCTTTATCCATTTGTGTTTTAGGTTACATTACTAAGGAGTTGTGCATGACAGCTGGCTTAATACATAAACTATTTTTCAGAATAGATGATATTGCTAGTTCCTCCCCTGACAGAAAACTATTTTGTAGGTAAGTACCGGTATGTCTAAATCTGCTCGCCTTGCTTTGAAAGCAGGCGATAACAAAGTATTTCTTGTGCTTAGTCAACAAGATAATGTATAATACAGCTACTTCATTCTACCCAGCATTGGTGTCTGATCTTTCATGTAGCCACAGTTCCACGTTGGGTTTTGAACGTTCCTCATTGTGTTTCAGTTGCTTGTAATGTTTTCATTGAAATCATGGCACCAAGTAAGTCTAGTGCTAACACCTGTAATTGCGAAAAGAAAAATTGTTCGCAAACAAGGTATATCTATAATCATTAGTTTGCATCAAATTGTAACCAAGTAAATTATCAAACAAAGAATCTCTTGAAGGTACAAATTTTAAAAAAATTAACAGTGTGACAATAAGAGCATGTGATGTTATGGAACGTAGAGTGCAATGGATGTGTAAGGAAAGAGATCGCAACATTGTATCTAGTACTTCAATGGCAATATTTTTGATATCTTAAGAAGAGGATGTGTCAGGAAACGAATTACAGATTTTGATGACTTGAACAAATAATACCTACAAAGAATTGTGTTAAAGTTTTACAATAAGGGCAGGGATTCTGACAAAGAGACTAAACTACGGCATCTGTGCGTGAGAAAATGGGTTATATGTTCTAACAAGTTCCATGACATTTATTTTATTTATTTATTAAGAAATTGAAAAGTGGGGAAGAAGTTTGCAATTGAAAGAAATTACATTACCACTGCTGCAATGGGGAAGAGGAGCTTTTGAAAATTGAAAATAACATAACATAGTGGTATATGCGCAGTGTAGTGTACTGTAAATAACATGGCAGCATACATTGCCTCCAAAGATTAAACACAGTCTCTGAACGATGTGCTGTATCATCTACGATATCTATATTTATTCTACTAGTAATAAGTTTTATCCTCTCGTCAATATAGACCAGGTAAGCTTTGAATAATTCACCAGAGTTACATAATGTCCCGACACTGCTCCATACCTGTGTTGTTCACCTATATAAGCTCAGCACTGCACTATAAACATATCCCATACATGACGTTTTACGGATTAATTATTTGTTGCAAACTGTATTCTTACATTTAAAACAATTCAGCGACCCTATATAAATATATTGTATGAAAATTATATAGTATTTTATAGCATAAATGAAGCAATCTTGATCACCCTCATCCCTACCACACTTTACTTATTTTTTACAGAAAACTACTTGAAACCCCTACAAAATTCCTAGTCAAAAGCTACAGCAACAATGATAATAATTATTATTTTTATGGTACACACAATTGTAAGTACCACGTTTCTTCATGTATAGAATTATAACTTATGTTACTACAACTCAGATTTCAGGACACACCTATGCTGTGACACACACTTGATAATGTGGCAACAGGGCTGTGTAATGCTCACCAATAGGCTGATACTGAATGGCCAAGAAGTTCAGTGCCAGGTATAATTCTGGAAGACATGTATTACTTAAAGGAGAATGAGCAAGTGAAGAGATTTGGGAGGCTCTTAACAGCAAGGTCTTGAGAGCCGATGAGAGTGGTTGAAATGAGTGTGGAGCGGCGCTGAAGTGAAGGGGTGGGGGAAACTGGAGATCCCAGAGAAGACCTGCTGACCAACGGCATCGTCCGGCACGATTTCCACTTGCGAAAATCTGGTGACCCCGCCAGGGATTGAACCCAGTTTGCCTTGGTGGGAGGCGAGTGTGCTAATCGCTCAGCCACCGTAGCCCCCTTAAAGAAGAAGGAAATGTGCCATGTGTGAATATTGATTGGTTATATATTATGCGACTTATGACTAGGAATACAAAGCAACAAATACTGTACAGATCAGAAATTTAAGTAACAATTTTGGGTTAATTTAGCATAATTGAAACAAAATCACAAAAGAAACAATATGCCATTAGAAAAAGCTTGAACATGCAACAGGTGCATGTTTTTATATCTTATAGTAAGCAGTGGTTAATGGAAAAATTATTTATAGTTTGTGCAGTTTGTTTCAGAATTCAAAATCATTAAAAATATTACTGGCAACAGACCGAAATGGTACTCTTGATTTTACACATGACTTTTAAATGCCTACTGCATATTTCAAAAAGATTAATAGCAGCTGTAAAACACATTTAACTTTTACATATTTCTTAGTTTCTGAACTTGGCTTGAACAAATCTACATGCCTTGTCTTGGTGGTGGACATTTTCAGCTATCTATAGCTGGTTAACAAAATTTTCAACTTAATTTTAGATATCTACTGTGCTGTGATTGTGCACAAGTGTGTCACAGCCATCAATCCTTACAGGGAAAAAAAGATTATTTTAGTCTTGAAATCAGGGAATTTTCCAATGGAAACAAGGTGGCAACCTTGATAATGTCTTTTTATTGGGTCATCACTATGGCTCATGCCTAGAGATCCACTTTTGGCGTATACCAGTGGCAAAGAATTTGTTTTGCCACATAGCAACAAGTCAGAGAAAATACGTAAAAAAAACAGACCTACAAAACTAGTGCCAAGTTAGGGACAGAAACCTTTCAACTATCATTAAAAAATTAAGCACTCTCCATAATTGTATCGACTCTTTCCAGTAGGTAAAAGCCTATTTAAATGCATTCTACAATTGTTAGAAAATAAGTGTTAGTGTGTCTGTGTGTGCGTGCGTGCAGTTGTATGTGGTTTTTTTTTCCCAGTGTTGATTGATAAATGAGGGGTGAAAAAATAAAAATTTTAAGTTGAATATCCTTGTGTCACAGTATTTTGTAGCAAATAACAAATACTGAAATTGTTGAACATAATAAAATTGCATAGGTACTAGTAAAAAAAGTTACCTAATATTTTGTACTGAATTTAATGTAGTCTGTGATTTGATGTTTACATGTGCTAAAATTATATTTCGAGTACTGTTACAGTTGTGGGGATCATGTCACTCAGTTGGTCATTCATTCATCTGTTGAGGTGTTAACAGTTGGCACACATACTCTTAGTTACCGTCGTGTTAGCAGCTTTGTGTTGATGTCTTCTCTCAACCATGCGGCTCAAAAGTTTTCACTCGCACAACAGTATGTGTTAGCAAGATGTAGACATATTGACAAGTAGTGTTCAGTGTGGTGCAGGTTGTTACTGCTTTCACTTGAAAATATTTCACAGTTGGTTTAAGATTTAGGTAGCCTTAGTGGAGAGTTGGGTGATTTGGAGACCATTTAATTGCTAGGTCTATAGCACTAGTGAAGGGGAAGTGATAACAGAATGCAAGGGTATGGAAATGGGAGAACCCTGGTAATACTTGCTGGCCATTGGGCAACATCTCTCTTGTTTCCTACGTGTGACTCCACCAGGAATCAAACCGAAATCAGCATGAGGGGGGGAGGGGGTATGATGCCAGTACACTAACAATGTGACGACCACAGCACCTGAGGAATGCTATGGAGTTTTGTGATGGGACTGGCGTAGCTGTAGACGCTGCCTTACACAAGTAAAGGCTGTTCATGGTAAAGTGAGCACTTTTTAAATTAAACTTTGAGTTAAATAATTGTCCATGCTACAGTGCTCACTATCACGTATTAAGTTGGCAGCAATTTAATGGAGATAGATCTAATATTGGATTTTATATTGCTGCAAGTGTACTTTTTAATGTATACTAATGTTAATATTTCTTGTTTTATACACATAAGAACATAAATGTGCATAGGCCTATTATAACACATTTACTTCACCGGAAATTTCTCTGTTTCACATAGATAATGTACAAATAAAGTGAGACAACCATGACAATGTTAATTTTACATATGGCAGAAAGGTACAAAATGAGAAGAAGGTAGACCCTAAGCAAGGCTTTCAACAGACCAATTCCTCTCAAGCCAGCCTTAAGAATAAAGTTGGCTCCATATTATTTGTGTGACAGTTGTGCCTGAAAAATTCACTACCTGGTGTATTAGGAAATTTAATTGAAGTCATAAAAAAGTGTGGTTGCTAATGACTAACCAATGAGTTAATAGTAAGTCCTGCTTACACTAATGAATTATAATTTATAAACAAGGGATTTTTGCTACAGTATTATGGTATGAGGGATAGGCCTACACAGCACTTAACACTGTGTGTGAATATCTTCAGAGTTAACAGCCTTGCCAGTGCTAAGAGAGAGAGAGACATAATTTGTTCTTAATATTTTCTGGTATCACTGTTAGTAGGTTTTTATTTAATCTTACATGTTTTTTTTATGGAAGAAAATAATAAGTGTTTCCAAAAGTGGTGTTGGTAATGAAGGCATGCAATATGCTTGCATGTCTGAAATGGGTATGTTTGTTAATTGTGATTTGTGCACATGTGTAAACATCATAGTTTGCTCTTGAATAACTGCTGTTTGCATACATCATTTTCAGGTGCTCATGTGGATGACATTTAGAAACCATGGGCAAGCAAACAGAGAATGTGTGTATCAGTAAGGTGAGTGTTTAAAGTGATTACATAATCATTGTTTCACTGAACACTAGTCTGTGATGATGCTAGTTTTCATATTTTTTAGAAGTGAAGTAACACTGATAAAGGTTGTCTGGGTAGATGAAATTTACTTCTTAGGAAGTAGTGTGTAATACAAGCCTATATTGTGTTTAAATAATTGTGTGTGTGTTTTGGGCATGCTGGAATGTTAATAACTATTTATTCAGTTTTCTGAAGTGGTGAATATCCAGAGCTAATCAACCTTTGAAAAAATTGCAAGCCGATAAACAGTTCACATGGATTGTTTAACAAATATGTTTAGCATACATACACAATTTGGTCAACAGTACGTGAAATGCCAGTTTATGTTAGAAATAAAAGCTTGAGTACCAGCTTATCATTTAATAAAGTCCAAATAACTCCGCATCATAATAACAATAACAAAGTGCCCGCCATTACATAATTACATACATACATGCATGCATACACACACACACACACACACACACACACTTAGGCTACCGCCCGGTGACGAGCTCTCTCACCTCTCCTTCGCCCAAAACTCCTTTTCCACTCCCTTCCTGTACTTACTAACCCCTCTGACAGATACCAATTCCTCCCTCAACACATTCCACTCTCTCACAGACCTCACAAGCCTGGATTACCTACCCTGCTCCGTTCTCCTCCACACCCTCTGAAGTTTCTCATTGTTGTTTCCTCTTCCTCTAAACACCCCCTTACTTAGCTTGCAGTGTAGCGCTCCCCATCCTCCCTCTTAATTCACCACTCTGTACATCCTGACTAGCCGTTCAACTTTCCTCCTGTCCTTCAATGAGCTCCACCCCATTTCTTTCATCATCACTGATGGCCTATATTTCCCTTCTTCCTCACCATCTTGCCCCTGCCTTCTCCACCTACCCTTCATCCATCTTGCTGCCCTTCTCTGCACCTTTTCCAGTTCTCGCACCTCCACCTCCACATACGGGTCCCATACTGCTTCAACATATTCTAACATTGGCTGTACCATTGTGCCATATGCCTTCTCCTTCACCTCACAGCTGACTCCATTCAGCACCCTTCCCAGCATACCCAGAGCCCTTCTTCCCTTTGCAACCACCCTCTCTACCTGTTTTTTCCACCTGAGGTCTCCCTGCAGTGCAATCCCTAGATACTTATATTCTGCTGCTTCTTCTATCTCTTGTCCCTCCCATCTGTACATGTCCCTGCTTATCATCTTCTTCCTTGTGAACCTCACTACCTTAGTTTTTGATACATTTATCTTCACTTTATTTTTCCTGGTCCACAACCATATCTTATCAATGTCCGCCTGCAAATTTCCACCCCCCTCTCCCACCTCAGCATATACAACACAATTGTCTGCAAACTACAGTATAGTCGGGAACAAACCAAGGCTTTGGTGTAGCCAACTTTAAACAGAAAAAAGTAATGTGAAAACAAAAGTAACTAACCCTGAACATGGCCACATATGTTGCATCTACATAGAAAGAAACTAAGCATAAACACATAACTATAACAAAGAGAGACAAAGCATTCAAACATTAACATTTTTCTAAAGTCCCATTTTGTTTGCACATTCCTCAGTTTTCTTTCTGGACAATGATTTAGTCAGCACATCTGCTACATGCTTGTTGGTTTCCACATACTTTAAATTGATTACCCTCCTCCTCTATTTTTTCCCTAATGAAATAATGCTTTACATTAATGTGCTTTGAGTGCTTGGAAGTGATTCTGTTGTTTACAAGTGAAATAGCTCCTTGAGTGTCCACCTGTATTTCACACTGTTCACTTACAAAGTCACTCTGCATTATCTCCTCCAGCAAACCCTTTACCTACAACACATCCTTCACAGCTTCTGTTACTGCGACATATTCTGCCTCCACAGTCGATAGTGCGACACTGTGTTGTTTTCTTGCTTGCCACACCACTGCTCCACCTGCCAGCATTATCATAAAACCACTGTATGACTTCCTGTCTTTTGGGCTATTTGGCCAGCATTATCACAAAACCACTGTATGACTTCCTGTCTTTTGGGCTATTTGCCCAGTCAGCATCTGCGTACACTTCTATGGTCTTCCCCTGCTTCTCATATACCATACGATAGTCTTCTGTTCCCTTAAGATTGCGGAAGATGTGCTTCACCTCCTGCCAGTGTTGAAGTGTCGTGTTGCTGTTAAATTGGCACTGCCTACTGAGTATGCAATATCTAGGCGTGTACCATTTGCCAAGTATAGGAGGCTTCCTGTAGCTTTCCTGTATACATGTTCAGGAATAGGTTGGCTCACCTGCGTCTCACTGGTCTGCTTCATTTCCAAAGGGGTAGGTAGCTCCCTACCATTCTCCATGCCAAACTCTTACAGAATATGCCTGACATAATTTTTCTTGTCTATTTCTAGAACATCTTCTCTAGGTCTGTCACCCTCATTGACAAAAAGTGAGTGGTTTTTCCAAGAGATCTGATGTCCATTTTCTCTCCCAAATACACTTTTAGCTTTTCGGTCTTGTCTCTCTCTCCCCACACAGGTATGTCATCAACGTATACGCCAAGCACCAGACCGCCAATTGTGTCAAAATAGACACATGGGTCATTTTCAGACTGATTAAGACCAAATTTCTTAAGTTATGTGTCTAGATATGTGTTCCAGTTTCTTCCTGCTTGGTATAGGCCATATAAGCCTTTTTCTAGCTTCCACACATACGCTTCTCCCGAATTTTCCACAAAAAATTCTGGTTGTTCCATGAAAACCTCTTCTTTCAAGGGACTGTGAAGGTATGCTGCTGTCGCATCTAGGTGTTCTTTTTCCCAGTTCCTTTTAACGCACAAAGCAATCAACAGCCGAATGGTCTTCTTTTTGACAACAGGACTATGTGTTTCCTCGAAATCCTTTCCTGGTACCTGTTCAAATCCCTGTGCCACTAGGCTAGCTTTATATCTTTCTACATTTCCATCCTCATTCCTCTTCACCTTGAAAACCCATTTGGAACCTATCACATTTCTCTCCTTTGGCCTTTTGACCAATTTCCAACTGTTGCGTTCTTTCAAACTCTCCATTTCCTATTTCATAGCTTCAAGCCATTTGTCTGCATTTGGGCTTGACAGCGGACTCCTTGCATTCTGCGGGTTCTCTCTTTCAGCACCTTTTGCAACACTGCAAAACCTGCAAGTTTTTTAAAGTACTTTTCCTATTAGATCTTTTAATTTCTACTTCTTTGTCTGCATGCTCAGAGTCACTTGTGTCGCGTTGTGAAATATTGTCTTCTCCAGTGTCCACACAGAGTTCCCTTACTCCATTTCTAGCTTGCTTTGTTAGGTCATCTGGATTATTCTCACCCAATTCTTTGGGTATTTCTTCCCCTAGGTTAAATATTCCATCTTCAGCCTCAATATGCAGAATTTCTTGTTCTTCGTGCATTTCCTTTGCATATGGTATGCTGTCTTTAAACGGAATCACATCCTCTTTAAAAACCACGTCTCTTGAAACAATTATCTTCTCCCTTTTCAGGCTCTAAAGACGATAAGCCTTCAGGCCTTCCTGGACACCAAGGAAGATGCATTCTTCTGCTCTAGGTTGTAGCTTGTCCTTTGCCAGAGTTGCTGTCCGAGCTTCACAGCCAAACACCCTACATTTTTTAACCTCATTTTCTGTTAACTTTTCTGCCTTTGATGGGCACCTTTTTTTATTTTAATAACATGCTGTTGACAAAGCCTCTGCCTAAAATCTCGATGGAAGGCCAGTCTGAAATAGCATGCACCTAACCATGCTCATAACTGTTTGGTTTACTCTTTCTGCTCTGCCATTTTGTTGTGGAGTATAGGATGTTGTTAGTCGGTGTAGAACTCCACTGTCTTCCAAATGTTTCTTTAATTCCGTGTTTATAAACTCTCCTCCATTGTCTGTCTTCAATGCCTTCAGTTTTCTTTCCTGCAGTTTCTCTACACTACTTTGGAACTTGCAAAACTGAATGAATGTGTCACTTTTCTTTTTCACTGCAGCAACATGGGTATACCTAGAGTAATCATCAACACCTCTGAGTGAAGCTGGCGGAATTTTGCCCATGACATCTGAATGGATAAGATTTAATGGCTCGTCCTACTATTACTGTTCTGGAATTTTTGGCATTTCATTTGTCCTTCCAGGCACACATCGCATCTCTCTGAAGATATCCCTTGAATGCCACTAACTTGTGGCAATATGTACCTCTTCAAATCTTATGTGCCAATCTTCAGATGTTACTGTAGATTTGCTGTTGCACGTACCCTCTCCTGAGCTGCTACATATGTCTCACATTCAACAATATATACATTATGTTCACTACCACTTAATGCATTAAAGATTTCAACATTATCATCCAACACTATCACACACCCATGTATGATTCTAACTCCTATTCCTTTGGCATCAAGCAGTTTTCCAGATATTAAGTTATTACACAAATCTGGAACCATCACTTAGTTCAATTGTCCACCCTCCATGCTTGTCCTTCAACTTCATTGTCGCCATCCCTGCACCTTTTATTTTTGCCATTTGTCCATTTGCCACTTCAACTTCCCCGTGTACATCACTGTTGAAGTTTCTCATAATATACCTGTTTGGTGTTATGTGATGTGATGCTGCTGTGTTCAGTAACTAACAGTTCTTACCATCTGACGTTTTTACGGTGCTAGTACATAAAGCCTTAAAATTATACTGCACAGTCTGGGCATTGCCTAGCTGACACCTCTTCGCCATATCCGGCCCTTGTTTCTGGTCTTCAGTTTTTGTAGCATTATCCTGGCGACCTTGGTGCAAAACCTGGCTGTGTGTCCTGACTCATTACATGCAGAACAAATAGTGTTTCTTTGATCTCTTGGTTTGTATTCAAACTTTCTCTTGGTGTCAAAATTGGGGTACCTGTTAAGGAGCTGTTGTTTTACTGCCATGGCTTTGGTCCCTTCCATATTCGCCTTTTTGATCTTCATCTCTCTTTATCCTCTTCTCCTCAAGGAGCAGTTTGGCCTTCACAACTACTGGAGTGAGGTAATCTTCATCCTTTTCCATTGCTCTCACTATCCCATCACGGTTTTCTAATGGGAGTCCCATCAAGAAGAACATTGCCAGTGACTTATCTGTGAAGGCAGCCCCCCTTTGATTAGTTTTCGGTTTAGGTTCTGTATTTTAGACATATATTCCTGCATTGTAACGTTTTGTAGTGTTCACAATTTCCTTAAGAATCATAATCATATGAAGCAACCCATCATTTGTGTGAATGCCTTCAATAATTTCCCATGTTTCGCTCGCTAGTTCACACCTTCCTATGTCATCGAGATAGGTATCACTCACCACCAAGATTAATAAACTTAACGTTTTGTCAGTTTTCCTTCTTTTCTCAACAGATAAATTCTTGATGTCCGTCTCATTATAACAAGGTTCAACAGCTCCCCAACAGTATTTCTTTTTGCTGCTGACACTCGCACTGACCACTGAAAATAATTGTTTGTATTTAACAGCTGTAACTTAAATTCATCCATCTGCGTCATGGCACTAGTTACATCATACACACTTATTACTTGTGTGTTTTAATTTTAAACCAAAACATAAAGGGCATCATCAGCGATTTCTGGGCCCATAACCTGTTAGAAATAAAAGCTTGAGTACCAGCCTATCATTTAATAAAGTCCAAATAACTCTGCATCACAAGAACAATAACAAAGCTCCCGCCGTTACATAACCACAACTACAGTATAGCCAGGAGCAAATCAAGGCTTGGGTGTAGCCAACTTTAAACAAAAAAAACTTAAGTGGCGACTGATGCATAACACATTTCAACAGTTTAGAGGCGTGTACTCTTGTCTATAATAGAAAGAAAACTTATATAGTCAGCCAAAACTACCACCCTTCTCCTTTGCCCTCTCTGGGTAATACAGGAGAAAACAGTACTTAGTTGGCAAATGAGTTTACCATTGCTACAGCTGGTTGAGTTTGTAGCAGAACTTCAAAGTACTGCATAACTAAATTTATGCAAGTGAACTTCTTGGCTAAAGTTGCTAAACAGTAATTGTTTTTGTCAATGATCTTATTATAATTTTCTCATAATTAAATTGGAAATTAAAAATACAAGCAATTGGCAGAATTGATGAAAGAATTTCGACACATGTAGGGTCAGTCAGGGTAATTCTTAAACAAATATGTAAATTAGTAAAAATGAGACATAATTTTTCTGATCTCATTAATGATGTTGCATGCCAATCTTATTTCAATTTGATAAGATGTTTCCATTCCTTTGCAAGCAGTATTCTTATCCGTGGGCACAGTTCTCCTTCAATAGTGTATTATGTAACTGAAAAATGTTACCACTTATCGCTTTATATTTGGTTATTCTCATTAAAATCAACATGCTAGTATGATATTTCTGAGTTAACTACTGTAGGTAGTTTTAAGTGACATTCATGGTATGATCATATCCCATGTATTTTCTTCCCAAGTGCTGCAGTTTGTTCAACTTATTTTTCTTTCAAACATGGGAATAGTATCCTAGAAAAGAAGTAGAAATAATATCCTGGAAAATAAGTAAAAAGTAGTCGGATAATGATTGTAGATAAAGTAGTATATGAAGTAAAGACACTAATGACAGAATTACAAGCTTCTGCTGCAAAATGTAATATTGATAAATACATTACCCAGGAAGCTATTAAACAAATGCAAAAACACCCAAGGGGAAAAAGACAACATTAATAGAAAGAACTTAATAGAACCTAGTTTGAAATCTGAAAATCTTAGCAAAATTGTTTTGTCTGCTATCATAGGATGTGGTACAGGAGTGTATTGAAATTAATGGTATCTATAAACAGAGAATGGAAAACCAGGGCATGATCTGTGTTAATCATTTTGGGTCCACAGTAATCCAACATAAAAAACCTGAACCTCTTGATCATATCAAAAGGTGAGCTATTAATTATCTATTAATTGTGTTTGAAATTTGTAACAAACTGGAAAAGGTAGAATTACTTTAGCTTTATGGTAATTATGCACCTAGCTGCAAAATTACAGATAAGCAAGCTTGCTGAGGTAACATCCTAAACGAAATGCTAGTGTTAATGTTCTACAATTTTGGTGTACGGAGGCTAAGTAATATTAATTTGTTTGTAATTACTTTTCGTACTATTTATGTAATTATAGGCTGTTCACATTTAAATGAGCACTTTTGAAAGCCCTGCTTAGGATCTACTTCTATACACACAGTGTATTCTTCCACCTTATGTAAAATTAACATTGCCATGGGCGTCTTCACTTGACTAATGCGTCTGTCAAATAAACTGTGGAATTATTAAGAAATTAAATATTTTACAAATCTGCGAATTTTTACACTTCAATGCATTAAAAGAAAACTAAAAAGGGAAATACATAATTTAAGTTATCACAAATTGTTACCTAACACTTTTTATCCAATGTTAAGATATGGAACTACTTTTCCTCCATCGTTACCAACTTTACTGGGCGAATGTCACTTAGTGCATCTGTTAAAATATACGTGACACGGGCAGTAACTTTTTTCGAAGGTTCATTTCAAAAGTGCTCACTTTATCGTGAACAGCCTTTATCTTTTATTGTGTTTGCATTAGACAAAAAATATTGTTGCTGTCCTCTTTAAGTTAACTATATGAGTTGCTCATTTTTTTGTATAAGTTAGTTCTTGCTTTGAATTGTTTTTTAAATGTTATTATTATTAAATTGGCCTACTAGAGTTCTAATTCTTTTTTTGTAATAAAAGTATTTTTAAGTTAGTAAATTAGTTAGTAAAATTACTTGTACATTTGTAAACCAGCCAGTGGCTGAATATGTTGTATATGTATTCTGATCTGTCTGATGTGGCTGAGAAACTGTTTATAATTTTGTAAAGTAGTGCAGAGAGAGCTCTCTTTTTAATTGATGACCACTACTATTCAATTGACATTAATATATTGTGAACATCTAAGAACTCAAGAGTTATGTTGATAAAACTTCTGGATCATACCACAGATGTGCTTCAACCTTGGACAAAATGAAGAAATTCCCTGCTTTCTCCACAATTTGTTTAATGTTTCAAACATTTTATTTGTCTTGTTTAATATGTGCAGTGTTGGTTATTGCTATATCATACTTAGTTTTATATAGGCCACGTAGGTGAGTATAATCTGTTTTCTTGTTAGTTGTGCTATATTTCTTTTCCTGCCTTCATGTGTCTTTTGTAGTTTCGACAATTTTTTTTCATTCTTGGGGAAAATAATTGCACATAACCTATTTTTCATATTTATTTGCAATTCTTTGTTTACTCTCTAGCTCAAACTGATTTCTCCAAGTGGATGTGTAACTTATTTTCCTCTCTCTTGAAATCGGTTTCAAAGCATTTTTATTGAAATTGAAACTGCAGGAAATGATATTAAAAGTAAAACATGTCAATGAAATAGTATAAACATTAATAAAGTCTCACATTAGCACTTGCAATTTTTAAGCTTGATGGGACAGTCAAATCTCTGCATAACAAGTTTCATCAATTGAGCCTGCTTCCTGATGAATTTTATGAGAATATTCTCGCCACCAAACATGAAAATTTCTTCACCAAGTATCTGACATTCAGTGTGCTATAAACTCATTTCTCTCCAGGCATGTTGTACACACACTTCCAGTTGCTGCTGTTACCGCCCCATCTTCGAGTTTAAACCTTCCAAAGATTAATTTTCTCTCATTTGAAGATCAATTGTTTCCAACTCAGAATGTTAGTTGACCAGAACCTGTGTTTTTTGTCAATAAACCACTCACTCTGTTTACAAGTACCCTGAGTTTGCTAATGCTTAACCAACTAACATACAGTCAAAAAATTGTTCGCAATAAGAAATTATGTTTCAGCAGTGGAACAGCCCATGCAATAACATCCTGTACATCATCTTACACTTGTTTTCAATAAAAACAAGCTCATCATACTCTGCTCCACCTTAATGCTTCACCGTTATGTATAAAACTCTCAAGCAGTGTTATACCAATACTGATCCTCCCACAGAACAATTTGTAGATGTATGTGCCAATGGTTGCACCTCGATTCTTTTGTCTACAGCCCCCATCAAGTCTTATAGAGTTGACAATTGACCTGATGTGATGCATTGCCTCCTTGATAGTGCAGCTGAGGCATCCTTCATTTCTAAAGTTTCTGCGGGGTTGCTTTTGTTACCAGTGTGTAAGATTGGGGAAAGGTTTTTTTTTTTTTTTTTCCAGGGTGCTGTTAAGTTGAATGGAGCAATGTACTTTTACTCATTCTCTCTTTGTAGTGCCTAAAATCACCAGTAATTTGTCATGGGCAACAGTGGATCTGTCTGTTCACACACAACTAACTGGGTGCCGTTCCACTGGTAGACCGCCATTTCGACAAGCCTGCCCCTGTCAATATATTGCTAGGTGCAAACATTTATGCACGTTTTTGTCTTGAATGAGCATTTGGAGCTTGGTGAACACAGGTCTGTTGTATTGGAATAAAAATTTGGATGGGTGTTGTTGGGAGAGTGTCCTGAGACCTGTGTGAACCCTGATCAGAGGTTGATCTCCATGTTTGTAGGCATGAAGGATACCCCAGATTCTATACCGAAACAACTTTGGGAGATAGAAGAACCCCTTCATGTCACTGCAAAAAAAAAAAAACAGATTTTGGCTATTGTAAAACATACATCATGCCCACTTACACTTGAGGCAAATCAGGAAGGTACATGGTTCTTCTTCCTTTAAGACCTTGAGTTTTGCCTCTTGGAAATTCCTGTGCAAGTGCTGAACTTTGATTTCATTAGAAAGAAAGCTTGCCTCTCAGTCTGACACAAAAACACTGTATGCCGAATTCGTACATGATTACGCCAAGTCAGGTCACATGGAACAGTATCATTCCCCAACTTGACATGCAGATGGTACAGAGACTCCCCATTGTTTCATTCCTCACCACTGTGTGTGCAAGATTTCCAGCTCAATCACCAAGTTGAGGGTGGTTTTTGATGGTAGTGCAAAAACCTCAAACAGTGTATCACGCAATGACATTTTGCTACCAGGACCCAAACTCCAAAATGGTATTTGTGATGTTGTTTGGAGATTCAGACTTTATAGTGTTGTCTTCTTTTGTGAAACCAAGCAGATGTACTGCCAAATTCTAATTCATCAGGATGAAAGAACTTTCTAACTGGTTCTCTGGCATGCAGAACCTACTTTTCCTCTCTGCTCACAGTAAATATCCTAAAATGCTTCACTTCTCCTCTGGGCCTCTGGTGTTCAGTGGAACCCATAAAAAGAAGTTTTCTCATGCTATATGTGTCAATGGTGACATAGCAACCAAATGTTTTTTCTGTCATAAGTTGCTCGAATCTCTTATCCCATGGGTTGGTTGTAACCAGTGGTATTGTAGGCCAAGATCTTAATACATTGGCTATGGATTCAAGCGATAGATTGGTATTATCCCTTGGCATCACCCACCAAGTAAAAGGGGATCAATTCATTAATTAAACTATAGTCCGTCTCATGCTTAGAACACTGTACAGGGCTTATGATGCTCACTGTTGCAGATGGCTTCAGCTTTGTGACATAACTGGCAAGCTGAGAAACAAATGGGCGGTGAAGGAAACTGCCTGATTAAGTTAATTTTTATCTCTTTACCTCCCTGCCAACTCGTAAAGGAATCCAATCCTGCGACGCAAAGCTAAGCAGCTCCTTTGAAACTGAAGCCTGTGAGAAACCCTATCATTGTGATTGAATGGCGTGCACGCAATGAAAATGGCCATTTTTTTTAGGCTGGATAAATTAATGCATCAGGCAACAGTGCACGCAGGAACAAGGACAGAGTTAACGACAGAAACCATGTATTGGAAAGAGAAAGTGAATGTCCATTACACCGCACACTGCAATCTAAGAGTGAGACACTCTATAGAAGCAATCCACCTCCCACACTTCAACGTGGAAATTGTGGAAATCCATGGTTTCTCGGACGCATCTGAGCTTGCAATTGCAGTTACTGTTTAAAGAATGTGGATACTCAGGAGAGAGTGTGTGTGCATCTAGTAATGGCAGAGTCACAAGTAGGAGTGCTGAATCAAGTGTCTCTTTCTCAACTACAGCATTGTGGTACGTCCACCTGCTTGCAAAACTGATTCACATTGTCGTACTTTTCTGACTCAGTACTTGAATGTCACTACAGTGCGTTCTTGGATTAACTCTAGTGTTGATCTTGGCTGTATTAAAACCCAGCTGTACTTGTTGAAGATGTTCATTGTAAATAGGGCTTCTTAACTCCAGGATCTGGTTCCTACCAAATTTTGTAAACATGTAAGTTTCAAGGATAATCCATCCTATTGTGCCACTAGGGGCATGCTTCCCCAATAACTTCTTTCGCAGGACCTTTGGTGGCATGGCCCGCAGTTGTTTGTTAAGCCACCTTATCAGTGGTCAGTGTCTACTTTAAATAAATCCACAGACAGTATTCTAGAGCTCAGATCAACACATCTTGTTCTGCTAAATACACATGAAGCTCCAGAAGAGTTGCAACAAATTTCATCATGGCCCAAAGTTGTTCGTATCATGGCATACCTTATGTGCTTCATCAAGCAGAGTCAAAAACAGACCTGTAGAAGTGCAGTCCTGACTTTGGTGGAACTGGAGCAAGCTGTTGCACTTTTGTACAAATGCATTTGACATGTACACTCATCTTTGAGTGCAATGTTCATACCGGAACAGGTCAATTAACTTCAACAGTACTGAAGAGGCGGGACGTGTGTACAGAGTACGGTGGTGCAAGGTCATGAGAAACTACGCACGTGATCCTAACTTGTACTGTTCATCCAGACTCGCCAAGAAGCTGTCATGCCAACACCCCCGGATGAAGATTGTACTGCCTGATTGAGCTACTGATCCCTCCAGCGAAGGTCATGCTAGTGTCAGAGCGCGTCACTGGAGGGTAGCACCTATTTTACCAGCGCATGCGGCCAAGATAAGGGATGATAGCGCTGCATCGGTTGTTCAGAATTCTCAGCCCCTGCGCCCGAGGTTATCAACCCCCACACCCGTCATCTCTGAACACCTATGTGAGATACGTATAAAAGGTCTGACGTGACCAGAAACCATCAGCCTCTGCTCCTCCACCACTCGCATGGGCCGGAATCTCTACCAGCAGAAGACATTGCCGACCAGAAGCCAACCACCGCTGCAGCTACCATTCACTCTCACTGCACTGATTGTGTGCTGCATGAGGCATGCAGATACACTGTCGCACCAAGTAGGGTGCTGATCTCTGCTGCGTGGCTGAGCTGGTGTACGATGGGTAAACTGTCTTAACGGAGGGGAACACTGTAGGCATCAAAGTCCTATATAGCCAAAATAATGTGTGATGAGCCATATATAGCATGCCACCTTAGGCAACCCTTCTTGTCCAGTATGGAATATTTGAAAGAAGAGTTAAGCGTAAAGCTGGAAGCAGAAATGGTTTACCACATCACTTACAAAGCAATGGCTAACCATGGACATGTGCACATTTGAAACATTCATTAAAACCACAGAAGATTGTATATAATCATTAAATGAAGAGTTATATGTTCTGGAAAACATTCTTTCATTGCAAAAAAACCTGATTACTACAACTATTTAAAAGAAAATCTAAAAAAAATTAAGCTTTAGTTTTGCTTGCTTTTACAAAAAAATTGCCTATTTTGTGCACAATGACCAGGCAACCATTTTTCATAGCAGTCAACTACAAGGTTTCTCGTGGTATAAAATTAAATAGTGTTGTCTGTGTTTCCGAAAATCTTAGTATCACACAGTTGCCATCATCCATTTATTTCAGAAGAAATTAATCTCGTACATTTTTGGTTCAGGACTGATAAAAATTTGGGGGGAAAAATCTATTTCTCAGATGATTCTGCGGCTCAGTTCAAAAATAGAAAAAACTTCAAACGTATGCCATCATGAAAGTGAGTTTGGAATCAAGGTTAAGATGCATTTCTATGCATGAGCACATGGGAAAAGGTTGAGTGATGGCTTAGGCAGGACTGTGGAAAGACATGCAGCAAGTGCAAGCTTCCAGTGACCATATGAAGATCAAATAATGACACAGTTACAGTTATTCATGTGGTGTAGGGCAAACATTAAGTCCACAGAGTTAATATTTTATCCAACCAAGACCACCAAGAAAAAGCAAAATTGCTTGAAGAGCGATTTCTTTCTACCAAAGCTATACCAGGCACCCAGAAATTTCACACATTTCTTCATGATTCAGATAATTGAATGATCCTATGCCATAGTACTACCCAGAAGTTATAGGTATGTATATTTGTCTGCTTCTTCACTAAAACCTTCCACATAGAAGTTGTTACTGACCTAACATCTGATAGTTTGATAGCCATCCTCACTCGTTTTGTCTCTCACAGAGGTTTGTGAATCAATCTCTATTCTGAATGTGGCACAAACTTTGTGGATGCTTCAAGGCAGCTACATAGCTCTTTCATCTAACTCTTGTAATCGCCACTTTTGGAAAACTTTTGCTGTATCCTACTTAGTCAATTGTACTTTTCTCCTCCGTGCAAGTCCTCATCAGGGAGTATTGTGTCAGCGAAGTATCACCTCAGGCGAGTCATTGGCAGCCAGATCCTTCTCTTAGAAGAGCTAATGACCCTGTGTAGTCGGGTTGAGGTTGTCCTGAACTCGAGGCCTCTCACTCCAATTTTGTCCAACTCTTGGGATGTTGTTGCACTTATGCCTGGACACTTCCTAATTGTTAGGACCCTTGTTGCTGTCCCAGAATCATGTAAAGAGGATGAAACTGAGACAATTTTCTATGTAAATAGTCGTGCTGGCCGTATGTGTCTGCGGTGGCCACCAGTCGCTCCTCCTTGGCTTCTCCTTCTCCCCCCTTTTTTACCCTCCCTCCTCCTTTCCCGTGTACAAGCGAGCCAGTCAGTGTTCTTGGGCTCACTTCTTGTTTTCGCCTGTGACCGGCCCACTTGTTCAACTCATCGGCCCGATGCTGGGCATTGTGGTGTCGCCTCCCTGCCTGAGTTACTTGCAGTGTTTTGTTTAGATTATAATTAGTTGTTTGTGTATATTGCCTTTTGAAGGGCGTAGGTGATGGACAGTGATTGTAACGTTTTCTAAATTCTATTTCGGCCTGCCTGTTTTAATTCATGTTTTAATTAATTTTGTTTGTGATCGCTGTCTCGTCATGAGTAAGGCTAGGAATTTTCCAGTGTTTTAGGTTCTGAATGAGACAGGTAAAATGGTTTTCCCCTACTTAGACTGTCGTGGTATGCTGTTTAGGTGCAGCGAGAACATAATTTTAATTAGTATTGTCATTCTCTTTAGAGCATGTAAAGCTCTACTAGGCTTAGGGTAAACTGCCTTTGCATGCATTTCGTTTTTAAGCACGTTTTAATATTAAGTCTTAACATGTTTTCTGTTATGGTGCTGATGCTGTACTTGGACATTTTGTGTCGCCTGTCGGTGCTGTTTAATTGACGCAATTTGTTTTTGACGGGTTAGTCAGAACCCGAGTGTTGTACTTGTTATGATTTTAATATTGGTTTGGTGTTGAATGATTTTAAGTAATTATGTGCGCTTACGTCAAGTGAATAAAGCTTTAAGTTGATCGGCCGTGCTAGGTATTTAGAATTTGTACTGTTTTATAAATGTTAAATGGTAATATTGGTAGTAAGTTATATTTGATTCGGGTGCAGTGATCCTTTGTATTGAAGAGGGTTGTGTTTGAAGTTTTTGCAATTGGTTATGATATGACCTGGTCAGAGGTACTTTTAGCGAGCACACATTTGAAAGTTTCGTCTACCAATTTTAGAATATTGAATTGTGTGAGTGAAAAAATTAATTTGTAATGCAGAGGTACATAGTGGGTGAGTAATATTGAATTGGCACAAAGTTTTTTGGGTTATTACTCCAGCCCATCATTTTAATTCCAGGCTAAACTTATTTTTAATTCATTTGCTAGATATTACTGAGATTGTTTACTTTGTACTTTTTATATTACTAATAGTGATATGTTGTCTTTCGAATGCCACAATGATTGGAGATCAGTATTATTGAGTGTTCCGTATGTGGTCTTTTTTACTAAGCTGGTAAATGTTTTATAAAGAACTGCATTTATTAATTTTATGGTTTTTCAGTGTCTAGTAAAGTGCTGTGCAGTAATTCTAACCTTCTACAATTTTTGAATCTAGGATCAGATATAATGGTCAATCTGTTTTTACCAATTCTTGGGATTATTGGTAGTTCATTAAGAATCAAGGCTTACGCAGTCAGATTCACCTATGTGTTTATCTTGTCAAATGTTCACTCAGATTTTCTGGGAGATTGTTTGTACAGAGAAAATGAATTGTCTTGACTTTCAGCCTGTTGTATGGAAATTGATCAAATAAAAGTGTATTGTGCCTTTGATTTGTCTTGTACGCTTATTTGTGCTTCGGCCAAAAGGACGCTCTGTTTGTTCGGAAAATGAAAGTGGTGGGTTCTCTTGCCAACCACCTCTGGAAATGATGGTACAGTGAATACCTTTAACACTTACAGCCTTATGGGAAGTGGCAAGTTCCGCAACCAGAACTCGGTGTGGGAGACCTGGTACTAAACTATATTGATTCCCATGCATTTTTGTTCTGCGTGTGTTTTAGTGCTATACATAGTGACCTCTGTTTTGTGTTCTATGAAATGTGTTTGAGACCTCATTCACGGGCAGAATGTTGTGTGTTGTTCATATAATACTGTGTGTAAATATGCTCGGACTTGTATTTTCATTATTTATCAGAAGGATACCTATGCAAGTAGTTCCGGGGGTACCCATGCAAGAAGTTCTCATCCCCACAAAGAAGACGACTGTGAGTTTGAAAATGGCTTCACGACAAGTTTGCACATCTCTGCTCATCTGGTGTTATTATTTTTAAAAGTATTAGGCATGTTCTCTAGAACAGTGTAGTTGTACATTTCTAAGTGTAATTTTTATACTCTTGATGCACTCGATGGTATATTGTTGTACTCTCTACTCCTTTTCTCTCTCTCTCTCTCTCTCTCTCTTTCTCACACACACACACACACACGCGCACACGCACGAATCCTTTCCTCCTGTTACCTACCAAGGTCTCCCCCTTACCAATTCCTTGGGTAGAAGCAGAGTGGAAAGGGGGTGAGATGCAGCTAATTTTAGGTAATAATTCGAGATTATCCTGTATGTTTGAGTGCTGGTTCCCTCCTCTATAATGACTTAAGTGTGAGCATCCTCCAGAAGTGTCGTTGGACTCGGAATTTGTATTGCCTGGAGGGTCATGTATTTGCCCATGTTGGGAGATCTAGAGTGACGCTTTCTTGGCGGAGGATTTTTAATCGAAGGAGGGGAATCAAACCCCAGGGTGAGTGACCACATACACCTCCCTTCCAGGGAGTTTGGTCCTGCTCAGCGTGAAGGCTGCCAAAATGTATGGTGCCAGCTGTCACCAAATAAAAAGGGGTAATAATGGGTATGCTGAAACCAATGAAATGAGTATGATTTAAATTCTCCCAGTAATTCTCACTCGCTTTCTCAGGTGATTCCCGGGCGTTTATAAGGAGCGGGCCTAGTTAGCTTCCTCACGGGGACAAAGTCCAGGGCAATAGTCACGTCCTTATGTGAACAGGCTGGTTTTTGGGGGTGGGGCGTGAACAACTATCAGTGTCCCGGCAGCGGTACGTATTTTTCACATATTGGTTGGTTTGCTTGGGATGGTACACTGTCATGGTGGGGTGCTTGGCTCGGGATTCGTTTCTCTAGGTTGCTTAAATATTCTAGGTGCCTTCTTCAGGCGCCAGGAGTCCCAATTACGTTTGGCCCACTCACATCTATCCAGGAGCGGTCACTTCATGTAAAGAGCCACAATAATCACTGACAATTTTACATTTACCATGAATGATTCATGAACTGAGGATAAAATAACTGGATAATGGGGATGTTCAATTTTATCACAAACGTATTTATTTAATTACGTTAGAAATGCAGGGGGATGTATAGTTCTGCAAACCAAAAGAAAATAATTTAAATTTCATAAAGTTTACTGTAGGTGAAGGGGAACCTGTGGGTGAGAATAAAATAAAATAAATTGAGTTCAAATGTCTAAATTGAATTTTGATTTGCTCATTGAGGGGTGCAGTCCAGAAGGAATGACATTACAACCTGCTACTGCAGAGTTTGGCGGATTGAACTCAGGATAAATGGAACAGTTGAGGGATGTCGGTATACTTCTAGCTGCTGAAGTCGTCGTGGACATCTGACAGCATTGGGTGTTATGAGAGACAGTTAAATTCTCCAGCGGATTTTCTCCGTGTGCTTCTTGGTCGGAGAGAGAGAGAGCTTATATAGTCTCTTGGAGCTAGTTGAAGTCACTTATTCAGTCGATGCTTCTCAGCTGGAGAGTTTTCTGCAGACTGGAGGGTCTTATGCAGACTGCAGCCCTCTGACCTTACTTAGGTCAGAAATCCGACGAACTCTGTCGAGCTGCGTTTTCGCATCTCCTTATATACAGGAATTTTCTGTTTGTAGGCTGCCCAAGGAGTGTGGGGGTCACTAGCCTCGCATCACAGGGATTGTTTAAATTAGGGTTGTGGGCTGCGCCTCTATTTCTTATCTCCCTGTCTAGAGGCTGATGACATATTTACCGCCTCTCTACGAGGCTCGGGCAGCAGTGACGACATTGTGCGAAGGGTGCTGCTCTCCTGCAGCATCCCTGCCAACTACCTTCTTTTGCTTCGGAATGTCTGTGCCTCTGTGGGTATAAAAATTCCTTCGGCATGGGTGAACGACCGCGTGTCAACTTTTGAGTGGACAGTACAATTTTAGTAATTTAATCACATGTCTGTAGTTGTCCATAATTCTTGGTTCAACCCTGTAGGCACGAGATTTATTGCCTGCGGGCATGTGACGTGCCCCTATATGAATAAATGCTTGATGATGGGACAAAATTGAAAAGTAGAGGACGCATGTGCAATTTGCAGGCGTGCGACATGTTCGCTCTCTTTAAGTGTATAAAATACTATAATAAATTTATATTTTAATTTTGTCTGTTATGTTGGTAGACAACATAATGTTCAGAATCTCAAATCTGTAAAAAAAATTTACAGCGGAAAAAACAAATTTGTTACTCAAATCTAATTTTTTTGTCATACCTTCGTGGTTATTTTGGTTACATAAGTAAAACTAAGAAAACTGTGTGAAATTAATTTACTCCAAATTTTTGCCATCTTTAAATGTAGACTCTCTCACAATTGCCTCACTATCCCTTCACCATGATGATGTAACCTATTACGGTAGTTTATTGCTTTTCCCCTTAATTGCCTTGTATTTCTCCATTTTTAGATATAAAATAATTAGACATGTTTGTACAGTATTTATTTTTGATATTTATATAAATCTTTATCAAACACTTATGTTGGTTGTAAGATACAAAATTAATTACGTACATCTTTTTCTCACTTCTAGCTATTGAAGTATGCTTCAAACTCTGACTGTGCGAAGTTTGTTTGTGATAAGTAGATCACAGCTGGATGTTTTGGGTTGAAGTGTCTACCATACCATACCAGTAGTAATACGTATCATTTTCGTTTTGCAAATATTTAATGACAAGTGATTTCTATGATAATGCTGTATTTAATAAACAAATACCAATCATGTGACCAAAGTTGTATTATATATTAATTAATTATTTCAATATGCGGAAATTTTGCAGTATATGGTGTGTTTGGGTTTTATTTAATGAGCACAAGTATATTTATAAATGTTTCTATTCAACTGCAAGAAGTGTTTCAACAGTGGAAGTGGAAAGGTATCTTAATTGATGTAGTTATTTGGCAAGAACTTGTGCATCTTTGAGTATATTATGTGAACAGGTAGTGACTGTACTGGTGGGCCTTCTGGCATCCTTTTACTTGGCTGAAGGAATGGATCTGGATGAGCAGTGTGTCCACTATGAATCTGAACACTGTCCACCTCTACCAGAGGGGGACTGTCGCACAATGGAGCGCCCAGATGGGAGTAATGCTCTTCTCTGCTGCAACATACCTAAGTCATTCTCTATGAAAGAGCGTGTGGCTTCAATCCTTCCTGCAGGTAGGTAGCCAATGATGGCAGTGCAAACATCAGGAAAGGGGGATAACCCTGTGTTAACAATACCTAATTTATATATCTTCGGCTTACTGCAAAAAGTTGGTAACTCACATTTTAGTACTTTTTGAAATAAATGAAGTTAAAGATTGCTCTCCCCCAGAAAAATCAGAATGAGGCCAATATTCTTGGTATGAATATATTATATGCTCTGTTCTTAATACAGTCACTATGTGAAAACAGTATGGAGGTTTAGCCTAAAGAGTTTTTAAAAAAGTACAGATTATGTAAGATATGTGGTACTTACAAACTTCTTATTGTCAGTGAATGATGACTTAGCCAAGTAATATACAATGTATTGATCCTTTTAGTTCTTTATACCTAACTTAGACAAGATCAAACAAAGAAATGATACAAAGAACAATTATTATGGAAAACAGATATCCTATTAAAATTTAAGTAAAGAAAAGAACATAGCATCCATTTTGCATGTTGGATTAAGATCAATAGTTTGTTTCCTTCATGATTATCAAGGCAAGTACAAAATAACTCCAACTACACAAATAAATATCAATAACACAAAGTGCAAATTACAATTACAATTTTAGATAAATTCTGAAACAAAAATGTTATTTTAAATTTAAATAGGCCTACTAAAACTAATGTCACTACTCTCAAGCACCAAATTACACATTGCACTGTTATTAATGTTTCATCTTTGTAATGGAAACAAAAATGTTCTTCTTTAACATTCATACCCTGAAATTCAAGTGCTTGCTTGATTAGCAATACTGTCACTTCACCTAAGTTTCATCTTCTTCTTTATCACTGTCTTCAAGTGCTGGTTCTGGAGCAGCAACTCTGATGGAAGAAGAAGTGTGCAAGCTTTTATACCATGAATGCATCTCTGCTGGTATGACACCTGTGACACAAAGATTTACCAAGTCTTTCTGGTTCTCAATCGCAGTAGGCAATGGTGAAGCGTACTGGTTAACAAGCTGTGTAGGAATGTCTACAGGGCTACCTCTGCCTCTCAGTGTTCCACGAGTATTAATTTTCTTGTAAGGTCCATAGTGTTCGTATTTGTATTGTATGATGTTAGGAGTATCCTTCTCATACCTCAGGCATTTTATTTTTAACCAATTAACTTTTTCTCACAATTCATTTATATTCCTGTTCTTTATTATTGTCTTAGATAACTCTGTCAAATTTACCATGTCCTTGTAGGTTAGTTCTTTTACAATGTAAGTGTTGGCATTTTTCCTCTTCCTATTAGATCTCGCCATTCTGAAAATGGTAAACCAGTCCATAATAGAATATACAGGAACATTTTTTTCTTTTGGCATTCTATTGTACTCTGAATGGAATCTACTTCCATGTATGAGTGGCCAGATTCTAAAAACTTATGTTCTATCACATTAATGTGAGAGTTCTTAGCCAGAAACATGCATAGAGCAGCAATATTTTGATGCCTATTCTGACCAGAGCATGTATCCGAATACAGACAAACTTCCTTTACTGTTTCTGGTACACTATTAAACCAACATAATAGTGCACTGCCAATTTCACAGCTTCCACGCTTTCCATTGAATTTGTTCCAGGCATAACAGTAAGTATGTTTATCTCCTTTTGATTCATAAATTCTCAAATTGTAAACACACAGTTTTCTAGAATAGTACATTCGTGATGTGTCATCTGATGGAATTTGTAGCACACTTTGCAGATCAACTGTGGCCATTAAAAATTAATCTTCAGATTTAGATTTCTCTTTATCTGCCTTCTTTGATTCTGTGGCATTGTTTTTTCCTTCCAATATGTGCCTCATAGTCAGATTTCAACTGTTCTCTCTCATTTCCTTCTGCCCTCTTAAATTTTGTACATGTGAGGCATTGATCTTTCTTAGGGTGGAAAAAAGAGTAGTTAGAATTTGTACTAAGAATTTTTCTGTATGTAATATGAGATACAGGTTGAACTCCTGAGTTTTTGCATTCCTCCACATACATGTCGTGCATCTTAGCCACAGAAAGATTTGCATCAAGGTACAGCCTCTTACTTAACTGTCGAAAGTAGTGAGATTCTACTACAGGAAATTTCTTTATATGTTCCCTTACAAATTTTACATAGCTTTTAGGAGTTTTATTCACTGACATCTGTTTACCTCTCATATCTATCTCTTCCACTATAGGAGCCACATTCATTAACATCAGAAAACTTTTTTATGATAGGGTTACGGTCTGCGTGTTACGGATCGATACATTGTCAAAGTGGGAGAGAGAGGGGGGGGAGGTTTAAGGTTTAGGAGCAAGAGGATGAGAATGCTTTGTTCAGCACTCACCGGTTTTCGAAGTTGGGGGGGGGGGGAGAAATGAGACAAGGGGTAGGGGAGCTTGGAGGTGTGAGAGTGGCTGGCAGTGCAGTGCGCAGAACGGTTGGGCAGGGCTAGGAGGAAGGAATGGGATGACTAGGGGAAGGGAGAGGCCAGCAGCAAGGAAAGAGAAATAATGAAGTTTGGTGATTGAGCGAGAGCGCTGCGGGAAGCTGATGCGTAATGAAAGGGAATAATAGAATGCAGTTGAGGTTGTTTACACCATGAAATCACGTCTCAAAGTACTTAACCATTACATATAATGATGTCACTTAAAATTTGATTTATTTATATTGTTACCTTACACCAAATGATGTACACTGCTGTGGTTTTTGGTTTTTTAGTTGTAATATCAATTTGTAAGAAAAGCACTACAACTGTAAAAAAAATTGTAATTAGTAATAATTACACAAGTAAGAATAACACATGACACATGAGTACCTCATTATTATATTTTTTCTATTGGTTCTCGGAAAGAGCACAGTGTGTGTAAAGCGTTTTAAGAGAGTCTTTTAATGGTTTATTTATGTAGACATTCAGGGGCTGCAAAACAGACGTCAACTTCCCCCACCCCCCTCCCTCTACAACCTTCGGGAATAACTGCCTGGTCGGTCTTCCCTTCTAGCACCCGCTTTGCTTCTTCTGTTCTGTGTACTGCCCCCTCATTTTCAAACTTTGTTTGTGCGGATGTGTCAAGAGTTTAGATAAACAGCAGCAGGATCTGATAAAAATTGCTCTTTTTAGAAATTGTCTTCTCTGTGGCTAACTTTTTGTTTTAGATTTACAAGTAAACAAATATTTGCTCAGAAAATTTTATTTGAAATTTGTGGATGATACAACCATTTTAAACAGCGGTAATTTAGATAAGATTTCTGTGATGTGAATACAGCTGCAGATCGGTAATGGGGCTGGTAGATTGTAGATACAGCACTGTGCCATAGTCACGTATACTCTGTGACTGCCGCCACCTGCCATGACCTTGTTAGAGGTCACACCCAGCCAGGCTATAGGAAATGCGCGTGACACAAAAACTGCACGTTTTTATGTATTCGGAACACTTTATTATATTATTATTAGGCCTACAACGGTACTGCTAAATATACACTGTCCATTTCATCACCTTGTTTTATATATACTTGGTTGGAACTGTATGTAATTTTGCCTGTTTTGATTCTAAGCCGAGAGGTGATTTTGGAAGATTCAAAATGATGAAAAAAGGTTGGGTTACAATGCGGTAAATTCGGTATCTACGTTTAAAAAATAACTTCTTCTACAGTTCCTCGACGTACCATCATTGTGCTTACTCACCTACTATACGGCACATGTTGAACTACATTCTTTAGGATAAAGTCTTTCTGTCTTTCATAAGCTAGACTCCAAAAGTACTTACACAGTTCAAGTCGCTTTTCTTCAGATATATTTCTTGTGCTTTTAAAGCGACATGATGCACAGTTCACTGCCTAGTGAGATTTTGCTGGTCGCTTAACATAGTTTATTATATAAGGCAAACATTGAGAGCGTTGGTGTTTACCTTTGTTTCTTTTCCACTCTTCTGGGTTTGCCTTTCTCCAACGAGACATCCTTCTTGCCTCATCTGGAATGGAAAAGAGGGAATTATTTCAATAGTTTTATTAGTTGCCATTTATAACTATCTATTTTAAATTTTACATGAATGTATAAATAACCTACCACAATTATTATTACAAATTAATTTGTAATACCTTTACTAATACTTTCTTCTTCTGCTTCATTTGTTATGTAGGATTTATCTTCATTGGAATCTGAACATTCCAGGCCTCCTTCATCAGGTCCATCATTAAGTGTAGAAGTGGAATCTGTTAGTTTTCCTTCCACTGAATGTTGCTCCACCTCATTAACCTCTGCATTCTGTGAATTAAATCAAATTTATTAGAACAGACTTGCTTACAGGCTATTTTTATTATCCTGGAGTTCATTAAAATAATTTACAGATGCATTGTTTACAGACCCAATTGCACATGGTGTCCTTACCAGACGTTATCTCTTCTACAACTTGGTCCTGATTTGGATATCAAAGTCGATACCTCAATTGAATGGTTAATTGTTATAAATCCTCGCCCATCTTCACATGAAATTTTGATGCTATGTTCCACAGCAACAGGTCTTTAGTTTTCCAAATATGCTGAACCTGTACCGAACTCGCATGCGTTGATAGGAATGAACATAAATATTTACGGTCCCCAGCAAAATTCATATTTATTAATGCTGAAAATGTCGGCTACTGTCAATTTTTTTTTTTTTTTCTATCGTAAAAATTATTCCCATCACTAAAAATTGCATTCAATGATGGTTTGACTATGAAAGGATTAAGATAATACAGTAGAACCTTGATTATCCGCGGTAGTGCTGGGGAAGAGATAGTCGGATAATCAAAACTCGCAGATAAACAAGTGGTTTTTATCTTGATGGCTGCCATGTGACAGATGGCCATTATCGGTGTTTGGCTGCCTCACTTCACTCTTACGTCGCTATGTATGCTGTGTGGCATGGCTTTAATGGGAAAACTGCACTTTTTTTTTTTTTTCAATACAACGTGTATACTGTTTGCAAGGATGCTACAAACGCTCGTCGAAATCTACCACAATATCTTTACCTGTAAATATCAGCATGGACGAAACGCAAAAACTGGCAGTCAGGGATGAAAGACCACCGCCGCACACGCGGATACTGTTGGAGAAAGCACTTAGTTGTGTGTAAGTGTTGCGAACAGTGTTTGTTAAGATGCACGCTGGAAGTCTGCATCAATCTGCAACCAGATGTGGTATGTAGCTAAGAACCCTCGCTAGCAGCAAGCTCCTAGAGTTAGGGGGTCGCTGATGCAGAATATGCATTGACTTTTAGTCTATTGCACAATAGTTATTAGTAGTGGGAGCATAAGGGTCCTGGTATTATTTTTCAGATTTTTTATTTGTTTACCTATTATTTACCTATATATATAAATGACAGCATGTGCGAGTGTTGGCATTAAATGTTACAGTAGGAAATTCACTTAACTATAATGAAGTTACCAGTGTTCAGCAAGCACATTAACTTTAAACAATAATATTGAAAAAATTAACTGACATGATCAGAAAACCGCTGATCATCTGCAAGTCGGATGATCTAGTCACGGATAATCGAAGTTCTACTGTATTCATACCTCAAATACAAACTATACTAAACAATCTAGTAAGAAAATATACCTAAACTGTTCATAAGCCTAGCTACAAATTTTCTGACATAACTCATAAGCAGTCTATATTTTCGTGAGCCCTTAAAACATTAAACCCTATTAAGTTTTCAATGGTTATAGATGTTTTACTTTAATTTCCAATTACATATGTGCTTATAACTGCGCTGACCTACGGACGATGAAGATGTGTTGTAAACTAAACATGATACAATAGGCATTATTATATGAGATTGCCATAAAAGTAATGTCTACAGATCCACACTTATCAATTGTATGATGAAACTTGAATTAATTTTCAACGCACTCTCATTCTCTGTCATCTGCTTTTACAGTTATACCATGCATGGCATACTAAACTCGTTATCCACTGTAACCAAGAATTGTTCCAATGCAGGATTTGACGTAAATAACACCACGTATGTACGCCTACAAATTTAAGCCATCGTACCACTGCATATATGTGAGATGGAAACAGATTTATTTACAAATGGGTGCAAAAATACATTTACTATGTGGGAAAGTGCCACATTTTGTACATCGACAGCCATGTTAGTAATATGCAGACTGTAAACAGTAGATAGCAGTGGTGCCATATTTTCACGACAAAGTGCCACACCAAAGACATCCTTTATACTGATTTTTTTTTTTTTTTTTTTTTTTTTTTTTTTTTTCCCCAGCTAGTTCCAAATGTTAATGTTAATAATAAAAAATTATCCACCAAAATAACACAGGGATAAGAAATAAAGTTAATGTATAGATAAAGAACAGGTACATTTTTTCGTACCATACATATTTCTTGTTTGTTACATTTTCATTTTTGAGGTAATGAAGATTGAAAGCAATTATTTTTTGTGTTTACCTTTACAAAAAATTTCAGTCTCTTTTTTTCTAAAAGTGCGTAGTGTTAGAATTTTTTATCTACCAAGGATTTTATTTTCTTAGACGTGAAGAAAATGTCTAGCGATGTGTGGAATTATTTTTCAGTTGATGTTAATGATGCAAATTACGCATTTTGTAGTTTGTGCTCTGCAAAAATTTCACAAGGTGGGATAGTCGCACAATTAGTAACATAAGAAAACACTTAAGTAAATGTGACGAGTACAAAAAAATTGCCAGTAATGATGTTTCAGAAGATCTTTTGGGCAAAGATGTGTGAAGCAGCAAGTCATCCAGAGTCCCTGCAACTTAAAATGTCCAATAGAAACATTTTCATTTAGCAGTGCTAAATAAAAGGTTACTTGTATTTCAGTTTCATTACTGAATAGCATCAATATTTGTGTACATATTTTTTAGCTTCATAAGTTGACCTAAAATATTGCATTGAGAAGTTGATAACATTTGTTAAACTTTTTTGTATAATACTTTTGTATATTCATTTCAATTAAATCATAGATTTATCAGAAATATTGATTTGAACTTATTAGGCTTAATTAGATAATTCTGAATGTTACCTAAATATAGGAAATTAACTTCACTTAGACCAGAACTGTAATTGTCATCATATTTGTGTCTGTCTAATTTGACCTATAAAACAATATTTCAAAAGGATACATTGACTGTAGGCACGTGTTGATAATCACTATATCCTAATTTATGGTATCGGAAGAATCAAGGTGGAATGGAGTGAAAATTTTTGCAGTTGGAATCGAGAATCAGAATCGAGAAAAATTGATATTTTGACAAGTTGTTCCGATGCCATGTTTTCCGATATCGAAACCCAGATACCAATGCCCTTCACACTGAATTTTAATAAAAGTATTACTGTTAATAATACATTAAAAACATTTTTCCTAGACTCATTTAAATAAGTACATAATGTCTTAAAATACTGTATATAATTTATTGTAATCCGACACAAAATGCAAGCTGACCTAAAACTTTCAAGCCCTCTGAAAATGCAAATAATATGACATCAAGTGTAAGTCAACTTTTTTAATGTCCTGCACGCACTATCGGCTAAGAGTGCACAGAGAAGTTATCAATCAGGCAGTGTCATGTCTGTTGGTTTACCCGGGGGGGGGGGGGGGATGACCTGTCCATGCAGCTACCTGTTGGCGACACCTTGCACGTGTGGCAAATGTCTCTCTTTTAAAGTAATTAATCATATTTTACTGCAAAGAAAACTTTTAATTTTAAGACAAATGAGGTGATTATAATTAATTTTTTCACTATCTTTAATAATTAATCATTCAGAACCATGTCCTCTGATTTTCCCTGTCGTGAGTTACACTGCACTTGGCTCGGTGCGTACCTACCCATTATTAGATGACAAGGTGTTAAATAGGCACTTAACATATTATCAGTTTATACACAGACACGTATCTAATAAAATAAATAATATAAATCCTCCTATTTCCGCGCAATAAGTTACTGAAAATGAACACTTATAATACAAGTTGCTCAATGTTCAAACAATTTTTTGCTTTTGGGCATGTAATTTTATTCGTGAAGCTGCTGCCCTTTGAGTTAAATAAATATTAAGTTTTAGAATCATGTTAATTTTACGCCAGATACAATGAAACACCAACCTTACCATATAAAACAACCTTTAAACACAAAAGAAAACATAATAATTCCTCGTTAAAATGTTTTGCATAACATTTTCTGGTAGAACCATTTGCTTTGAAATACAAGTGATGTTAGGTGCAACTATTTTGAGCAATGCATACCGTATTTACTTGTGTATAGTGCGCACCATGATTTTTGCAACAAGTTCCAGGGGAAAATTTTTTTAAATATAATTGTACCAAAAATTTGAGGCACCCTGTTAGTAAGTATAGAACAAATAATTCTTTTTTAGATTAATGATTAATGTGTGGTGATTGTGTTATGTTAGGAAAATACTTTAATAAAATAACTTGAGTGTAAAAAACCAAAATAAAAAAAAATTCCACATATCTTCTTCTCCTACTATTCAACATTTCCAGCTTCGTTTTTCTTTTTTCTCCTTTCTCCTTTTAGCAGTGGTTTTTTTTTCCCCCCTGCTATAATGTTGCACTACCCTTATCTAAAAAACAGGAGAGGGGGCTCTCACCTCCCCTCCCCCCCCCAAACTCGTGGGCTGTAGCTCTGTTGTGATCTCCCCCCGCATCTCGGTGGGGGGCGTTGGCTACTAGACCGGTTTGTGATGTGGAAAGGAGGGTGTTAGTTGGGGGGGGACACAGGATTTCGACCTACACATAACTGAAGGGTGCTGAGTGGAAGATAGAGAAGGAGAGGAGTGCTCTAAGAGGGAGAGATGAGACAACAGACAGTTCCGCACTCCTCAACATCCAGACAATTTATGGCTACATCCCCTTCTTGTTCTCTCCCCCCACCCCCCATATAATCCCACACCCCAGAATTTTTTTCCTTTTTTTTGGGACAAAAGGGTGTGCTATTCATGAGTAAATACAGTATTTATTTATTTTTAAAATTTTTTTTTTAATGTGCGACTACGACATATGTGTGTTTATCTGCTGTTGTGATCAAACATCATGATCATCTGTATTCACTGATTTCACCATTCCCATCCATCCTGGACAAGCTCAATGCCAAGCAAGGACCTGGGGAAGGTCTCTTATGCTGTGTGCAGCCCCTTAGAGAGGGGTCATAAACCATAAACTGACCCTCATGGGCAAGTAGCGTTGTTAGTCAGGCAGGTACTATTGCGAAATTTCTATCGGGCAGTCAGTGTAACATCACAGCTTCAACTTATGCCCTTGGACCTCATTAACAAAACACCTGACGAATAATGTGGAATTTATATATATTTGTGTATCTATGCTCCAAAATTCATTGTTGTAGCAAAACATGAATCACAAATTTATGTCCGTATTGCATGTAACCATGTTGTAAGTTGTAACTAAAACTAATTGCTGTATCTGTTCCTCATGCTGTACAATTTTGAGTTTATAAGACTGAAGTATACAATAAAATAAAAACATGGTATCTTTGCAGAAAATGTTTTGAGTTATACTAAATATTTCAGCATTGTGTAACTGATATTGATGTTTGCAGAAAAGAACATAACAGCATTGCATATCCGCAACATCTCGCTGGGCGAAACATTAGACATAACCTTCCTGAGCAACCATTCGCTGGTGTCACTAGCCATAACAGACAGTGGCAATCTGACACGTTTGACAGGCCAACTGGGTTTGGACTCCCTGGCATGTCTTAATCTCTCCAGCAACTCACTGACAGCCATTGAGCCAAGCATGCTGCTTAAAGTGCGCACTCTCGAGTTTTTGGACCTCTCCAACAACAGTCTGAGCAAGTGAGTCTAGCATTGATTTCTGTATTCTTTTACTTAGCAGTACCTTAGTTTCCACATACGAGCATAAAATAATTTCCAAGTACAACCTTGCACATGCAAGAAGTGAAACAGAGCTGCATCAAGAAATTTTTTATAGCATTATGTATGCAAATGAATTATTTTGCAACTAATTATTTACATGCAATAAGCATATAAGTAAACCTTCGTGTGTATCATCAAAATTGTAAAATGTGCTTGTCGGTTTACATGACCTTAAATTGAACGTGTTAATGTGTGACCGCCTCGGAAGACTGGTCGTTCCCTACGTCAGAGAGAGGTTTGGTTTTGCAGGGCGGTAGGTGTCAGGCGCACCCCTTCTGGTGAGGTTACTAGTTTATTTAGTGTCTCCGTGGCACTGCTGCACATCCAGTGTAGATAACTGGTCTGGTAGCTTTGCGGCAGGGCACAAAGTTTGGTTTAGTAAAGGTAATTGTGTGCTTCAGGCTGGGTGCTCTCGATGGTATATCTGGGCGACATGTGCTGCAGGTAGGTTAAGATTCAGACTTCTGACTGGTGTTTGTGCTGACTGGGACAGAGCAACTGTCTCGAGTCGGAAATAAACTGTTGGAACTATTGGTGGCTAATCCGGATGGCTGAGGTATTCGGCGACCCAAGGGTAGACCTCCTGATTCAGACATATTTGGGCCTCGAACAAGGTTTTCGGGATCTCCGGAGTGACAGGTACTAGAAGATGGTGCAGGACCTGAGCCTGCTCCTGAGGTGTGAGCTGGTTGATAAAAGTGACAAGTGTAGGGGTCAGCTCTTGTAAACGCCTGGAGGTAGTCAGTACCTGTTTCACTTTCTCACAACTACCACTATGGTGAGAGAAAGACATTAGGAGTTTCGAACACCCCTCATGTCCATAAGAAGAAATACAGTGAATGTGTATTCTATTACGTGTAGAGCTATGTGAAGTGTCTGTCGAGGGAGCGGACACTCTTCTCACAGAGCTCGGCGCCTAAACGTGGTGAGCAATGAGATTTAGGCCTCCTGTCAACAGTCCCTGCATGTGGGTGTGTAGGTTCTGAGCTCGTCATCCCATCTCGGGGAATTACCCTTCTGACACTTAAGCGTGGTGGAGAGTGCAAGCACCAAGCTGACAAGCTGCACTCGAGATGCAGAGGACCTGACTGTGGGCTCTACCATTTTGCGTACCGGGGTATGCAGAAAGGTTGTTCGTGGTTAACGTGGGTGTGGGTTTGCAAATTGTGGCTTGACTGGAGTGAGTAACTGTCCCAGGTTACCTGGGTCTCTCTCAACAGGGGTGAGGTCAACTGGGCAAGGTGCAAAGTCTACAGGAAAGTGGTACTATTGAGTCAGATAAAACACTATGTTAATTCCTTCTTACGGGAATTAATAATGTGGTGTCACACTACCTCCTTCATTTAGCAAGAGCTTAAACAAGCTTAACCTATGCTTAACAGGTAGAGGCGACCTGTGTCTGAACTAACAATGGTGAGGGTAGATGAGCGCTGTGAAAACAACTAAAACTTTTACTAACTCCTACGCAATTGTTGCCCAGAAGGAGCCACAGTGTCTGAGAGTGTAGATGACTTAGATGGTTGTTATCTTCAAGGAATACTAAGCAGGTCAAGAAAGTTGGTTCTGGTGCTAAGAGCGTGGTGGAGACCAAGGAGAAGGTTTCCCTTTGGCACAAAAAGTGTGATGAAGAAAGGAAGGTCGGGGCTAGGAGTGTAGCTGAACAGATAAGTCAGTTCCGACGAGTGTGGTGGAAGAGTGAAGACTGCTGTTGCAGACTGATCAGTTCCTTCTGCTGCTAGTGCGGTGAAGGAATGAAAACTGGTCCTGAGCGAATATATATAAATGGCGAGTCCCCAAATCCCGCTATGCCAGCGTGAGCACTTTCTCAGTTCTGTATGCCCTCCGGCATGCATGTTAGTAGCTAAGATGGTTGGAGAATGGGATGCGTCTCAGGGCAAATCCTTCATTCCTTAGGTTAAGTTTAATTAACAAATTTGGTGCATGCATCGCGACTGAGCAGGGTTGACTGGTGTCAAGGCCGCAATTATAGCCATGGACGCACCCCGAAAGAAGAAGGGTCTAGATGGTAGGGCATTAGAAAACCAGGCAAAGCAGAAAGGGACTGGGAAAATCTATGCGACAGTCGTGGAGGATAAATGTAATTTCTTTTATTGGATTAGGGCTGGAGAAAGTAGGGTGTTTTTAGTTCGGGAAGGTAGACTTTGTGAGGTTAATAAGTGGTAATATGAAACAAGTCAAGTCGCTGCTGGAATGTAGCCATGGTCATACCACAGTAGCACGGCCCTGGATGTGGGGGACAGAACTGTGCCACTCGCCGTCCTGAATGGGTGTCGTGACCCGCTATTTATACTCTGTTGGAGGCTGCTTCTGCTGTTATTGACTGGCAAGCTTGAAGGTGATGGGTGGCGCCAGTGTAGATCCATGCAGCCATGATGACACTGGTCTGCTTGGAGAATGAAGGAGGCGGCGAAGTATACTGGTGTAGCCATCTAGTGGCGTGCACTGTAACTCAGTGCCTTTGTTGTATAGTCTCGTTGGGCCAGTGAATAATAAGATTCGCAGGCTGGAACATCCGTTCTTGCTACGGCGAACAGTACAATATCTTAATGACTCGTGGCGGCCAACAATAAAAACTTTGTTGTGATCAGATGCATGGCTATGCTTACTGATGAGCTGAAGTCTGGAAAATACCATAGTTGCAAAGATGTCATGCATCAATTCACTCCCTCTGCTGTGACCAAAGCTCATCCTGGAGAAGCGAGTCAAAAACAAAATTATTTTGAAGGAATATCGTAGTGACCCTGCAAGATCAATTTTTTTTTCCTCTCAGTAGTGGTTTCACTCCTCAGAGGGATTGCATAGATTGATAAAGAAATTCCTTTGAGAGAATGTCCTACCGTCCTCTAAACAGCAATTTTTTTTTCTTTCCCGGTTCTGCTTCTGTAGCTCCTGTTACTCTGTGCATTTCTGCTTCTCTGTGCTCGACATTGTCGCTCTTGACCTTGGCGTCATGGTGAAACAGCTGGGCTTTAGGAATGGCCGGGCGTGCAGTAACTTCTTTCATTCTCTTAGCTGGTTGGCTCCCAGATGTCTGTGGTGCATTTTTCCTTGGTCTTAAAATGTCAGCGGTGCCGGCTGCGGTGATAGTTTTTGTCGTCTTTTTATTTTTATGAGTTCTTCATGTTGTATTACTTTTATTTATTGGTGAAGGTCATGCCATGTAATGGACCTATTTTAGTATGCAGTGAGCCTCTTTCATTAATGCATGCAGTCCTACAATTCAAACATTAAGGCTTGGGTACTGATGATAAAATATATTTAGCACAGCAAGGCTGCAGCAAAGGGGCTAATCAAATTCATAGTGGGCTCACGCGGAAGAGTAACGACCCTTGGGGAATAATAATATGAGTGTTGAAAGCAATTAGATATTAAATAAATAAATTGCCAAAGGCCCCACTCACTTGGCCGAGTCACCTGTGCTCTGCTGTGGCCGCCTGTGCGTAAATACAGTCAATTCTCTATGTATAGTTATCACATGTACCAATAAACCGCATCCACTAACAATTTTTTGTGGTCCCGGAGAAATTCCTATCTAAATAATGTTAACCTAGACCGATTGTATCGTTTATCACATGGTGCGTCAATCAAAGTACATTTCGGGTCTCTTCACCTAAAATTTCCCGCAACTATTATTTTTAAGCTGGTTGTTCATGCAAACTTCTAGTGACTGGGTTTAAAATACGTCACGCGTGCCACAGTTTATCACTGCTCTGCAGCGCTTTGTCTAGTCTCTTATTTTCCGAACACGTCTGTGGACGCTGCGGCGTGGTGCGATGAACAAGACTGGTTTACTACTTCCTCTTACATGCCTCCAAGAGGGGAAGTGGTTACCTTGCAGCGCTTTGTACTAGTCCTCTTATTTCCGACACTCTGTGGACCTGCGCGTGGTGCCATGAACAAGACTGGTTTACTACTCCCTCTTACATGCCATCCAAGAGGGAAGTGGTTACGCTATAAGCAATGAAGCTGGTGACCTACCAGTTATCTCTCCCCCTTCTTTCGTCTCCTCAGCCGCACACTGTCTCCTTTCCTCCCCTCACATGCCAGCAAGAGGAGAAACTGGTGTTTAGCAAAAAGAAAAAGAAAAACAGTCTGTCCGCAATGCGCGGTGTAACGTTCCCTTCCTCCTAACTCTAATCGCAGTACTGATCTCCTTGATACTGAATACCAAGACAAAGAAGGGGAATATGCACGTAAAAGAGGTTGAACATAGCTCTAACAGTTCACTAACAACTCCAAGAATTCTTACTACAGTACAATTTATTAAACATTAAATACAATCATATAAACTGATACAAGGTACTGTTTGAATAAAATACTCAATCATTAATACAAGTACTCAAAAATAGCAGTTATTGTTAATTCCATTCAGTATTCCATCGCCTACTTTGCAGTAATATATTCTTAAGGGCACGGTCTCAATATAGGTTTTAACTGCACTCAAGTTATGCTCACCTATAATTACTGTAGAGGGCCTAGAATCCCAGCCTGGTGCGTGTTGTCCTCCTGTTACCGCTCGGCAACTCAACGTAGCAACACTTCATCGCATCGTGCACTGGAAGGAGGGGGGGGCATCTCGCAGCACCCCTTTTATATACTCAGTAGGTCATCGTGCAGTTTAGAAAACACTTTATCATGTACATCGTACCTTAGCCTTTTGACGGCATCAGCTGGCGCTACAACCCCTGTCAAAATACAGCCGCCGCTGTGGATATAGTATGAAACATAGTAGTGGAGCCTTTTAAGGGTAACTGTATTGGAGCAGAAATTGGCCGAGGAGCTCGAGCCTCGGACGATCGCAGACGAATGGTGGCATTCGCGGTATTAATTAATGGCTGTATTGTAGGAGCAAGGCTGAATTCGAGACCTTGTTTAACATGTGAATATTAATTAGGTTAGAACTCAGAAATAATTAGTGTTACGTAATTGGCAAGATAGGGAAGCTCGTAAGAATTACAACCTGAGTATGCTAACAAATTAATATATGAAAGAAAATGTATAGATTTGTGGTCGACCAAAAGAGAAAATTTTAAAAAAATTTCTTTTTGCGCTATGCACGTTGTGTAGCTTGACCACAGGATAGAGGGAGGTATGTCCAACGTCACATACATCAAAGGGAACATCAAGTTATAAAAGTGAGAAGTTATACAAAGGAAATATTTAACACTATCGGTAATGTGCTACCTCTGTGAAAGGTAGGACGCACTCCTGAAGTTGGCAGTGCTGGACAGTCGTGCCCGTCTTTTGTCTTACTTGCAAGAGCAAGAACACTTATGATATGATACAGCCGGCGTGCAGCATTGTGCATTGTTTTGCACGGGGAAATAGAAATTAAGAAATACCCCCCCTCCCCCAAAGGCTTGGCGATGGACATGGGTAGAAGGAAGTTTGTATAATTGCACGCACGTGGCCGAGTGCGCTCTACAACATGCCAGTAAAATTATTACTCGTAAGGAAATTACAAGTCTATAATTGAATATGCCGGCTGGTTGAAACAATAATAGCAAAAATAGCATTTACAATCAGGGAACATCAAGTTATAAAAGTGAGAAGTTATACAAAGGAAATATTTAACACTATCGGTAATGTGCTACCTCTGTGAAAGGTAGGACGCACTCCTGAAGTTGGCAGTGCTGGACAGTCGTGCCCGTCTTTTGTCTTACTTGCAAGAGCAAGAACACTTATGATATGATACAGCCGGCGTGCAGCATTGTGCATTGTTTTGCACGGGGAAATACTTACGTACTATAGTGGCACATAATATTCTCGTTCGTAATATACATATAAGTACAAGATTTTGACATAGTTAAAAGAACCTTTTCTCAACCATATGTGGTTATTAAACGTGATGTTATACATAATGGCGTAAGCCACATGTTGTAGGTTAATTGCTAGCAAAAATTTTACAAGTAGTAATGTAAAAATATACAAACTTAATTTAAGTAAAACGTGACAATTAGTAAGGAATTAAACACAGCATGAAAACATATGAATAGACAACAACAATATGTATAAGTTTGCAATAAGGTTTTCGTAACCTGTAATAGATGCCTTGGCGTGTGACTAAATGTACACTTTCTTGATTTATTTCACTCGTTATTTGTGAGTTCACTGTGTACTGTTCACACAGCACAGTTTTGTTCCAAGAGTGTCCATCGCAACAGTTGTTTCTATGCCGGTATAGTTTGTAACTTGATCACCAGTTTCCACTTTGTAATAAGGAGTGTCTTTGGGTGATTAGTCCAGTGGGAATACACTGTTTGTTTGCACTGCCATGTGCCGATTAATAAAATATAACAATATAAAAGAATAAAATTAATTGTATAACGTATAATGCTGCCTGATAGCAGCAAAAGATAAAATGTATACACTGATAATTTTAAATTTTAGTCTTTGGTATTTTGAAATACAGTTATAAATTAGTTCTAAGATAACAATGATAAGAAGTTTAACGTACACATTATTTAAGTAGACATTTACAATCACATCTTATTAGTGTGTTTTCAAAAACTTTATTCAGACATTTTACAAACAATATTTTCTGTTAATTAACATTGGTACTTCTAAGTATGAAGGTAAGCTAATAGGGAAGTGAAGAAAAATTTTATGTGCACAAACTAACACAATACTTAGTGTATGTGCATGTGTTTGTGTGTGTGTAAAATTACAGATAAAACTCTGAATATCTCTGCAATAAATACATATTAAGTACCACTTTTCCTTGGTCCTAATCGCTAAATGTTTCTACTTTCATCACGGCAGAAGGGGAGAGAATTTTCATCATGAATTCTTGGCTGCCTACTCTACCAGGCAACAGGAACCTATGAGCGGATTCTCTTTGCCTAGAGGTTGCACAACCTGACAGGCATTCCTCCACCCCACACTGAGAGCCTACAAGCCGCCCACCACCAGGCAAGGTCGACCGCGACAAATGAGGCACGAAGCAGAAACGCTGACCAGCCAGGATGCTCTGCTCGTCCTCCCCACAGCCCGCACTGGCAGTCTACAAGCTTCAGCTATATAAAACCGGATGCTGCCGGGCACGGGCAGTTCATTCTTTGCAAACTATCTTGTGACATCCCAGAGCATGAATTCAGTGCTGGGACCTCCAGGAACTTTGGAAGCTACGAGTATGCCCCTAGTGGCTGCTCACCATGTGTCGATATCCATCGAACACGTACACATTTAACTTCACTTTGTCTCCTCCAGACACCCTTTTCTTAGCCTGTTTAACTTTAAATGCTTTTGCATTCGTCTAGAACCAGTTACTTCCCCTTTTTACTAGAACCGGGTCGCCTACACCTGGAACCGCAGTTACCTTCAGCTCTCCACGGTCTGATAGGAGGTAGCACAAGGTCACATGTTTATTGCACCTGCAATAAACACCCATTGTTGACTACCCTTCTGCTTTTCATGTACAAGGTACTTGTCTGTGTGATGGTCGGGAACAGAATAAGACGTGTGATGCCAACAGGAACTCAAAGTACTAACATCCACATTAGACGGCTACCTGTTTCTTCCCAACCCCCAAGCACTAAGTCAGTGCTGGTGGGGAGAAACAGCAACACCCCAACCACTAGGAGCATTTTTATGCAGGGAGGGGCTACAAACTCAGGTTATCTCTCACTTTGAGCACTAAGTTAGTGCTGAAGTGACCTTAGCCTAGGGGTTGCTGCCCAACCTGGTACAAACACACAACCAGTAGAGGCTTGGTGGCCCACACGGCTCCACATCCCTGATCAGCCTGCATGCGCTGGGGATCAATGGGCCCTCCTATCGAGCTCATGCTGGCAAGACAATTGGGCTAAACTTTGATTACAGTTCCTTTTTAAGTGCACTGCGTAGGCTGTCAGACCGGTGTGCCCTATGCCTTACAAGGTGAGGAGTGGCAAGAGGCGTAGAGAGCAATACCTGGCTTACACTGCTATCAAACCGTGGATAGTAATACATCACCCTATGCAGGCAGGTGGAACGGGACTGCACAGCCCAACTTTGACGATAAGCGCCTGCTTCGGTAACTGTAATAGTGTTCCCATCGTGCATCCGCATTCACCCTTCATACCACCCGTTGGTAAGAGGGTTGCTAAACTGGACAGAGACCAGATGCAGCTGGGCGAACCCCAACTTATGGAGCAGTGAAGCCAGCAACTGGAAACACCGCTTCGGAATCGACCAAGCTAGCTGTTGGTGGGTGAGACCCTCATCAACTGCAACATCCACCATGACTGAATAAGTAAGCCATCGCCAACACCCCTCTCGACATACGTGTCAGTCAGACTTAACCTGTACATGTCACCAAAATGGAGACAAAGTCTAATAACTTTATGCACTGTTGTGCAGTTTATCTATTATCTCCATGTGTACTGGATCGATTAAACTACTGAAAGCATCTAATTGTAATCAAATCTGGAATTGCCCCCTAATGCTAGGAGGCATTGGTTGCAAGCGAAATAAATATGCTAAGATATATATGTATAGACCTTTAGGCCTGATATCCAACTATACATACCGAAGGTTTGGTTGCTATCATTAGGGATGTGCGAGTACTCAAAATTTCGAGTATGATCTCTGGCTTTGTAATTACTCGACTCGAGATTGTATCATTTTGTCAAGCTCAAAAACATAGAGTTTGGGGGGGGGGGGGGAAGTGCATATTGCAATTTTCTCCTGAAGAATACAAGCAAGAAAGCCTCGTTTTATATGCATCATAAAATAAACGACTACTGGTCAGATGGCGGACAAAGTTTGGGAAAGTTCTGTTGGTGCATGTACCGAATTATCGCTTAATTCGCCACACAGCTTCGTGCCACCTTTTACGCATATGTGAAAGGAAATGTGTGCATTACCTATTTGTAGAATCCCAGAAATTTCGCAAATGCAAAATAATCGTTATAAAATCTGAAAATTTGCACTATTCGCTATAAAACACTAAAATTGTTATGATTTAGCGATAAATGAGAAAAACTTCCTTAATTGCACCAAATTCTTCACAAATGTCCTTCACTGCATTAATTTTCAACGTAAATAAAAGATCAATCTTTTTAAAATTAAAAATACTTTCAGACGGTCTTTGTATTGACGGAAAACTTATACTAAACAATTGCTTTTTTTCGGACGTCAAAGATATGAGACATACAAGCAGCACTCCACCCAAAATTGTTTGCCAAGTTGACCCTAGCGCTAGCAGTGTCACTTTTGATGAAAAAGTGTACGTAATGAACGTGTGCGTAGCAAAATGGTTCAAAGTCATCGTGTAACGTGTCGTGTAGGAACATCTTCGACATGTAGACGTGTAGCCAATAGCACATTTTTATTTTGTGTCAAGTACGTAAAGTCTTCAGTCAATATAGAACTAAAGGAGCACAAAAAAATGAGTATTTGTTTGAAAATATAATTTCCAAAAGTAGTAGAAGTAAAACAAGTAACCTTAGTTGTGTATAGTGTTTTAAGAGAAGTCAATAAGCATATGTAGGCTAAAAAAAAGTATTTTATTGTTCATTTGAACAATACTACAATGTTATTTAAATTGAATAATTAATTTCCCCCACTATTTTTTTCCCCCATGAGATTTATTAGTAGACAGTGAGCTTACATGTTATTACTGTACAATATTACATTTTAAAATATGATATGGGAATAATTTAATGGGCACTTTATAATATGGTTCAGGTATTTCATTAAACTGTGTTAAGTACTCTTTAATGAATAAGAAAATGCTGTAATTGTTTCATGTCCATTTGAGTGAAGTAGGCTGCTAGTAGTTTTATAATGACAGTTTTATTAATGATTTTAGAAACTCACTCGAGTTCGACTCAAAAGATTGAAGCTTTTTAAATACTCGGCTCGAGCTTGACTCAAATAAAATTTCAGTGTTTACACATCCCTAGTTATTATGATTCAAATTGTATCTTTGTGCCTCGAACTTTTAAGAAATAGGAAATCATACTTAAGTTACCAAGGTGTGGGAACCACCAATTTTAAACACAATTAACTGGCATACTTACTTCGTCAATTCTGTATACTACGAAAGATGGCAATAGAACTCTTTCGGAAGAATATGTCCACTATTGTAGCACTTATGTGGGTGTGTTGATGCGTGACAGGAGAGTTGACATTTGTATTAGTTTTACATACAATGTAACAGCAGCAAAAACAAGTAGAAGTATAACAGCCATCGACATGTAGTCATAGTGGCTTGGATCTAGTATAGAAAATTAGTTTGTCATTTCTCGACAAAACCCTACTGTGTTGAGTATCAATAGTAGACAGTACTGGCGATTTCGTGAGATTTAAGTGCCAGTTAGTATCAAGTGCAGAGGTAATATTTAAAAAAAATGAATTCCAGCTGTTAAGGATAACTGTAGGAGATGGAACGATTGTTCTTTCAGCCAATGCACTGGCGCGACAGTTTGCTGTAGCGTATCTGTTGTTGCTCGCGCATCACATAGATGTGTGGCCTCATGAAGTTCCACACTCCCCAAGTTGGGGTTGCTTACATTGGCACTTAGGGAGTTATTCAAACATAGTACTGCAGTAACTAGAGGGGGTTTAGTTATAGCGTACTGGTTAGGTGAGTTTCTACATCTAATCTAATACGATTACGGCTCATCGCCTAGAACACCTCTTCCATCTATGCAGACGTGAGCAACACGTTGCCTACCCTACAGGCAACGGGAACTTACAAGCAATTCCTTCTCACCTGGAATTTATGCAACCTGGCAGGCATGACCTCCCCCTGATCACGCGCTCGAAGTCTACAAGCTGCCCAGACCTCGGACAAGGCAGAGCTGCTCCGACGAGGCATGAAGCAGAATCGCTGACAGGAGGATTCTCACACCTCTCCTCGTACCCCGCGCTGGCAGCCTACAAGCTTCCACTATGTAAGTCCGGATGCTGCCAGCCTCAGGAGTCATTCTTTCGCATCTTTAGCAATCTCCCACAGCACTACTAGTGCTCGGGATCTTCGAAGAAGTTTGTTACCTTACAAGTATACCTCCGTGACTACTTACTACGTACGTCGACGCTAGTCAACCCGACGACATACAAACACAAAAATTTTCTTTTAACTTCACTTCGTCTCCTCTAGACACCTTTTATTAGCAGTTTAACTTTAACTCGTTTATGTTCATCTAGAACCAGCTTTTTCCATCTTACTTAGAACCAGGTCACCTACACCTGGAACCATGCAGATACCTTCAGCTATACTCGATTTGGTAGGCGGTAGCACAGGTCACGTGTTTATTGAACTTTCAATAAACACACATTGCTCTCTGCCTGTCTGCTTTTATTTCCAGTGTATTTATTTGTATCCGCAGTTAAAAGTAGACTACGCTGTGCACTATCGACAGAAACCGGGAATTTTATTAAACCAAATTAAGACATACATATTAGACGGCTACCTGTTTCTTCCCAGTTACACATCAGCACTTTGAGTGCTCGTGGGGGAGAAACAGTGACCCCACAACCACTAGCAACACCTTCACACCACCAGGCATGACATAGTCAGGTTGCTTCTCACCATCCTCACTAGTAGTGCGCAGTGACTGTGGCCTGTAGTTTTGCCGGACATCCTAGTGCGAATGCACAACCAATAGAGGCTTGGTGGTCCACGCGGCTCCACGTCCCTGATCAGCCCACCTATGGTGGAGGATCAGTGGGGATTCTTATCGAGCTCGAGCTGGCAAGTCACTATTGGGTTACACTGTTATTCTTTCTGTCTAAGGTACAGTACGCAATCTAGAGAACTGTTCCCTATGCCTCACTAGAGGAGTGGTAGAAAGCGCACGGAACAACACCTGGCTCACCCCGCTCTCAGGGCGAGGATAGCATTACCCCATCCTACGCAGGATAGACAGGTGGAACGGGACTGTGCCGCCGAACTGAGACAAGCAGTCATGCCTGCTCCGGTTATAGTAGTTGACTTTCCACTGGGTGTCAGCATCCATACCACTTGTCACCCGGTAGTCAACGGACTCCTGACCAAAACTGAAGTGCGCCTAGGCTGGGACAATCTCACTTTCTGGTCTAAAGAAGCTTGTCTGTGGAACATCCGTTCCGGCATCTGCCGAATTCGTCCCGACTGAAGCCATACCTACCTCGACTACAACATCCTGGAGCAGGAGTTAATAAGTTCCAGCCAACACCCCTCATCTTACCCCAGCTATCTAAACCAGTTAATCCACGTTTGGTCTAGGGGTCTAAATCCTCTACTAACATGCCAAGTTAGTCTAATCAGGCATGCGTCAGAACATTGAAACTTACATGAAGATGAAAATAATTTTTCATCAACGAGTAAAATTGCAGTGTTTTAACACATTTGGCGTTATCACTGGTAAGTGATTTCACAATGTCTGTTGTAGGATAAATTACGATTGTTGGTGAAGGGGTGTGAATGGTGCATGAAAGGTTTTGGAAACAATATGGGACTGAAATGATGTCGTAAACTTTCCATGCGGAATGCACTTTTTGAATGGGGACTTAGCAATTTAATGACCATTTGTGACATCATGAGGGAGCACTCTGGCAATTCACGTGAATAATATTTTATAATGTCAGCAATACCAATGCTTAAAGTAATATTAATCCTCAGAAGTTCTGAATTGATTCTTGTGAGGTCGTCTGTGAGCTCAGTTTTATTTATGGCATTAAATGGCTATCTATGAAGTTGGCAAGCGTGAATGTATGATAGTAGCAAGTGCTCAAGGACAACATTATTGATCAATTCTAAAATACCAATGCATGTGTTTCGTCATTCCTAGAAAAATTATTTTCTGCTCAAGTACAGCGAATTTCAACATCAAGTACCAATAATTCACTGAACAGTGGCAGTATCCATCTACATATCGATGCTGAAGCGACCTGTACGTATTTGATGGAACCAGATGCAACTAGCAATCCTAAGAAGCTTGTTTTTGAAACCAGTACAGATCCAGCCCAGTGGGAAATTAATGAGGAGCTACAAGACTATGTGGCTGTTCATGGAATTGAACAAAACTTAGATGCAGACGTCAGTGCTTCAAAACGCAAGTACCCTGATAAAGAAAGGAGTGTTTCAAGGCATTTTTTCTTGGAAACTGCGTAATGGGGAGACACAAGTTAGGCATTGGCTAGTATACTTGCCATCAAAGGGATGTGTTTTTTGTGCGACTTGCTTGCTATTTGGTAGGGAAAATGGTATGTTTACTTCAGGGTTTAATGACTAGAAAAATGCTTCCAAAAGGGTACAAGACCATGAGAATTCACCTCAGCATAAGAATAGCATTGCAACACTTAAACTGAGAGGAAATACTAAAGCACAAATTGATAACAGGCTCGTTGCACAGTTTGAGCAAGAATGCAACTACAGGAAAAAATGTTTTGAAGCTTATCATTGCATCAGTAAAGTATTTGGCTATTAGAAGGTTACCATTTTGTGGTACTGATGAACATGTAGGCAGTAAAAGCAATGGCAACTTTCTAGGGTCGCTAGAGTTTCTTGCAGAGTTTGATCCATTCATGGCAAAACATCTAAGAAAACATAGCGACAGGTTCAGGACATACATCTTATGTTTCCAAGACCATTTATTAAGAAGTAATTATTTTGATGGCTGAAAAAGTAAGAGATGAAATAGTGAAAGAAGTGAAAGAAGCTAAATACTTTGGTATAAGTGTCGATTCCACTCCAGATATTTTATGCTTTGTTAAGAAGGATGGAGTTGGGAAGCCAGTTGAATGGTTCATTTGTTTTTTATCAAATGAAGGACATGAGTCAGAAGAAATAGCCAATGCTGTTTTTACTGTTTTGAGCAAATATGAGTTGGACATAAAAAACTGCAGGGGCCAGTCATATCGCAATGCCTCGAATATGTCTGGAGCATATACAGGCGTACAAGCAAGGGTGAAGGAACTTTGTCCCTTTGCTGACTATGTACCATGTGCTGTGGAATCTTGCACTAAAGCAGTATCGTTTCTTGGACTGCTACAAGAACTGTACAATTTATTCTCAGCTTCCACATACCGCTGGGCTCTCCTAGCTCAAAACTGCAAAGGAGAAGGATGTCGGACACTACAAAGTCTGTCGAAGACTCGTTGGTCTACTCAAAATGATGCATGCTATGCACTAGAGAGCAATTGGTGTGGACTATTTGAGACGTTGCAGACTTTAGAAAATGATAGTTCAGAAAAACTTCACACGAGAAATGAGACATCTTCATTGAGACAAAAATTAAATATACTAGAAACTGCATTTATGGTAGTCTTCTGGACTGCAATCCTTTGTAGGTTTAATGCTGTATGTGCCAAGCTGCAGTCAGTAAACATAGATTTGGGGCAAGTTGTAAAAATGTACAATTCGCTGTCTGACTTCGTAACAAATTTAAGAGAAACAGAAATGTTTGGCCATTATGAATGCCTTGCGAAGTCGTTGAGCAGAATAGAAATTTACAAATTTTACGAGTAAAGGAAAAGGAAGCGTTCTCTGTGGCCTGATAAGTCTAGGGCTGGAGAAATAACACTTAAGACTGGGTCAGATAATTTTTGTGTTGGTACATAAATAATGTAATTCTGGATATACTAAGATTAGAATTGCAAGTGCGAAGTGCACGTTACAATGAGCGTCAAGAGAGGTTTGACTTTTTAGAACAGCTCAGCACGTATGAACCAGCACAGATTTCTTCAGCTGCATGTAAATTGGCCTCTTACTACAATAGTGATCTTGAAGCATCCATTGTAGAAGAGTCATTGTATCTTAGAGTGCATGTGAAGCCACAAACACCTGACAAGGAAAATGTCAATCTAACAAAATTAAATAAATTTTTTAACCAAGAAGGGTGTGTTTAAGTCTATCCCAATGTAAACATAGCACTCAGAATCATTCTCAGTGCTCCAGTAACAAACTGTTCAGGCGAACGCTTTTCTCTACTCTATGACGTGTGAAAAACTACCGGAGGTCGACTATGGGAGAAGACAGGTTATCTGCCGTGGCATTGCTGAATATCGAGGGACAGATGCTGCAGGATCTGGACTTAGAGGATATTATCAACTCCTTTTCCCAAAGGAAGGCTAGAAAGAAGAGCTTCGGATAAGACATGAGTTATCTTACGAGGTTTAAGTTAAAAAAAAAATTTCTTTCATGGAAAGCAAATTAAATTTCTAAATGTTGTCCTTACTATTGAATGATACCATGTCAGTGTTTTCATTGCAATCATTTTCATAATATTTGCAGTTTTGGTTGTCATTTTTTTTAATGTGACTTATTAACAATACATTTACACGTTGGTTCAAATTAAAATTTCGCGCCTCGTATGCTCTCCAGTGGATCTTAAAATAACAAATATATATGAGGTAGGAAAAATAAAACAGTTTTACTGGAGGAACGGCACATTTTTATGGGTCTGCAGGCGGCTACAAAGAAAATCCGGCCCTGTGTGCGTAGAGAACGTGTACCTAGAAAACCCCTGTTTAATGTAGGAAACGTGAACGTCAATTCATTAAAGAGAAACCCTTGTAAGAATTAAATTTAGCTTGTTAGATTGAGATGAATGTATTAGCCTTGAGAGCAGAAAGTGTTAGAGCAGAAAGTGTACGTGTAACGTAAGACGCCAGTAGTACGGCAAAAATATTAGTATCTACTCAGACGAGTTAGATAATCCCTGTTTTTTTAAAGTAAGAGAATGTTGTTCTAACCCCAAGTAGACAAAGCATAGGTATAAAGTGAAAATTATATTAATTATTACGCTAACCCATAATGTGAACGGAGAGAAAATTTTGCCAAGGGTTCCTGTCTAGAAAAGAGTCTAGAAAATGTGTATTAGGAAGTAGAAATTGTGAACCCACGTAACTTCAAAAAATAAAATTAATAATGTTGTAGGTTAGGCACATTTAACCAGAGGTTAAAACCCTCAAACCCAGCACGTAAGATTGGAGAAAATATTTTATGTTGTTCTTATTCCTGTATCTTTATTTATGAAAAGTAGATGACTTCCCGTGAATAAGTTAGCTTTGGATGTTGCTGGCGACCTGTGAACAGACTGGCGAGAGGAAAATGGATCTTGAAGGCAGCAGCCTCTGCGTTGAGTGTTGACTTGACTGGTAGGGCAGCCGCGCAATTCGGGGTGATCACTGCCGAAGGTACCAGATGTATGGAGGCCTGGGAGGTATCCTCGTGTGGATTGGCAGTTCTGGTAGGATGCTGCCCACGTGGAAGTCAGTTTCTCGGCAGTGGCTGTTACGCCATCCAGCGTTACAGGCGTCTTGCTGAGGTGGCTCGCTGCAGCCTGGGGTGTAGGTGTAGTTCATCGAGACGATGGCTGCTGGAGCTTTAGAGGTTTAAGTTCTCCTGGCGATGGCGTTCTTATGGAGTAGTTAGCTTCTCAGTGCTCGATCTAACAGGCTCCGCCAAGAGACGTTAGTTGCAATAGGTTTCCACTTCCTGGGTCGGTCTGTGAACTTCCTGTGGAACTCAGCATCGTGGGAAGCGATCATTCTGATTCCTTGGTCTTAGGTTTGGGAAACTCCACACGTTTGGGCATTGAATACACAGTCCCCATCATTGGTTGCTCTGCCCGTCCATCTCCTTGGGTTGCAATGTCCATGCTCCCTCGGAAGAGTCGTAGTTGGCAGGTTCCTCTATGTCATCCAGCGTATCAGAAATGATGTATGCGTAGGTGTGTGTCTCTCTGGTTTGTGAGGACCGCTAGGGAAGGGCCTTATTTCTCCTTGGCCTGGGGCTTTAGGAGGAAACCACACAAAACGTCTTCGGGCTCTTCGGACCTGGCTTGTGTCTTCTTGGCTGGTAGATCTTCCACTATCTCTAGCTGCGGTAGCCGCATCAGGTTTTGTTGACCTCCATGGCGGGACTTGAGAATGCACAGTCAAGGCTTGAAGTTGCACGTGGGGTTCGTCTCTGGTTTAGGCTTTCTGCAGTGCACGGTTTGGGCCTCCTTTTTCCGTTTGTTCCTGCCTTTACGTGGGCCGCTGCAGGCAGTCTCGGTTGAAATGGTAAGTGGTGCAATATCAACATTTCGGGAGGCGTGGAGCTGGCGGTGCGATGCTGGGAGGGGCTGGGCAGTACCTTGCCAGCTCCTCTTGAAGGCTTTTAAGGGGAGAAAGGAATGTATGTGTCTGAGAGAGAGGATGCTAGGTCACCATGCTGGTTGCTAATTAACCACTTCCGCGCTTGTCAGGCATGTATGGGAAGTAACAAGCCACTCTCACACCGCAGCACAGACGTGTTGTGTAGACAGAACGTGGTGCAGAGTAGTGATAAATTGCGGTGCGCTGGACTTATTTTGCATCCTGTTACTAGACTTTTGCATAAACAACCAGCTTAAAAACTATAGTTACGGTTAAATCTTGGGTGACAGGACACGAAATATACTTTGATTGACGCACCATCCGATAACGATACAAGCGGTGTTAGCTTTATTGTCTTTTATATAGGAGTTTTGCCGGGACCCTTAAAATTAACTTTGGACACTGTTTTTAGGTACATGCGATTTCGGTACGAGAGTATACTATACTTATCTTTTTTCTATTCTTTTGCCAGTGTATTATACTTATTTTCTCTTTCACTCTACCCAAACTATGCACATAAGTTGGGTTTTACTTCAGAACGTCTCTAATCATTCCCTTCCTTATTTCAACAATGTTGTAAACCAAGAATATCAATTATTTGCTCTGTAAACCTTATTTTACATTATATTATTGGTAAATACTTTTTTTTGCAAAATATTGTAAGCACCACTGAAGTATGCACTTAATCTAACTGAGCCTGTACCTAAAACTTACCACAATTTTACAGGATTTGCCCAGAATGTGTGCAGTGATGCATAGTGAAGGTACTGTTGTTTGTTGGATTGATTTGCAGACTGCCCAATATGCCAGAAACAAGCAGCACACTGGGGGTGGACATGTTCAACAATGACAATGTAGTGTGCCACCATGTGAGGGAGAAGATGGCGCAGAAAAACCTAAAGTTCCTGCGACGTGGTGAGACCAAGTGCTCTGCCGAGCGCTACTACAGCTGGTTCAACTCCACCCACCACTTGCTGCTCACCGCCCTCGAGCTTATAGACAATGTGGGTAGTACTTGGAGCTGTGGATCCACACCTGTTCATGTTACCCTTGACATCTACAGATCTGAATGGTGTCTTGTATCATTTTTGCACCCTACTTGTAACTACTAACACATACAGAATATATCTGACACATTTTCAAAATAAGACCCACAGTTGGCTCAGTTGGTTAGTCGCCTCTTCTGAAGTCCCCATTTCAATCACTGATTCCAGCGGAAGGAATTGCTATTTCTTCCCCAGTCTTTATTTCCCAGCTTCTCCACCCCCATTATGTCTCACCTCATCCATACTTTAGGCTGGCTGGGTCAACAGGTCTACCCCTTAAGTAAGGCAGCCGGCTTCGCTTATAGAGATATTACACAATGCCAGATTCCCTAAAAGCTTGTACAAGGTCCGCCATAACAGCCGGTATACGGGCTAGTGTGGCACCCATCATGGCATTTCCTGCATTGTACTGCCAGATTTCGTACCAGGTTTGGTAATTGTACACGTCCTATTTTTCGTGGCAGGTTCCATTCCAGCTCTCGTGCCTGGCCACTTGCATTGCAGTTTAAGATCGTAGGGCGCTTCCCGTGGCTGTACTTGAAACGAGCTGATGAAGAAACCAAAAAGGATGCCTCCATCTTGATTATACATTGGTGAGGTTGAAACTCTTTCAAATAGATTTAAAATACAACAAATAGTATTAGCTATGACAACTTTGAATTACTGTTTAAAACTATTCTGAATACTTAAAACATTACCTACTGTATGAAAAAATTAATTAAAACTCTTTACTATATTTACAGTATAGAAACTCCGCATCTCGTGTGTGAACTACTAGTACAGTGGTATAGTCATGACATTCCCTATTATCATGTAACTTTTGGGTGTGAGTTCAAAACTCCACTGGACCCAAAAAAATTTTATCATTAAATTTTTTATGCTGATCATATCCCGGTACGCAAAGAAAAATTGTATTTTGCAACCGGTCAGTCCTAATTTTTGTCAAAATTAAAAATAACACACTTGTACTCTAGTGACTTTATGTAATTTTCAAGAAAATGAATGAAACTATACTAGTAAGCAATCAGTTTATGTAATAGTAATATAGCAATAATAAAATGTGCTAGCTAGTTTTTTCATATGCTTACACAAGTTACTAACTGGTTGTAGTTCTACAAATGGGGTTCATATTTACTACAAACCACACACTGCGCACCCACCGAGAGTGCCAAATGCTAGTACCTGAACTGCGGTCGTGTAAAATGAATCTTCCATGGCGGCTCCTATAGTGGCTGGTATACTGGCTTGTGCACAAGAGCTTATAGAAGCTTGTACAAGAACCAAGTACAGCTGCAGGTATCGTATAATATCGGCTTTAGGACCAGCCTCCTCTCATCCATACGTGACACTGCCTCAAACAGGAACCACGCATGGATTTTAGTTTTCGTTCTCAAAATAAGGGGTAGGTAATTAGCATGTTTAAACTTGAGTTTCAAATGTTCAGAGCTTCTGCTGTAAGAACAGTGGTTGGGCATAATCCATTATTTTATCCCCATTACACCTTAATAAACTCGTCGGTGGATGTGCCAGGCCTGAAGAGGCTTGACCCAGGTACTTCTGGAGTACACGAGGGAGCAGAAGGAACGTCCAGAGGACAGATGCTATCCTTGCATCTTGCCACCCTTTAATAGTGAGCAGTACATAAAATGTGAGCCATAAGAAACAATGTTAATTTTAACTGGACTTTTTCAGGATTTCTAAATGTACAAATTTAATGAGAGTTGCATTATTTTGTCTTATTTTATGCAGAGAAAAGAACTATGTTGTCTAAATATAAATTTTTATGTTACTTAATTTTATAATAAATAAACAATTTTGATGATTGGCGATTACTGTGACATGGTATAAGAAATCGTGCTCAGTTGCCTCTTGTAGTAAGTGTATTAGCAATTTTTTTAAAACTGTTATCAAGAATACACTCAGTGGATTTTTTTGTGATGTATCACAAATTGGTCCTATTAATAGTTTCTCCTAAATTCTCTAATTTTTAATATTAACATTAGCTATTTCAGTAGCTTTTGGAGATAGTACATTTTCGAACCAAGCAGACGTTATCTATTGGTCCCATCACTTGAGACCACAACAAGCCTGGAAAGAGGAGGTGGGGAAGGGGTGACAATGCTTTCAAGGGGAAGTTACTGTCCAGAAATCTCTTTCATACCTGTTTACTAGCACTTATTCGTTTCTTTCTGAAAACTGCAAATCTCAAGCTCTTCTGTGTTTGTTCGGTAATAAAATTTTACAGCATTAGCAACCCAATGACTCAATTGTTGAAAAAAAAATATGATTAAAGAAATATATTCAAAATAGTTCAGAGAATTTTAATTGCATAATTTGATCTCACACGTGCTCTGATTGCAACTACCTCTGTTTCTCTCTCTACATGTTTGACATAGCAGACTTCTAATTATTATAGAATGTGATCTAATACAGTATACGCCAACACGTCACATTTAAGCGAATATATCATAGAGGAAAATGCACGTACAGATTTAAACCATAGTCTTATTATTAAAATTGGACATTACAGAGAGAGAGAGAGAGTGTGTGTGTGTGTGTGTGTGTGCGTGCGTGCGTGCGTGCAACACACACACTGTGCATTTCCAGAGTTATGTAAAAAAAATTTAAAACAATATATAGTGTATGTTACAACTGTAGTACTTCATGGTCTATCATCATCGCTTTCATGTCCTTTGTAAAAATATGCTAAAAAAAATTTAATGTTATAATACATAAAGAACATTTTGAGACAACTAAATTTTAAAATCTACACACTTCTTTCATTTTCAGCATAACAATGTAGAAGATTTAGTCATCTTAAAAGCAGCACTTATACAAAATAAATGTGACTGTGCATATCCCAAACATATAAATGTGAATTAAAAAATTTAAAAGTATGGTAACTTGGCTGTTCATTATAAAATTTGTTGGGTTAAGTTATTGGGATAACAACAATAATTTGTCTCTCATCAAAAATGGGATAATAGTTCAGCTTTTGCAAGAGAAGTTTTGACAATGTTGGAAGAAATTCATTTCACTTACTTTTTTTGTTGTTGCTTTCTCCGTGCCTCAATAATATACTCCGGGTTCGGATTGGCATGGACCTGGGATGCCTGGGGTCAACAAGTTCAGGTAACAAGCAGTGATTGTAAAATTTCACCAACTTCGGGAGCATTTCAATCCTCCAAAATTCGTCCTCTCGTTCAATTCTCTGAACTTCCATGCCCAGTGGTGTCCAAATACAAAACAGACAAAATTTTCTCTTTGAAATGTGGAGCTGGCCTTGAACCTGATAATGATATAGATGTCACTTTTTTCTTTACAATGGCTTCATGAGGCATCATTCTTGCAGCTGAAAATGGGCATTTTATTTTGACTGTGCCATCTGCCGCTACTTATCTATCTGGAGTAGCACCAAGGTACAGTATTTCTGAATCAATAAAAAGTCCACATTCGTGTATTTTCAGATTAAGTTTACTTTCAATTTCAGCAGTAGCTCTGATTTCATTTTCTCTGCCATATGCAAGGGATTCACATTCCACGTGGTTATACAGCATAGTCTTTACAGTTGATGCACAACTTGTGTGCAGCAGCATTCTGCAAACCCTTCCAAAATTAGATGCAGTAAAAATGTTTCTTCTTTGTTCTCTCCATTCTCTCTTTGTAAGACAGTTGTCCTCTCCACGGCATGTCTTTCACTTTCTATGAGATGCAGTTTGTTTAGATATTTGTCACATTCTCGCTTGAATGTTTCCCACAAAGGCGATCTGGGCTTGATTCCTAGCGGGGTCGCTCGGATTTTGGCATATGGGAATCGTACTCGGGCGATGCCATTGGTCAACAGATTTTCTTGGGGATTCCCCATTTCCCCCCACTCTTTATTCTAGCCGCCGCTCCATCTCCACGTCATGTGTCCCTTGGTCTGTTAATATCTGCCCAACTATCTCTACTCCACCATCCCCCAATTGGAAAAACTTTGAAATATGGCCTATACATAAAATAAAAAACCTTGCATACTACACACACAGTCTGACTATATTGTATAATCTGGACAGTAAAATTTAATACTATGCTTAGATGATGTAAGTTTAGTATGAAATTCATGCAACGTACCTTTTTCTGGCAAAGTAGTCCTGTAGATGTTTAAGCTTCCATTTCTTCGGTTTCCAGCTTAATAGAAGACCACGTCCATTTCCTTTACGTGAGTGTTGCCAGCCCATGTTGGACAACGTTTAAACTGCACAAACCACTATTTCGTTCAGATTTGCAAATAAACTTAATTTTCTGAAGGGAAAAAGACGCCACTGTGTGCCACTTCAAGATATCACCAGTACCGAATGAAAACAAGTCATTCCAGTGGTTCTCTCCCCTCCCCCACCCTCCATTCTCCATCCTTTCCCGACCACAATTTTTCCTTTCGCCAGCGGTAAAAGGTCGGAGATGCTAATCCTGTGTCATCAACGAAGGGGTACTTCAGTGCAACATTTTATCATCTACCTTTCTATCATGTTACTTTCCACAGGTAGAATCGCTGGATTTTAGCTGACTCCCGCTCACTCTTAAGTAATCAACCTAATCCAGGCCTCAGCTGCAAGTCCCCATGGGAGAGAGCACAAGCTGCCCGACAATTAGTGGAGCCTCATTCCACTACCCTCCCTGCCAACCGGTTTGACCTCTATTAGGGTTCCCGGAGCTGCTCACTCCCGCCGTCGAACTACTCCACCAGGGGTACACTCTCCCTTTGGGAATGGTCACATTCAACTCAGAGGACATCAGCGAGGCACCAGCACCAGCTGACCATGTGCCCACCAGCCTGCCGGTACCCCAGTCACTAGCAAGTGACAGTTGAGTCAACCTTCCGGTACCCCGGTCACCAGCAAGCAACAAGTCGAGCCAGCCTACCCAGCCATCATGTATCAAAAGGGTACGGTAGGCTTTTAGTGGTGCCCAGTGTGGGGCAATTGCTAGTTTAACTGTGTTTTATTAGCAGAACCAGGTCAGCACGACCTGAGATAAGAGAACCAGCCGGACTAAGCAAACCAGAAACCAAATTACTAGGGAGTCTCGAAACATCTTTCTGGATGGTAGCCAGGGGAGGCTGATGATCCAGTTGTGGTGTCGGTGACTATTGTGGCTATTACCTGGTGTTGTAGAGGCGTTTCTGGAAGGAGCCCAGGATGGGCTGCTGTCGGCTGTTCAGTTGCTCCCGAACCAAGGGTTATAGATGTGGGGGACCAAAGGTCTTAATGAATGGTGGAGAAAGATACTGTGGTGGAACTGGGAGGTGAGGCCTCTCCAGTGGGCGGGCGGTGAGAGCTCTGTCCGCAGAGATGTGGTGCAAAATGCAGGCGGTGGAATTGGGTTGCAACTCAATTTATTTGCAGAGACGTTAGGTGCCCTTCTAAACTTCCGCTGAGTACCACCCTTCCGGGTGTATGGCATGGGGAAGAGGTACAACTACTGTCCTTGCGAGTGTGAAGCAGGTAGTGTAGGTCTCTCTCTACAGCCGCACAGACAAAAGGTATACCCAGTGCTCCTACGTCCGGCCCAATACTGAGCCGTGGATACAGAGTAGTGGATTGTACTCAGGCTGTACGTAAAACGACACATGGGTATGGTATTCACAGGGGTCAGTCCTCAAGAACCAACTCTTACTCCCTTCCGGCCCAGTTCAGAATGGTGGATGGAGTATGGGTCTGCCTGAATGGCTAGTCACGTGGTGGTGGCTTTACCGTACTATACCCAGGGGGCACAGCATGGGTGGCCTTCTAATGGGTGTGTTGGTTATTAGCTTTTGATGTACGTGGCCATCCGGCTTCAGTTGGGTGGGCTGATTTCTATGTAGGGTTAACACAGTTACACTAAGAAATCAGTACTCAATCAGAAGTAATTTTAAAACATATATATTCCAAGATAATATAGACGGTGGCCCGTACTACATCCTAAAACTAACCTTGAGTTTATACAGAAGTTGACCAACGCACAGCTAGGTGAAGGAGACCTTATTTAAGGCGATAATGGCTAGGTAGTTAATTACAACTGTCCTTAACTATATGCCCGGTTTGTCCTGAAGGGACCATTAAAGACCACTACCAGAGAGGTAGTGGTGGTATTGTCATTACCAGCAGGTAAGGCGAGCATGTGGTTGTCCGGAAAGGACCGCGGACGACCGTTACCAGAGGAGGTAAGGCAGGTGTTGCAGACTTCTTCAGGAACTGATGGTGTTGAGTCTTCCAGAAGGTCTTTAGGGCGTTGCAGAAGGTGCAAAAGATGCTTCTGGTGGAGTAGGCTGCAAGAGTAAGCTTTTTCCAGCCCAAGAGTGAGCGGTGGAATCAGCAAGGTATACTCGAGAGAAAGTTGCTGGTGCCTTCCTCCGGTCCTGTCCAGAGCGGTGGAGGAAACCTAGACTACCATCTTCGGGCGGCACATGGGCTTATATTCTGCTTGACCACTGGACCGGAGTAGCCAGAGGTGCGGGGGGTGATAAGCTCCACCCCTAGAGCTGTCTGCTAGTGTCTTCTGCTTGAGGAGATCCCACTGATGCGGCAGTCTTCATTCCTTAGTACTGGGGGCTCCATCACTCAGTGCACCGTAGAGCTATGTGACCTTGGGTGGCGGACTCGGTGGCTCTGCCAAGAGTACAGCCTCCCTTCGGGGGTTGGGCGTGATGTATCACTTTAAATGAGAGTGAACAGCATTCAAAGTAATGGCAATTAAAATGAAAAATATATACAAGACATATTAAACACTAGTAATCAAAAGTGAAAATATCAAAAGCATCTTAAACATTGGTAACATAATCATGAAATGTAAAAACCCAAAAGACACATAAGTAACATTGCAAAAAAGTCGCATTGCCCGAATCTGACTTTGTGCCCTGCCGCGAAGCTACCAAGTATGTTCTCTACATGGTACGTGCACCTGTACCTTGTAGAGGTTAAGTAGGAAACCCGTATAAAACCGCCGGATAGTACGCGTGACCTAGCGCTCCACAGAATTAACCTACCCGACGTAGTAAACGTCCGGTCAGCCGAAGTGTCATGCGTCAACTAGATGGCTTTAGGCATTACCTGGACTTAAAGGCATGTTTTCGTGTAGGGTATAATACTTCCTTGGCTACTACGTTACGTGTGCTTTAACTTTAATGGTTAACTTCTGGCTCATGGCCTCTAACCTCAAGTGGCAATTAGGCTGCAATGATTAGTTGCAAACTAAAACCAAAATACAATAGCAAAACAAGTGAACAGAAAGCAGAAACCAACGCAGTACTTTATGGAAGCATACCTAGTACCATAGTCTGCGTTATCCATACAGAAATCCTCTGAACAGACTAGCCATGCATTACTGTTTGACTGAGTACAATACATGACCAGGTGTTTCCTTAGCTTGCAGGTTTCTTTACGTGGCACACACTTGGCTAAGGGGTACTCTGCTTTGAATTATGTGAAAAGGGGTTTTGCTTCTGTACACACTTTCTACTCTACGCTAGAATGGCTATATCGTACACTTAGCTATGGCTAACTTGATGCATGATGTCTTATCCTTATTAATAAATTACTACTACTCACTCATCAGTGCAACTATACCACTAGCAGCTGTCAACGGAGTTGAGTCACCGCCACTGCCTACAAGATTGTTGTATCTACCGGGCTGGGACAGACGTCCCAATAATGGAAATTATTTTTGTCCGATGAGCCACCAGGACCATGCAAGAGGTCCAAGGCTAGTACAGCAGTGCACCACGGTTTGCCGTCACTAGTATGATGCCTAGATCCCATATCTCTCTACTATGCCACTCGCACCGAGGATCTAGGTGCTGGGCATGCACCTGCTAACCCCCTCTCCAGACACTCTATGCCAGTGAAGGAAGGGATGGCGGAGGAGTATATAAGGAGATCCGCCGCAGCCTCCAGATCAGTCTTCCAGCTTCTCTCCTGGGCTCTCATCACACAAGCAATCAATGCTGAGGCCCGCACCAATCCAGAACACTTCACCGCTACCTCATGGGGCCGAAAATTCTCTCCAGTCATCTACTAATAAAGAACCAGCGGCGTCATCAGCTCAGCACATTGATACACGTTCGGTCCCTTATGGACAACCGAGATAGCTAGCTCAGAAGAGGAAACTGAAGTTCACATGCACCAGTAACTGCCTACGCTGCGTACAGGGTGCCTTCCCATTTTGCACTACAGTGTTTTTCCTTCCCCCAAGTCCCAGTAGATAGGAAGTAGTACTTCCACCATCTTTGTTTAGTTTCCTTTACTGCAAAATAAACATTGATCTTGCCTAACTTCTCGAGTAACTCCGACCTCTTACCCCTCACCATCATCGGATCTGACAGGGACATCAGGAGATCGGGTTTGCTCTTTCCGAATCCACACTGACAACAGACCAAAACATCCTTGGATGGCCACCCATTCTCTGGCCAGCGTAGTGAATGGTAGAGCCACAACACTAGGATACTGCCCCCTGGAATGTGGCTTGCCAGCTTGAAGTTGTTCTCGCATCTCCGCACACTCAGAGGTGCTGAGGAGTTGAACTTCTTCAGGCCTGGGGAGATCAGTGACCTTGGGACACTCACCTCACCACTATTGAAAGGCCACCCGTTCCTTGCACCCGGGTGGGAGGAATGGTAGCATCACGACACTAGGTACACTCCTGGTGGGATCGGCTTGCCAGCTGGGGTGAACTCCTCTCATCGCACACTTTGCGGTGCAGAGTGGGGTTACACTCCAGTGCAGGGGAGACCAACCCCATTGGGACAACACTGTGCAGTTCCTTCAACCAACATTTTGCAGCTCGAGACTTCCACACCTCCAGTGAGGAAGTCAAGAGTGAGGTGCAGTGTTGGCGGTAGCAATCTGCACTTACTCTTGCATTCCAACACGTTGACTGACTAACTCCTACAGACCCAATCCTAGTTTTGGGCTACTGAGGTCATGTGAACAAGCTGTTTTGCTGTGATGACTCACCATACCAGTACCATGTCACACTCCTACAGCATTGTTTGAGCCACCCACCCGTATATCGGAAGGATACCATCCAGTGGTGCAGGAGCTCCTGTTCGTCAAGGGGTCCACCTATACTCAGGCAGTACCTAGTGGCTCCATGCCAGTGGAAAACCCCAGTACTTGAAACGCACACCCCATGCTCCAGTCAAGCGCAACCAGGGCAGAGGGACCAATACTAGCGAAACCACCAACATGCCAGACGCACCGTCCTGCTTGCTTGAACTCCATCCCACACCCTAAGCCTTCACCATACAGAGTTGTAGTGCCAGAGCCAGACTTAATGCCAAGAGACGACTAGCCACCCAAAGACGTGACTCGCTTAGCGTCAAACAAGTCACCCAGGGATGTGGGCAGCCAATCAGTTGGATCTGCCACACATCAAACTGAAGGTATTCTCACACACTCGCACATGGTGAGGCGGAGACGCTCAGCGGGTATGGTAATGCCTGGACTGCGACACACACAGTCTCTTCTGCGCTGGCCAGCTGAAAGTGGAAGGGTGGCGCCACTGCGTCTTGTTATAACGCCTGAGCCTTCCCTCGATGCTTGTGTGGCAGGCCCGCCCAGGTTGCACCCTACACTGCGGCGGCGCGTAGTATGGCTCAGCTGGTTTTACGGGTGGCACTGGGTCAATGGGCCAGGGGTCAGTGACCCACAGCACTAAGGCTAAAGTCTAAAGTCTACATTCTCAGCTGGCTCACTGGAGGGATGGCAGGCACTTTCCCTCTCTGGTGGCAGGTGGTGTACTCCTTCCTCGCCTCTGCTGTGGCTGATGTGGTGACCGGTGAAGGCGCTGAATGGGTGGCGACCACTTCCCCTCTTGGCAGCAGGCAACTGGCTGCTTCCCCGCCTCTGCTGCAGTTGGCATAGAGGGCAGATTTAGCGGTGGAGAAGGCAGTGCAGGCTGTTCTCTATGTGTAGATTGGCCCACCAGGGGGAACGGCGGGCGCTCTCTCCTCCCCCTGGTTGGCACTGGTCCCTGCGAAGGCGGGCGGTGTAGCTCTGTAGATAGCGGCGGCATGATAGGAGAGCAAGCTTGCTTGAGGAGTACTGTGGGGCTTGCTGGTGCCGTGAAGTGTGTAGAGTTTGTTGCCACGTTGGGCGGCGCGTTTGGCATGTCTCCGGCATTTCATTACCATCGCTCATTGCTTGTCTCCAACCTCCCGACTTGGTTTCTCCTGCAGTAACTGCGCGTATTCTGTGTTGACTCGTGGGTGCAGTCGGTGCTTAACAAATTGCTGACAGATTACGAGCCTTCTCTTGGTAACGCCCAAATATAATCTTGGTGGCAGTTGATGGTTGCTCGTTGTTCTATCAGCCAGGGCATTCCTAGGATTAGTTCCTCTCCTAGGTCTTTCACTACGTGGAAGTTGGAGTCTTCCCTCCATTGTTAGTCCAGCACCTTTCAGAGCCATATATATTTGGGCATCGCCAGCAGGCTTAATTTGGTTTTGGTACACCCATGGAATAATGTCTTGGTGGATTACGTTGGCGTTAGTGGCCGTGTCAAGTCTAGCTAACCTTTCTGTCTTCGCGATAAGTACTGCCATACATGGAAGATTTTGGAGGGTCTGTTTTTCCTTGCACAACTGTTACTTTTTGGGCCTTTCTCTTTGAGTTTCCCCGCTTGCTAGGGTTCTTTTCAGCATTTGTTTGCTCCTGCTTCCTCTTGGCTTCGTCTACTCAGGATGGACGTGCCCGTCTGCTTTGAAGTTTCTTCCGTAGGACTGGATAGTCTCTGTGGAAGTGTCTGGCGTGGCAATGCCAGCACTTTCGGGAGTATTGTAGTAGGTGCAGCAGTGGATCCTTACATTTGTTCATGTGTGGTGATTTCTGCGACTGTTGTCTTTCCTGCTGGAGCAGGTGTGGTCTGGGCTGTTGCATGCAACTTTCGGATGTCCGACAAGTCTGTTTCTCTGATACATGCCCATCTCACCAGCTCTTCCAGCGTCTCTGGTTCAGGGTTTCGGAGGTGGGAACGTATTTCAGGTAGCAGAAGCCTGGTGATTAGTTCAACGGCGTCAAACTTGTCGCGGCCTGGATGAACTCGCTGGAAAATCAAGGCTTTGTGCCTGACGATTTCTGCCTCCTCATTCTCTCTTTGCATCTGAGCTTAAAGCTCGTTTGTCAGCTGCATGACCATTTGGGGTCCTGAGAAGTACATTACATGTTTTTGGACAGTTCTTCCCAGTTACTGATCAACTCTCCGTACTTTCCTCACCGTATCGTCTTGAAGGTGTCTTCATCTTCATGACCCACAAGGTTTTGGGCAGATGTGTCCTTTCAAACTCTGTTTAGTAAGCTTAGAGGAACTTGCGGGGATCCTCTTGGTTCTTTCCCGAGTACTCTGGTAATGGTAGGGACTCCAGGACTGGAGGGCATTTTTGCGGTAAAGTCTCGGTTCTGAGCAGTGCCCATTCATATGTCATTCTGCAAGGTCGGATATTGGAAGTATAGAAATTCCAGGTCTCTGGCTTTCTCCTGCCAACCAAGGCAGAGGTAATGGTACGTGCGAGGGCACTCGTGGCAGGCTATCCAGTATATGCCCTTTCCCGGACCGTCATTTGGTCACATCGATGATGCCTGTCCCTGCAGTATGAGCAACGATACTCTAATCCCTGGGTTCCTCACTCCTGGTCTTCCCAATGTAGGCAGAGGTAGTGAAATGCTGCGTCGCAGCGCGCATAAGTTATGACATGCCAACCTACCCCAGGGCATTCTTCCATGATGCAGATCTGTCCTTCTCTGTTAGTTATGCGCTCGGATATGGCCATTCCTGTGCATTGATGGAAATTGGGTGCCATGGGGGGGGGGGGGGTTGGATGACTTCCCAGAGTCAATTTAGTGGTGATTCTTTGGTAGCCCAAAAGGGCTCCCAAAAAAATGGCTAATGGCCCGTATTTCTCGAATGGCCCCACATTGGGCACCAAGAAAGAAGCTTGTGGCCTTGTCGCACACCTCTAGAGAGAGTGGCAGTAAGAGGGTGAGGCCAAGGTACTTCCCTCCTCCCTGGACGACGGCGAAGCCATGGTCGTCGCTTGAACAGGGTTTTTCCGGGTGCCTGGATTTTTTGTTTTGGCCACTTCCATGATTGTGCGTTGAACTTTGGGTGGCGCACTTGCAAGCAATGGTTGAGTGGGAACCCTAGTGAGAATATATGATGGTGTGACATTAAGGGGCCTGACTACCTTGGTAACATTGGCTGGCTGGATGAAAGTTGGCGTCTTCTTTGGCAGTGTAAGAGGCAGCGGAGATAGTGCACATGGCACATGCCAAAGGAGGTTCGAGGTGGATCTTGATGATCTGGTTGTACACCCTCTCTGACGTGCAGCCTCCTCTTTCGTCCAGGAGTATACTTGGTTGCCAAATGGGCCGCTTTCACTCAATACTCCAGCTGGAGCTAGCTCCTACTTGACAGCTTTGCCTCACCCAACCCTATAATGAGGCATAAGGTTGTGAAGAGTAACCTGTTAGGTCGATAGTGAGTGGCCAGTAAGGGGCAGACACAGCCTGAAGTGAAGGGTGCAGAGGCCAGGTGAGGTAAGAGACATGTTCTACTTGTCTCCAGCCCAGTGACTTGGCGTGTGGGACATCGCGATCTGACCCAAGTACGAAACTTGAGGTTACAGTAGGAGACTAAGGGAGTCCACTCCAGTGGCTCCCGGGCGCGTGGAACATTGCGGTCTGACCCAGATGCTACAAAGTGTGGAGCTCCTGATGAAGGTTGGCCTATAGTTTCCAAGCAGGTAACCTGGCACACAAGACATCACAGTCTGACCCAGGCACTTACGAGAAGGTCGATAGTCCAAGAGACAACTGCTCTAGTGAGGCCTAGGAAGGCAAGCTTCCTAAGCAGCGCTTCGAAACAGTTATCAATAGGTGAGAAAAGAAACAAGGTTTTGGCTTGTGGCTAACCCTAGACAAGTCGTACTAGTACTAGTGACAAACCGGAAAGAGATGGGACAGTGTGTAGTAATTACAGTGGTATGGAGGAGACAACTTGACCAAGTCAGATTTATGCCTGTTTTATTGATTGCTCAATCAAACTCACACAAACCAGCCTCTACCTTGACTGAGGCCTGAAGGGCCGGTCCTAAGTTACCAACTGGTATCTTACTTAGTCTCGGAAGATGCGGCAGCACGGGGGGGGCCTAAGTTCGGTAGTACTTGCACTCATGTTGGCTGAGAGTAAGCTACAAGGTAACTGGAAGTGCAACGGCTCAGTATGCTGGCGGGTAGCAAAGCGGCGCCATGCAGAGTAGAACTCTCGACTAGACTGCAGAAGACAGTGGCGACTTGAAAAAGTCTATGGGACTTGGGCAGTGTGACATTCTGCGAATGTGAGACGTAAAGTCCGGTAGCTCTCGAGCAGCGTGACGTTCCGTAAAGGACTGGCGCATGGCCACAATGAGTCTAAATGAGAGAATGACGTCGCTCATGGCATGCAAATACGAGGTAGAGAGTATGTAGTATAGTAATATATTGTACATATTTTCAACTCTTTGCTGTCATCTTAAATGAAGGTCAGAAGGTAAAAAACCTCACCAGTATTCAAGATGATAAAGTATGAAACTTTTGTATTAAAACAATTTTGCAGGCATCTGCATTTGGAAAGTAACTTCTTTGTATTTAGTTTTTCTTTGCATTGGTAATGTAAACAGGGTGATATAACTCTTTGTTGTTCAACTATCATTCCCTCTGACAAATTGTTCAAGGTTATACTGTATGTAATTTAATATCTTTATTTTGTGATTGATGGTTATACATACAATTTTAAATGTTACGGAATCTCCTTAATATAATGGACTCTGAAAAGTTTTGAGTACTGGTATGGTGTGTATAAATTGTGAATGATTGCATTGGTGGGTGTTTTATATCACCATTTCATCCACCATGTTGCACATAATTACAGTCCATAAAACTCTTCTATGGCTCTTATGTTTTTTGCCAGACATAGATTTTTTTTTGGTAACTAGTACTTTGTTGTAAAGTATTGTCTAGGCAGACAGATTAATGCTGTGAATTTGCCCTTACTCTTATGCTTGTGTTGTGACAGCTGGAGCAGACATGTCCACGGGGAAAGGACTACAACTGCACGTGCAAATTTTCTCGCATAATAACTATGGAGAATCAGCTGAACCAGCTATCCCAATTCCTTGTGGAAGTGGACTGCTCTCACCTAAATCTCACCAAGTTGCCTGATGTCTTGCCTAACAACACTGAGATTGTCAACATCACCAACAACCATGTGAGTCCTGCCTGGCAGCAGTGCGATACATTTATTTTTTATTTTATTCTATTTTAAAGTTGTTATCCAATATTAGGGGTGTGCAAATAGTGGATTTCAATGTTAGAACATTTTAAAATTGAATTATAAAATAATTTTACTGATCACACAACAAATGTTTTCACACAAATAATACTTGCAGTTTCAAGTGCCGTATACCATTTTTACAAGATTATTTCTGTTGATTCAAGTTAAAAAGTTGGTGTGTGACATGTATTATATGGGCTTTCTTTTTTTTGCCGACTACTTATCATCACGTGTGCACCTTGTACCCCAGATGAGATACAAACCCCAACTGGCCACCACCAAGGCCAGCTTACTGCCTCCTTGGAAAATGTAAAACAGCAGGAGAGCAAAATTCTGCATTAAATCATTAGCCGCGCAAGTCGTCATCGCTCAACATACCCCGTTATAAGGGGTACTAGCCGGTAGCACAAGTAAGTTCCCCCTAAGCAAGCAGCAGATACTGTCCGCGTACAAGGGAAACTACCCCATCTTATCATCCCCGAGAGAGAGAGCAGTCTGGCAGTGCCATACACAAAGTGAGGAGCCACCCCATCAGAAATGGCAGACGGCCAAAGAGAACCAAGGAACATGGCCGCACCCCCAGAACGCCAGTTAATCTCAGCAGCTCACCTTAGCACAAGTCATACTATGGCTCTTTGCTCACCTTCTTCCTCATGAGGAACCCCTAGTTCTCACCAGTGACCAACGGCCAATGCCTTCAAGCACGTGCTGCAGTCCCGAAGATTCAACGTTCCCCCTTGACATTTGCCATCAACACTGTAGTCTCCCCAGGGGCTTCAGGACAACCATGCTTCAGTTAAGGTCAAGTTGTTTTTGTAGCTACCTAATTGTTGATTTTGCTTTTCAAGCGGGCAGGCCCCTTCACAGGTCTTCTCTGTAAGTTAACTTTGTTTCTGCAGATTACTCTGTGAATTGATATGACGCAGGAGAGTACTGGTCACTGTTCTTTTCGGGATGGAATAAAACACTTATTCCAATTCAACCACAGAGTATCCATTCTAGATTGAACTGTCTTAGTCTCCAACCTGGTAATTGTCACCCTGCAAGGGAGTAGCAGTAAACCGCTGCTTTACAACAGCTTTACGACTAGAGTAGGACTGCGGACTGTTCCCTAACAAAGACTGGATGTACATCCCAAACTACATGTTAATAGGCCACCCATGCTGTGGACCAGGTATGCGAAGGTGCCTGGTGCATACGTATGGTAGGGCCTCCTACTAACAAGACACGACGAAGAGGCTAGACCACCCTTGCTAGTTATCCCACTCATTCACCGCGTATAGACCCGTTGGAAGGAGTGCCAGGCCTGACAAGGAGTGACCTACCCCTTCTGGGTTACACAATAGTTAGGAAACTATTGCCTGCCGCCTCAGGGTGAGGGTGTGAACTACCCCGAGCCTGTGTACCTGACCTGACACAACCAAAGACAGTAGATGTAGACGCGCTCCTCAGCCACTAGCCATCATGTGTCAAAGTATGCTCCAAAATGTAACCATTAATAAGTAATATATATTAATCTATGCAAAAATTGTAATTGTACACCAGAGACAATTGAACATGGTCTTACGATGCATGGTAAATCCTCATACTGCTTGATGTTTTTAACATTTTGAGAGGTTAAGGGAAACTTAAGTATAAGTACTTGGTTATCTTTTTTTCCAGATCCGCACTAGAGACTACTGAACATGTACTTCATGCAAACTATTACAATTTTGGTGTGTAGGTATTGGGAGCTGGTTCAAATTGGTCCAGAATTCCTCACAGTATTTTTAGCAACCAATGTTTTTAATGACCTTAATTCTGGGCTACGGTGCGGGCCATTTTAGTTAGGTTTTAATGTAATTCCCCTGGAATTACCACAAAAATCTGTGTTGATTACACGAGGCATTGTTATGTGGATAAAAGTGATACAAGAGGTTTTTGTTTTGGTAGTGCACAACTGCATTAACATAACCTTTTCATGCATAGGTATTTCTTCAGCTGCAAACGATAAGAAAGAAGAAATGTATCCTACTTCCGTAAATGCTGCAGTGAAAATTAATTAGTGCTGAGCCGGTACCAAAATAAGTATCTAGGTATCTGCCAATACAAAGGTATCGGACATCAGTAAAATCTGTAATCATTTTTCCCATATCTACCGCCGATACAGTTGCTTATAAAAACTTAGTAAAAATGTAAAACAAATGTAAAAGATCAAAACTCTGCAAAATATCACAATAATAAGATATACTGAAAATTTATTTTGTGAGTTTCAAAATTGCAGAATCGCGACCAACATACACAACACGTGATGACGATTTCCATATTGTAAACAGTGTTACTCCGCACTGCAGCACACTTACCAAAACGAATCATGATAATAGTTTTTGAAGTATTTCTTAACTTCACTTCACTGCAAATTACTACCATGTAATTTACAGCGTAACTTTGAATACCATTAAAAATCCATCTACCTGTTGAGACCAAGAATTTCCTTTGATATAATAACATACAGTGGATTTTCGAATATCTGTTCCCTTTATTTATGTTTTATCATATTTCCAGTTAATGTATTTTGGTCCTGTCAAAATTCCTATATAAACAATTCTAATTACTGACCGCATTCAATGATCGCTTATTATTACTTTTCCCGTAATGTTCATTCAGAACTATGTGAATGCAAAACAACACAGATAATGTTTTTAATGCCCTCTTAGGTTGGTGACAATGAGAATGAATCATGCAATCGTTGATGCTAATTTAATCGAGTTCGGGATAAGGTTATAGATGTGGCAGTATTTTGACGGGCATGATTATTATCCGATACTATTGGTTGCGGGTTTGGTTAGTATCGTACAAGTTTGAAAACGGCTCAACAAGTATTTGTTGTTGAAAATTGCCTAAAATAAATAACTTGTGGCAATTTTAACTGCGAAATTGAGCATGGCGTGATCAACGAAGGAACACTGGTAAAGAAAATTAAAGCAATTAAAAATTATATTTCATCCAATATCAAAAACTGAAGTTTAATTTAAAGGGATTATTTAATTGTGAATTGATTGTAATAAGTTGTTTTAAATTACAACTGTTGGTTCTTATTTCAAACTTATATTTTAAGGTTATGTATGATATTTCTCAGGTCTAAAATCCATCTACATAGAGTGCTGGGGTGGTGGTGGTGGTGGTGGTGGTGGTGGTGGTGTTGTTGTTGGGTCCCCCCCCAACTGAAAAACAAATTTACGAGTTTCCACTGTAATTATAAAATTTAATTGGTTATTAGAATTACTGGTGTAGAGTATCGGTGGTATAGCCTCTACAGTGTCAGTTCGCTGGTATTAGCAAAAAGTGATATTGGTTCAGCACTAAAATAAATGTCTTTGCAATGGTTTTTCTTAATAATTCTGGTTTTTATCACACTTTAAAATTAGTTATTTAATAATTACATTATAAAAAGTAGACAGGATGCATAAGTACTCACAGGGCAGGACTCGTAGATACACGCACACAAACAAAAGTCAGACAAACGCATTTTCCATGCAGATGCACGTTTCACTGGCTAGGCCAGTTTCATCAGGTGGCGAGCAATGGCGCACTGCAGTCTAGTGATCTGTGGTTGGCAAACAGTGAACCTAGCATCCAGGAGTTGAACTAGAGTGAGGCGGGAATTTTGAAATGTGGTAGAGGCGTTATCTTATGTTAAGCCAGGTGTCTGTCTGGATTTGGTGATGTATTGGGCCAGTCCCCAGCATCGAAGTACTGCACTATTGTTAGGAGAAGGTAGGGCCCTCACCACTCAGGTTGTGTAACAGGAGTCAAAGTTGTGATTGTGAGATGCTGCATGTGCTACAACTGGCTTTTTCTGCAAATTTTCATTTGCCCCAGCTGTAGTTTGTTTGGTGTCCACTCTATGGCCATTCATTCTCTGTCGGAGAGTGTTGGTGGTAAGACCAACTTATGCTGCATTGCACTGACTGCACTATAGTTGGTAGATAAGATTTTCCGTTGCACGATTGTAGCTGCCCTGGATAGGATGAGTCTGTTGTTGAAGGGGGTGGAAGACTGCTGTATAACACAAGTGCTACAACATGGGCTATTGCTGAGATGAGACCCCTTGGGGCTGGTGGTATTACTGACTAGAATTTGGTGGCAATTTAGGATGCAACCGTTAGTTTCGAAGATTGGGGGGTCATTTGAAGACCAATCGGGGTGGTTTGGAGATCAAGTTTTGAGTGACCTATTCCAGACATATCTCAAGATATTTAATAACATACCAATTTAAGCAATCTTGCTCTGTTATAATATCATCACTGATTTGTCGCCGCATAAAATGGCAAAACTTCATAACCACCACCAGTTATGATCAGTAAAATTGTCCAGTTCTAATAATTATGGATTAAATGTTTAAATGAATGAATTTGAATGAATATGCATAATTGTCAAGCAAATAACCATTTTAGATGGGAATTCTAAATTAATCACAGTTTATGCAAAAGATATTCAAAAATTAAAATGTGAATGATTTTTAAATTACTGTTTACAATTGCAATTTTCAAATATTTGCACATTCCTATCCAGCTTGCAAATAAAAGTTTTTCCTGATAAAGGTTTAGATTTTTTATTGCAGGTGACCAGCCTGGCTCCACTGGTGAACAACCCAGCATACAAGGATGTGCGTTTCTTGATAGCTGATAACAACAACATCTCCTCGATACTGGATCTGGAAGGATCAAACTTTATCAAGAGTTTTAGGATATTTGCACTAAAGAGCAACAATCTCAAGACGGTGAGTATCGTCCTCTGAACAAACACTTTCATCGTACTATTGTTTTGCAGCTGTTCATGCGAGACAGTTGTGCGAGGTGATTATATTACATTTCACGTATTGAATAAATGTATCAATATGCACATAACAATACTCAATACCTTTGATACGCCACAATATTGAGGGGTATCGAGGTATCAAAGTAGCAACCATCCCATTTCTACATTAAATAAAATTCAATTAAAAATATTCTATTTTATTGCTAAAACTGTAATTATTTCTTCTAACAAATTGTATTAAGAATATTTATGCAAGATAATGACAAACTGGAAAACACATTGTCTAAAAATTTCAACATTTGTATTAGTAAATATTCGAATATCTAAAATGTGAATCTGCATATGTCCTATATTTTTATATTAAATAAAGTATTTACTCTTGAATGTAGTAACACCATTTTAAAAAGTTCTCCTGCTTAGTAAGTTTACTTAATTTTGCACCTGGTCTGCTAACACTAAGCGAATTGGACCCTCTTTTCTGTACCTTTAAAAAATATTTTACTTTATTTAGGTATTTTAATGCTATGTATTATTAATAATATATGAATACGTGTTTAAATATGCATTTTTGTTGACTGTATAGAGTTTTTGCAAAAATAAAAACATAAAATTGACTCGTGCCGCTTATATGAGTAATATTAGACAATACTACGACTCATCCTAACGTGTTATATATACCAGGAACCACAACCATAGATGGCTAAAGGATTGTTTCCCGTGGAGGGACAGTTACAGACACGTGGTATTTCCTGAAGTTCCAGACCCACCTTCCTCTCACTATTCACGTAGTATCTACGTACCCCGAGGAAAGTTCAAACCCAACACGTTATTCACTAGTGTGCACAGGATAGCTCCAGCCTAGCAGACGGATTTGCCCACGTGGCTGGAGCTATCCTGTGCAAATAAGCTTTGTTTCCAAGCGGCCGCGGAACATGTCAGCCTCCCCGAAGCACCTGCTAAAGAGAGTGTCGCCAAACTTTCCGACGATGGCAGAGCGCCGCCGAGCACCCAAGACCAAATAGCCTAGCGCAAGGGTAAATTCTCCCGCTCCGCATGCTCCAGGCAGATGTCACACCTACACTTAAGCCCAGGTGTGGGCAAGCCGAGCGCACAACATAAGGCAGTGCACAGCACTTGTAAAATGTAAACATTGATGTGTGACCGGCTAGGTTAAGAGTCGCAACAATCAAGGATTCTGTCCGCTAGACCAAAAGCGGTGTGATTGAGTTAGCTAGGCGACGAGAGGTGAGGAGTGTTGGCTAGTACTCAGTTACTCCTACTTCTTGGGTGTCGTGTTGATGGTGTACTTGGTCCAGTCGTAATGAGCCTGTTCCACACCATGGCTGCAGTTCCACACGTGAGATACCTTTGTCCAGAAGTGGATGTTATCCCAACCGAACCTCACTTCCATACCGGTCAAAAATCCTCATACCACAGGATGGCACGACGGGTGAATGTGTATGCACGGAGAAATGAATAATACCACAACCAGAGCAGTCGATACTGACTCGTGCTCGAGTAGGGCGGTGTGGTTCCGTTTCGCCTGCCTTTCCGGTATAGGCTGTCTGGCTGCAAGAAGCGCTGCATGTCGCATCCTACACCTTCGACCGTGCCTTTGGCTGAAAGGCATTAAGTCTTCACTCACAGGTTACTGGGTATACCTTGACTCAAGTAATGAGCACAAGTTATAGCATAAGTCCGGTTTTGGCTTGCTGACCAGGCTCTGTAAAGTCTGCACTGATCCCCCACGCTATGTGGGCTGATCAGAAACATGGAGCTGTTTGGGTCACCAATGCCGCCACTGTATGTGCGTCGCACACAGGTATGGCCGGCAGATCTCAAGCCACAGTATATCCCAGCACTGGAAGCAGTGCTGTGGGATAAGGCAATAACTTGAGACTGTCGCCCCTCTCTGGGTGAAGGTGTTGCTAGTGGTCGTGGCTCTTCTCTCTATTCCTCCCCACCGGCACTAGAAACAATGCTGTGGTAGTTTGGGAAGCATCAGATGGCCGTCTAATGGGTGTGTGAAAGTATGACGGACCCCTGAAGGGCGCCCGTGGCTGAAGTTAATTTGGTAGTTAAAAATTCCCCAGTCCTCGTCAAAGGTGTACGTAGCAACGTGTTTCTAGCGGGTAAACAGACAGATACTCTAATAAAGAAAAGCTGAGAAGTAGGAAACAACAGCACGTTTATTGAAGTCTCAATAAACATGTGACGTGTGCTACCTCCTACCAGGCAATTGAGTGCTGAAGGTTACTATGCTGGCCAGGTGTAGGCCACCTGGTTCTAATGGAGAATGGGAAAGAAAGAGCTTAACGAGAAAATATATAATACTGCTAAACTGTCTAAAGGAGATGTCTTGAGAGAAAGTGAATTTAATGTGTTGGTAAGCATGTTCACTGGCAGTAGTGCTGTGGGATAATGCATGATGGAACAAGACTGACTGCTCGTGCCCTGCAACGTCTGGACTTATGTACTGGAAGTTTGTAGGCTGCCGGCGTGGCATGCGGGGGAGGCATGACGTCCTCCGGCCCTGGTTGGTGTGGGAATACTCTGGTCAGAGATTCTGCTTCGGGCCTTGCCCGAGGTCTGGGCAGCTTGTGAGCTCAGAGCGTGGGGAATGGGTAGTGGCATGCCTGCCAGGTTGCGTATCCTCCAGGTGAGAAGGAATCGCTCATAGTTCCTGGTGCCTGTAGGGTAAGCAGAGTGTTAATCACGTCTGTAGTGGTTGAAGAGGTACTCTAGGCGATGAACCGTAATCGTGTTTGATTAGTTGTATAAGCGGCACGCGTCAACATGTTGGAGCTCGCCCATAGATGTACATAAGAAAATAATTTATCTGCTGTACAAGAGAAAGATATCTTGTGTAGTTTGCACGCCTGCCATGGTTCTACACATGCACATGGATAAGATGCCATTTTGTGTAACACTTTGCTATGGTTTTGTTTTCTAAAGTCACTTTACCATCTGTGGAATAGTAATTGTACAATGTATATTCATAAATATTGTAACATAACACACATTTTGTCCCAGAAATGTTTTGTAGGAGAGAAATTAAGTCTGAATTTATTATTTTTGTATGGAATCGTGTATTAACAATATTTACAGGAATACCAAAATTCAGTGCAGCCTATACTTGAAATATTAATTATCCCTAATTTTTCATCAGGAACTTCTGGTGCGGCCTATACACGTCAAAATACGATACATTTTTACCCTATCCTGAGAGTAAATTTGTTTAGAAGTAAATTCTGTCTGATACTAGGAACTCGACTCTTAGATGGAGCAAGCAAGCGACTGGGTGTGACAACAGTACAAACCATAGTTTAGGACTACAGATCCCGCTTCAGGAATCTGTACGTCAGCAACACACATCACTTTTGACGGCCACCCATTTTGTGCACCCAGGTGTACAGAAAGGTAGAGCCCCAACCACTAGGTACTCATCCAACAGGAGGACAGCCACCTGAGGTTGTATCGCTGACCGGAGTGCCGTGGGTGCTGGCAGGGGTATTTGCCTGGGACGAGACCCGACTGTTGCTGGACAACACTCAGACAGTAGTAGGAAGACGGCCCATACGACCCACCACTCTAGGTTTGTGCGCCAAGGTGCAGAATCGTAGAAGTACAGGGTTTGCGCCATCAACTGCTGTTGGTCTCTCATCGGTTGCTTGCGCCAACTGAAAGTAAGTTAAGTGTCAATAGTGCCTCTAGTCTATGCTCTTTGTGGAGAGGCACGGTGTTCGAAAGGAGGAAAAAAAGGATGTGTTGCTAAGCGAGTGTGCACCAATAACCTCTCCACGCTTGGTGGAGACACCCCACGGAAACAAGTTCAGACCGCCCGTCACCTCAACGGTCTAAGGTAGTAACGAGAAATATTGTGGTATTGCCCACAGCAGATTTCATACCAAGCTGTCATCCTACCCTACCGGTAGTAGCCTCTAGTAAATAACCGTCTCAGTAATGTGTATCAGAGTGCGCATGACCTAGCGCTCACTAAAAGTAACATTGACTAGTTGAAGTAACACGCGTCAAGTGCTTTTCTGGTGCCCAATGTGGGGCCAGCGTTAATAACTGTTAACCAGTGAAAGCAGGGCCATGTCAGAACAGCCCGATAAGTTATGTGGATTAAGTCCATTTGTTGATGATTATGGAAATTTGTTAGTGGGGTGGGCACCTGCAACATTCAGGCCAAAGTTACGATCTAAAACATCCACTGTTACTTCCAGCCAAGCATCATTTCACATTATTGCTGAGTGACTATGTGCATAAAAGACATCTCCATGCAAGTCCTCTTTTTGTTCATTCAGTGCTCAGACAGAAGTACTGGGTACTGGGTGCTCGTACCATCTGTCACATACTGAGGCAGTGTATTTTGTGTTTCCGCAATTCACCTCAGTCCTGTGCTCCCATGGGTGAATTACCTAGTTGCAGAGTTCAACAGACTAAAGTCTTTCTTTTCGTTGGTGTGGATTATGGGGACCCATTCCTTGTTGCCATGGGAAGGCTAAGAGGTGCTAAAGCATGTAAGTCATGCCTCTGTCTGTGTGCATGAACACCAGGGTGCTACTCTTAGAATTAGTGACAGGACTGTCTACAGAACACTTTCTGGCAGCGCTGAAGAGAATGGTTGGTCGTCCAGGTGTCTGCTCATGGTATTCCGACCAAGGAACAAATTTTGTGGGAGTAAAGGCAGCTCTTGGAGAACTGTACAGTTTTGTGAACTAGCCTGCCTTCTGTCAACAAATGTAAGCTTAGCTAGCTGCTGAAGGCATCCAGTGGCACATGAACCCTCCAGCAGCACCTCACTTTGATGGGTTATGGGAAGCAGGTGTGAAGTCTGTGAAGAAGCACCTGATGCATGCTGTTGGAAGCAAAATTCTGACTTATCAAGAGTTGAATGCAGTAATTTTTCAGATAGAGGTAATATTGAACTCTCGTCCTCTTTGTGCTATCAGTGAGGATCCCCATGATCTTCACGCACTCACTTATCCCGTCAGTCAACATGGTGGATGGCTTACCCAACACTATACAGTGGAACCTCGTTAGTAAAAGTTTGGTTATTGCAAAGAACTTGTTATAGAAAAAGTCATTTTGTGGTCCCTTGAACCTGAGGTATGCAATTTAATGGTGTAAAATCTGTTTAAAACAAAATATGGATAATAACATATAACAAATCATTTGTATGCCCCACGTAATTATTAGCCACAAATTCATATGTCATTAAAGCAACATTAACCAACTTCGGTTCTTAACAGTTCATTACAATTAACCTCCACATTTATCAATAACTTTCTGGTATAGGCTGTTCATGGTAAAGTGAGCACTTTTTGAAGCTGTTTCATCAGACATAATAACCAATAAATACATTTCATTGTTGCCTCTGACTTTTGGTTTTGGGTATGGTGAATGTATACACTGTGTTTATTATTAACATGGCAGGGTTTGCACTAAAAAGTGTCAGAAGGATATAAATTGGTTGAAAGAAAAAAGTAACTAGGGCTTCAAAAGTGCTCACTTTACCGTGAACAGCCTATAGTGCCATTTCTTCAGTCTTCGAGGAAGCTATTTAAATAACCACGTTAATGACAAAAAAAATTTAGCAGCAAAGAAATATGCATTCTGATACATGAACTTCGGACAGGTTACTTCCCCCCCCCCCCCCCCCTGGAAATAAACTTTTGCTTCAGTAACATCGGTTTTTGTTGATCTCTCAGACAGTTCAATGCAATAGCTTGACAGTGTCGAAATTAATTTAGTGTTCATCGTAGATACGGTGAACGTGCTGCATCGTGTTACACGTTGGAAACTACTGTTGTATGTGAGACTGTGATCACAACTGTATGTGCTCAGTTTACAACGCAACCAACTTGTGAGCGCTGATATTAATAGTGTTTGGCTCTCTTGTGATGGTACTCTTTGTGCATACATGGATTTAAACATCTGATGTAGTTAACTTATGGAAACGTCCTGTTTGTGTGCATAGATAACATTCATGTGTTATGCAGACTTGAATTTTAAGTTAATTTAAAGTAATTATTCTTGTATTTATAGTTGTTTTTTTTCCCCCCTAGATTTGATCAATTGTATTCCATTGTCAAGTGCTTCTATAGTGCAAAAACAGTATAAACAAAAAAACAAACTAGGGCTCGGCATATGCGATACCGATACATTGGCGGATTTACCCAAAGTCTGTATCTGTTACAATGTACCATGGTCCAATCAAATCATTTCGTCAACCCTAATGATTTAATTATCATATTTTTGAACGTGTGAACTGAGTTTCACCCAACTCGTAACACATATAGTACTAAGTAAGGACACTTGACTTTTATAGTGTTCGACCACACTAGGCACTTATTTTCAAAATGGTGGCCACTTTAAAATTTAGGGGGATATGTTATATCTCAAGAACCATTCAACCGATTTATACCAAATTTTGTATGCTGACAGTGCAAACTGTAAGCATTTAATTCAGTGGTGAATATTGTTATAGGTCCGCTATTTTGGAAAATAGTGCCACATGAAAAAATAAAGCTTTTGCATTATATCTCTAAAACTACTCAACCAATTTCTACCAAATTTGGCAATCTAGTAGTGCTATGGCAGGTCATGTAAACTTATAAACATTGAGAGGGACAGGCATATATTTTCAAAATGGCATCCATATAAATATTGTAGTAGAGCTGGATCGATACCGACACTAATACTGGTACATTGGCCGATAAACCTAAAATCTCTATCAGTTACAATTGGCCATGGTTCAACCAAATCTTTTCATCAACCCAAATGATTTAATCATCATGGACATTACCACACTTGGTTATCTTGCCGGACATTTTTTCACAAACAAATAATTTAATTTTTGCAACCAAGAAACTATTTTCTTAATTTTACTTTTATCTTTTAGTAACAGATGATTTGAAATTAAACGGAAACTGATATGGCTGGCTTTGGTGTTGCTACATACTTAACTCTATATAAGCCATAACTGGTGGAATTCGTAAAATATAATGTAATTAAACTTATAATACTGGTATCTGCTTTTGAGGTGGTTAAAATTAATTTGTAAAAAAAAAAATTTTAATGCTATAATAGTCATTACTTTACATTTTCTATCACATAAATGTCAACTGTATATTGATCTATCACTCCCACATTGTATATCAATATTTTGTTCACTTCATGGCAAGATTCATAAATCAATTAATAGCAATATTTATTTTTTTATGTACGAATCTGATTTGAATGAGCCGAAACGCTCTGGTGGTGGTACTCATTCATGGGCAGAATCATAATGTTAATTTTATTTATAAACAAACATCTCTAACCATAAGTGTATACAATATGAATAAAGTAAATAGTACGCATATATAAAGCAGATGAATGCAATTTACACACAGAGCATTTGCACGGTATTTAAAAACAATGCCTTCTTTACTCATCTTCTGCATTTTGTGGTTAGATTCTTGACAAATACGGCATTTGCAACTATTGGGCGAGGTTGGTGATTATAGCAGGCTGATTACGTCACAAAACCAAATTAAGAATGTGAAAAATAGTTACTGTTTTAGATATGCCCCGAGTTTGATAAAATTAATTTTTTTGTAAACTAACCAAAATGCTAAACTGCAATGTAAACATTGAGTGGACGGAAAGTGCATGTGCTTAACTACTGCCACGTTGTATGCACAGTGATTTGTAGTGTATATATATTGTATAAAGAATTGTATGTAACTTTTTTTATTTATTGACATGTTTTTCCACATCCTGGAGACTTTGTGCTCATTTTAAAGTTACTGAGACACAATATAAAAAATTAAATGATTTGTATCAGCACTATCTGTGGGATCTGCCACAAAGTATCGTATCGGTAATATCTGCAAAATGGGGCTTGGACCCACCTTTAAAAAAAACCTTACCTTGTAATGACAGTAGAAAATGTGTAAATGTAAAAATCTTTGTGGGAATATTTTTTGTTTCTTAATGTAATGGATGGGTTGATTTTATTGAATACTTTATCAATATGATATTTAATAATTCTTTAAGTAATTTTTTTCCTGAGTAAAGTTAACATGAGAGCTACTTCTTTTGTTATTGAAGCTAAATTTTGTATGTAAATTCCAAATTTTTAGGTTTTTGAGTTTGTACCAACTTAAAAAAAGTCTGCAAGTTTGACCAAACAAACCTCATTATTATAAACCTCATTATTACAAAGTAGCAATGTTTTGGTCCCTTCAGGTTTGTATTTATGAGGTTCCACTGTAGGCTGTTCATAGTCAATTGAGGACTTTTGAAATCAACCTGTGAAAAATTTCACTTTCTCCACCTGCATATATTTTAATGGTCACACTTTCTGACATTAGTTCCTCTTCCCCATTAAAGTGTAAGAATAGCCAAATTTGTAAAATACTATTAACTTTTCTAATAATAATTCTACAGCTTCATTTCATCGACTCGTGAATAAAGCAATCAGGCCCAAGGCAATGTTAATTTTACTGTATGCATGGTGGAAGACTATACAGTGGATTCTCTATCCATTGTTTCTCAAAGGACTGACAGAAAAATTTTAATACATGTGGACTTTCAATGAGTGTGGTCTTGAAATGCAGATAAATCAAAAGTGGGACTACAGAATATGTTCCATTGATGCTGAATTTCAATCCATCCTAGTACATTCATAAAGGTTCCACTGTACAACATACATACAAGTAGGACTTAAACAAAGCTTTCAGAAATGTTCATTTTACAATAAACAGCCTGTATGTGGGCTAAGATCATTACACAAAATAGGTTATTTTAAAAGTGTTCAATAACTGCAATCAGCCTATACCAGTACTTTATGTCGACTATTTTTTTATGGTTGTAACAAACTTGTACATTAAACTTGGATTTGACTCATGCAAGCCATAAAAAAGAAGTGTAAGATTATATTTTCTTCAGTAATTCCATTCATTATGCTGCATGCAGTCATATCCTGACAGTTTGACTTCCAAATCTATGTCTTGTCAAATAAGAAAGACACTGTGAACTTCCAAATTTTGATCTAGCTAAAGCAGTAGTAGTGCATTTTTACTGTATGTATTTTTTTTTTTTTCTGTAATAGTTGCCAACGTACATCCTGTCAAACTCATTTGATCGTGTTTCTGAGAAAAAACTTAATCTTGGTCTCAACAAATTCGACTGCGACTGCACCACTGCACAAGATGTCAAGATGTGGCTGGTTGCCAACAGCAAATACATTCCAGATGCAAATGAAATCCTCTGTGAAGCTGGTGGGAGGGTAAGGCCATTATAGGTGATAACAAATCAAGCTTTAATTTAGAATAGCTATGTGTTAGATGGCTTCTCATTTCTTCATCAACCCATGCTGTGTGTGAATGGGGAAATGGTTTGTTGAGAGTTGAAATTGGGTTCTCATTTCACTTAAGGCTCAGTCTCATCCGTCATATTGAACTTTCCATTTATGTACCATAACTTTTTTTCCTATAAATTTACAAAATATTTCTTATTATAGCGTTTTTACATTTTACAAATGCCTTCAAATGTAGTCGCCGAATATTGCCCATGTATTATCTGTTAATTGTGAAACTGCAAGAATTTATTAATAAATTTAAAATGTTGCTGCATAAATAATGCCTTAATAATGTGACAAAAGTTCAGAATTTGTGTTTGTTGTACAATGTAATGTACAGTGAACTCTCGTACCAAAAATGCATGTACTGATAAATTGCATCCACTGTTAATTTTCAGTGGTCCCAGCAAAACCGCTTTTATCGTTTTATCAGATGTTGGGTCAGTTGATGCATTTTTCATTCCCGTCGTGTAAGATGTCCAGCAACTATTGTTTTTAAGCTGGTTGTTTATGCAAATGTCTAGTAACTAGGTAACTAGGTGTGAAATATGTCACTTATCATTGCTCTGCGGCGCGTAGTGTTCCAAACACGTCTGCAGTGTGGGGTGTCTCGCTTGCTACTTCCCCTTATATGCCTTTGAAAAGGGGAAGTTGCCTAGCAAACGAAAAATTGCGTGCTCTCTCTTGACTGCTACCCCTTACACGCCTGGCTGCAGTGCAAGTCAAGTGTGCCTCGTGGTCTTAGAAATTTTACCAAGATATTCCTTCGCTCAAATTAGTTGCACCTATCGTCACCAGTATATCAAAGTAAATGGTTTTGCCCTGAAAATGTTACGCAATATATTTTGACAATAAATTATTATTAGCAAAGATGTTTTCTTTTGTGATTGATGCATGGCGTCCTTTTAGCAGTGGCAGATTGTAATGGTCAGGTTGTTTAATTTGGTGTGATGTGTGACGCCCTCTCTGTCCTGGAGAACACTACGTCAATCAGTATAGGTTTTGTCGGACACTAGGCCAGGTGCACCCTATTCTGGCGGGGTTCTTAGTCCTTGCAAGGCATTTGGAAACATACAAGACACACTCACGTCCGTGAGGCAAAAAGCAGGGAATGTGATTCCTTACGTAGTGTTGAGCCACGTGGAACTGCTGCCGACTGCACGGACACTCTATCCCAGTGTTCTGCGCCTAAACATGGTGAACACTGCTGTTCAGGCCTGGTCAACAGTCTCAACACATGGGTGTATGCCCCAGCTGAGTTTTCCCAACTCAGGGAACGTCCGCTCCGGTACTGAAAGTGCGGTGGAAAAGATGAGCACCGAACAGACACGCTGGTCTGAAGGCAGAGTACCTGTGAGTGGACTCCACCGTTCTGCCTACCGGGGTATGCAGAAAGACTGGCCGCTTGGAGTGTGTGTGGGTTGAAAATTAGTGTGTTGGCTCGATTGAGTAGAGTTCCCGGGATCACCTACATTTCTCTCAAGGGGCAAGGTCAATCGGCTAGGTGCAATGTCTACAGGAACGTTGGTACTCATGAGTCGGCTTAACACAATGTTTATTCTATGTGAATGGAAATACATGTGTGGTGTCACACTACCTCCTCGGCATGATGCTTGGATTACTAAGCAGGGCGTGAGAGGATTGATGTTGGCAAGGAGACCAAGGATTAGGAGTCCTTTTGGCACTGAAAGTCAGGTGAATAGAGAAGGTAGAGCGTAGGAGCTTGATTGAGCAGGCTGGTCAGTGTTCCCCGGCGGCTAGCGCAGTGAGAAAATGATGACTGGCCCCGAGTGAATTCTGACTGTATTTATACTCTGCCGGGTGGCTGCCTCTGCCTTCATTGGCTGGCATCTCGTGGGCGAGGATTGTTGCTGAGAAGGGGGGTGACAAAAGCATAGCTTCTCTGGCATTATGTCACCGGCCGGCTTGGAGAAGGAAGGAAGACAACTACGAAACATACTGGAGGAGCCATCTAGCGGTGGGCAGTAGTACTCGATACCTTTGGCCAGTGAATAATAAAAGTTGCAGGTTGGAACGTCCACTCTTGTCATGGTGAACAGTACAAGTTTGAAGTCACGTGGCAGCCAACAATGACAAACTTCATTGTAATAAGATGCAATGCTATGCCAAGCTGATGAGCTAAATTCAGCCATTTACTGATATCGGTAAGAAAAAAATTGTTTTAAAAGTAATATTTAGTTCTTTGCTGATTTTTCTAGGAAAGCAAAAGAGAAAATATATTACTTTTTACTAGTACTTACTACACAAGAATTGAGAAACCTTAAATGGTTTTTGCATTAAGCCTACTACATTAGATACCACTAGTAAATAAATATTTGCTGAAGGTTGTGTGAAACAAAATATCTTGACTTGTTTTAAATTTTCATGTAAAAAAATTAACTGCTCGACATGAGCAGGAAGAAGGGCTTCTCTGTGAGCTGCAACTACATTGCCACCTGTTGAGAAAATTCTCTCATTTGCTACCCGTGTTGCAGGAATGGGTAGGTAATGCCTTGCAACATTGACAAGTTGAGGGTATTGTTCGCTGTAACTCCTCCACCATTCTAAAGGGTCGTCATGCCTGGAAATTATGACAACTCTTTTTATATGCCAAAATAAATTTTGGTTATGATTATGCTGAGCCGATACCGGTACAACCCGATACTTCCTGCCGATACAACCAATATCCGATACCGATACAATGGACATATGAGTAATGGACTGAAAGACTTCTACTAGCACTAAAAGTATTTTGGGAAGCGGATGAAAATCTGTGTTAAAGTCAGTCTCATGCAATATACTATTTGATGCTTTAAGTAAACATACAAAACATTAGGAAAATTAATTTCACATTAATTCTTCAAAACCATATATTAAAAGCAGCACTCAAAATATACTTTAGTAATTTATTTTTAAATTGAGATCATAGTAATTTAAGCATGTTCTAAACAAATAAAATTAAAATGATTAAATCTATGAGGTAATGTATCACAGTTCTCAGCTTAATTCAATTTTGTTCATAATCAGAAAATTAAAAATTATTATTATGTATAGTTTTTAAATTCAGCACTCTCGTATTTTACTAAGAGTAAAATTGAAGCACTCCCAGTTTTCCTGTTATAAATGTCTGAATCATTGCTTTTAAAATATTTTAAATACTGATATGACAAGGGTCAGGGAAGTGTGGCCCCTGCAAAGCTGGTAATTCTGGGACCCAGCTGTAGATGATTATCTCCTAAAGAGCCTCACAGCAGGCCACACTGTGGGGTGGCAGTTCTGCTCTTTCTTCTCCCTGTAGATGATTATCTCACAGCAGGGAGGCATGTCTATTGCCTGTTGCTGTCCTGGAGTGACAATCTGTCAGTTTAATACTGGGAATAAGAAAGCAACTGCTGACTAAAAACTGCAGCAGTTGAGTCTCTCTTACTCCAAATTGCCACCATATCATCCTCTGGTTTAACAGAAAATTGAAATTATTGGGTCTCAATATCAGCTAAAAATAACATCCAATATTCAAAATTGCTCGAATGCTTCGAGATTTCAACATTGGGTATTCGTTTATCGAATACGAATAATAATAATAACAATATTTTTTTATTTGAAAATATTAGAATTTTTAATTATTCGCACACCCCTAATTAAAATGTATGTTTAAGTGCCAAATAGAGCTTAAATACAGAATATTTGAATGTTTATGTCATTTAAAACAAGAATCGTTATCAATATAATTTTGACATTTTAAAATAAAGCACTCGTATTTACTTGATCCAAGATCATTCTCCTGAACTGCCAAAAGGCACGGTTCAAGGCGAGTTTCAAATTTATCTTAGTTCGGCGCGCAGATCAAAATGGTGGAACAGCCAAATGTGCTGAACGAGGATCAAACTGGTATTTGAACCTAGATCATTGCTGAATCTCAATGGTGCAACTGGGCATAAGTGGACTTGCAAGATATATATGTTGTTAATATTACAGTTATGCTTGTATTTCAATCACATTGTTAAACAGTGAATGTAGTATATATAATATGCTTTCGAAAATAAATTTATTTTTACCACAACTGTAATACAAAGATTATCTTTTATATTACACCCTATATCTAGAAAATAAGCTACAACTCGAAATTGAACCTGCAACTTCTCGAGCAAACTATTAATGTGTAATTTTTAGTGTTTTTCACATAGGATTACATGTTTGTGCATCATTTGTTTCATAATTGAGAAATTATTTTCTCTTAATGGACGTTGCGTTTGGAATAACATTTACTGGCATAAATCATATACAAATGTTTATTACGGACTGTTAAGTTAGTACAAATAATTATTTTATCATAAAGGTTACAGAAATATTTTTGCAGCGATTACCCCGTGCTGCTGAAGCAAGCATTATTTGGAAAAAACATCTTTACAAGTGGCATTAGTTTTCCACTTGGTTTGGAATCCGAGAAATAATTCATAAACTGACATGATAATTAAAACCTTTTTGTATAAACTTTCAATGATTTGCTGTGATTTTCATGCAGACCTCAATTTCACATAAACTACCATTAACCATGGGTGGAATTTGTGAAGTAGATGGACATTGTGCTGTATAGTGCAATATGTCGTAGCAGCAGCATTGTTTAATTTTTATTATTTTTATTTTTATTTTATGACAAATGTGTGTAGTCTTTTTTTATGCTGCAGGATAATCAACTATGAGTAAAAATACTCATTTTTACGACTTTGAGCCAATGAAGCTATAAAATGTTTCTATAGTTTCAAAAGAAATCCATTGGTCTAAAATTACTGTGTAGTTATACTTTGTTAAAATGCATTAATAAACGAATTTACGTGAAAATGCACAGATTGGTACAAACTAAGTAGTATTTCAGATATATAATTTTTATTATAGTATGTGATCGTATATCAACATCATGGGTAAGTGCAATTTTGTATCACAGAGGATAACTTTTCCGTACCTCTGCAAACTTCCTTGTCCCCCATTGCCTCACATACAACTGAGCCCGCCGTAACTGATGTTTGTGGAATATCCCCCTTTCACTTCACTTCCCGTGCTCAGACATGCACAGACATCTGCCGGCTACAGTACATGTCTCTATGTAAGCTGCGACGCAAGACTGGGGAAGAGAGGGATCTTCGGCACCACTAGTGCGCAATGAAGACTAAGTTAGGAGAGCTGATGATTCCTGCGTCACCAGAACTGCGGTGAAGGAACAGGACAGAGGTCAATTGCTTAAAGACTGGTCAAGAGCTTTGGTGCAGCCCTCTATTTATACTCCTCGGTGACGTGCCCATTGTTCGCCTGGCATAGGGGGTTGTCCTGGAGAGGGGGTAGCAGCTGCGAATAGCGTGAAATAGATCCTCTTTGAGTGATATCAGTGACGGGCACTGGATCCAGACTCATACCTCTGCAAAGTTACTGGTAGTGGCATCTAGCAGCGCACTGCTGTACTCGGTTGACCTTTCTGCATGGTTTTGGTGGTTCAGCCAGTGAATAATATATCTGATGTGGACCGTCCGTCCTTTGCCTTGGGTAGGTAAAACAATTTCTGACATATTGTTGCTGGTGGCGGCAACCCAAACTCCATTGAAGGTGCTGCCAGTTAGTTTGCACTGATGAGTTGGTCGTTTTAATTATATGTAGAAAGATGTCGTGCATCAACCAGTAGATATAAGTAGGGAGAGGTTTTTAGAGAAATACGTATTTATTCCGTGAGGAATAAACACAGGTGGTCCTACTTCCTAACTAATCAGGAACTGACCGGACGTAACTTAGGTAAAATCAGGTGAAGGGGACCTGAGTCTGACATGAACCAGGCAGATGCGGCTAGGTAGCCATTACAACTACTATCCCTAACTATCTCAATACCAGTTGTCCAGAGGGCAGTAGGGTGTTAACACTGCCCTCCTGGTAGTGTGGTTGCCATTAACCAAGGGTGTTGGCAGTCTAAAGGGTCAAAAACTTCTTCGGGGGGTTGCAGGTGAAGTTCTGGTAGAGCTTCTGGTAAGTCTGGAAGTTTTTGGTAGACAGCAGAGAGCCCCAGCACACGAGGTTGTGGAGCGAGGTGCTGGAGCTGGAGAACAACTGGTGTTCCTCGGCGGTGTAAGGACTTATATTCCACCTGCCCGCCCTCGTCCGGAATGTGGGGGTGCGGGCGGTAATGAGCTCCGTCTCTGGGTGAAGTTGTACTGTAGCGCCATCCCTCGGTCCACTTGGAACTAAACTGCTCTGGAATGCTGTTTCGACCGCTTGGCCTGTGGTTCATTCACACTTCAGGGGGTTGGTGTGATGCCTGACCTCAGGCAAACAAAACAATCTTGGCTGGTGTGTCCCCTGGAACAATGGGCGTGTTGATAGGCACTCGTAGCAAGTTGTTTCTGGGTAAAACCTCACCTGGGGTAACATGGAGACACGTGCAGATAAAGCAAAGTCATAGTTGTAATTGCCAGAATGAGCATAACACGTCAATGTACATGTCAAAACCCTCATCTACTGAATTTTCACATTTATAAGAAATTTTTGACAGTCCCCGAAAAAACGGTAGATATGGAATCTACTGTATATTGCCTGCCACATATGTATAGTTGTAGTTTCAAAATAAGTGTCCCTAAACAATTGAAATAAGATATAAACCAGTAATTCAACTTTGTGTGTAAGGCCGAGCATTAAGCTTTGTTTTAGAGCTTCTGCAGAGTTATTATTACAGCACTGTGTGTATGTATAATTGTAAATTTGTAAAAAAAAATTTGTAAGTCTTTAATGCCTTTGCATTATTGCAGATTTGCTATTACTGATGCCACTTGGTTAAGGATGGGTGTCATAGTTTTGGGACTGTGGAATGTTACAGACTGTTTTCTGCAGGTTATTGAACCATTTCTCTTGCAGGTGATTGATCTGGACCGCAGTGATGTCTGTGCAACACAACGTAATTGGACAGATTACATCTACTACATAATTGCTGGCCAAGTTGTGTTGCTTGCATTTTTGGTTGGCAAGTTTTTGTATGACTACTGGGTATTCAAGTCGACTGGCTACCTGCCCTGGATTGCCTCCAAAATGCCCAAAATGCCATGCGACTGGGTTTTTGAAACATGACCCCCTTCCAGGTAGCAGTATGCCTCTAAGTCCTGTGCCATATCTTCCCATGTCGTGCCATCTGATAGTGAAGGTGCAAGTTTATTTGCTGCCTCCCACTGGAATTCATGTTTATGCTTGCTGTTTGTGTTTTTGCATGTATTCATCCATCACTTTCAGCCAATCAAGAATGTGTTACCTGTACAGAAAGAAAATCTGGAAGGGGAGTATAAAGTAGACGACGTGTACAGATGTGTCTCAGTGTAGGTGATTGTTAGTAAAAGTCCCACATTTGGCCAGATTGTCTTCTTATCACTCCAGAAAATGTAATCATTTCTTAGTACTCTCCATGCTGTGGTATTTTCTACTGACCAATGAATCTCGTTGAAATTGTTGAAAATTAAGAATATTTTACTCTAGTGTGTCTTTACTGGTCTTGCCATTATATGTGTGTCAAGCATATGCATTTTGTGTTTAAGATAGTTGTTTCCGCCATAAAGTATCACTGTGTGTAAACCCAGATGTGACAAAACGTGGTGAAGTGGTGTTGCTGAAAGTAACATTTTATGAATATTGTTAATTGTATGTGTGTTTTATAAAGTGTTGATATTGTTGTAATTAGATAATTGATGTGCTTCCAAAGAAAGTACTAAAAATATACATTTTTAGATTACTGTAATGAATATGCAAGTTTTATACAAATATACTTACTAATATGTACAAGTAAAAGAATGTAATTTTCTGTCATTTGAAAACAGCACGAAAGAAGTACCTATGAAGAAAAACTGTGCTACTGGATTTCAGTGTTTTCATAATGGATGCTTCTGTGCACCCTTAATTGTGTGTGTTGGTGAGTTACTAGATAGGAGTTTTGCGGCTAACTTTTTTTTTTTTAATCTATTTCGTGTGTCATTTGAATATTATTAACAGTAATAGGGTGACACAAAGTCCTGAATACAAATTAAAATATGTTGTAATTGGTAGTGCTGAAATAAAAGGGTTGCCCTGGAGGTCTTTGTAATGCTTATAAAAGCTTAGTAGCCTTGCCCAGGTGCGTATGTAAGTTTTAGAGTCACACCTATTTGGCTTATCATCAGCACTACAGTAATTCAAAAATTTTAATTTTGTATTTTGAGCATAAACCACACAGAATATTGAAACAATTCTTAGTTGGTATGCTGATCAAGTGCTGCGTAGTAAAAATCGTATTGCAAAGCACTCCATTATCTTTTCAAATTCCTACCAGGTGTTTTACGTTTAGTAACTATTCAATAAAGTCCCTTTGTGTACTTGATAATGAGATTTCACTGTTCTTGCGATCTTGAGTTTTTTCTTGTACATTTTACAGCTGTGAAAATTAGTATTTTTGGGATTATTTTGGACTGAACCCTCTCTGAACCACTAATTGGACATGTTCCTTTGTATAATTGTGCTGTAACTTTAAGGTATCATTGTGTTGTGTTTCTCGTTTGCATGAGTTGGTATTTGTTACAGCTCACGTGAAACATGTCTTAAATTCAGTAGCTGAATTTGGTGCTTTGCTATTACTAACATAGATTCATTTTTTAGGGTTTTTTAGTCTGCATCAGTTTCAGAACTTTTGCACACATTTGTCTAAAGTATTTTGCCCAGTCAGATTGTTACAGTCACACTTCAGCCTGTTTACTGCTTGGTGCCGAGAATAAAAAGAAATTTCCATCTGCTGCTGTGGCTATGAGGGAACAGATACTTTTATCACAAGCATTATGTCAGTAATATCCTTCCAGCTATATCAGTTTATAGAGGCCATATTGCATCGTTCCGTAGCCAGTAAATTTATTGAAAATATTAATTTGTAAAGGTTGTTCACTATAAAGTGAGCACTTTTGAAATGAACCGCAGAAAAAAGTCACTACCTCTGAATGCATTTATTTTAATGGGTGCACCGATTGACAGTTGCCCAGTAAAGTTGGTAATGATGGATGAAAATAGTTCCATATCTTGATGCCGAATAAAAAGTGTCAGGTAACCATTTGCGACAACTAAAATTATTTCATACGCTTTATGTTTTTTTAATGCATCAAAGTGTGGAAATGAATTGATTTGTATAATACTGTATTTACTTTCCTAAAAATTTCACAGTTTCAGTTGGCAGACGCATGAATAACGTGATGAGGTAATGTTAATTTTACATAAGGTGGAAGAATACATAACGTGCATACAAGTAGATCTTAAGCAGGGCTTTAAAAAGTGCTAATTTTACTGTGAACATCCTATAGAAGTGTTTTTTCCTTTCTAGAGTTAAAGTTTGAATTATCTTCCTGCAGAACACTCTCAGCAGTGACATTCAATAATTTGTGATATCTGCAGTATCTGATTACAGAATCTCAGTTGGTCAAATTTTACTGTATGCCAACCTTGTCATGACATTTTGATGTAGTAATAGTGCCTGAATTAACAGTCTGGTAGATAGGTTTGTGATATGTTTATTCATTAATAAATAACTGTTCAGTATTTTGGTAGCGATTGTATGGCTACATTTCTGGGATAGATATAAAATGTTTGCCATTAGCAATCTGCCAAATTATCTGATGTGCAGGAACAAAGTTTTAAGCAAAATATTGTCAGTGTAAATGTGAAGCCATAGAGCATTCAAGGTTTCGAGACTAAAACTGTGCCCATCAGTTGTCAAAAAAAAGCAAGAGGCAACCGGGTGTGTGTGTGTGTGTGTGATTTTTTTTTACATTGGACTGAGTAGCTGAAAATATTTCTTATATCAATATTTCAGGAAATATGTGACACGACACAAGTGCTGTGCTCAGTATACATGCTGAGGCTGGACTAGTTCATTAGTAATATCCTAAAATGCCCAGATGCCTGGTATTCCATAGCAAAAATATTAAAACCTTTATGAATCTGTACTTTTAAGGTGCAAGCCTTGTCTTAGCCATAAACATGTGCGGCACAGAAAACCTGTAGCATAGTTTGTCCCATCTCTGTGTCTCTCCCAATCCCAGATGCCCGTGCATAACAGCATTTGATCGTAGTGTCTTTTAGGGCACGTTGCAGGGAGCGGGATGGTTGACAACCTGCTTAGACTAGGTTTTATTCTCACTGTCCAGGCGCATTGAATACCAATGTACAGCGAGATGATCTTTATTGCTGTCTATTGCTTGTAACAAGTTATATTTGTTTCCTGATAACAAAGTGTTGGAAAAAGTGTTTACAATATACGTAAAACCTCTTAAGAAGTTTTCCTACTTAATAAGCTTTAAGAAGTTTTTCTGCTTAACAAACACACATTTTTCAGTATTTGTCTGAAACATCTTAACAGGGCTTCACTATATCACATTAACAACCTGTGCCTTCATACTGTTATGAGGCAAAAATGAATACTATTACATATATGTATTTAAAAATTCTGTACTTCCAGATGGTAGGAGAAGTGGGTGCTAAGCTTATTGGGTAAACATTTTAAAACTTCAAAGTTCAGGTGTGTGCTTTTAATAACAAAAGTAAACAATAATAATAATAAAATGTTAACACTCGTGCTGGGATGTTGGCAGTTAAATGCTGCGGCAACATCTGAGTATACAATGGCTCTACAATAACAAAAATAAAAATAATTCAATGGATTACTTATAAGTGTAAATGCAATACAAAACTGGATGGATGAATGTATTAATAATTGATGTAGGTAAACCACAGTTCCTGGCGTCTCAATTAGAAACAGTTAAACAGAATTACTGAGAAGACTTGTTTGGAGATAGGTAAATTCTAATTACTATAAGCTAATTTACAAACAGATAAAACAGAGTAACCAGGAGTTTGATATAGACAATGAAAATATTTGTGTACACAAGAAAGTAAATTCTCATAGTGGCATATTTACCAATCTTTACTAGATTCAGTACATTTTATTTTTACTGAAAGAAATGGTGAAACAAAGGCATTAGGTCATTTAGTGATAACAATGCAAAACACAACAATGTGTTTCAAAATAATTGCCTGATCAAATTCCATCAAAATGTATGCCATGAAAAACCATTACAGAAACACTATACATATTTGGCAAAGGTTAAACACGACAGAAACACAACTGTATGAGAGAGTTGGACATGAGCACCTAGTCTTTGTGGTAAAACCAGCCTCAGAACCACAGGTTGTTGCGTCCATTCACTGTTCTTTAACTGTTAAAAAATGTCATTGCATTTTTAAAAAATCACGTGTTAGTGGCTGAAGGCTAAACATGCCGAAGTGTTGAGTTACAGAAAAGAAATTACTAAACAATGCTTGCATTACAACGAACCAAAAGGAATTCTTCAAAGCAGATGTTGAAACAAAAAAACATGCTCAGAAACTTATTCACTATAACCCTAAGCAGTCCAATATGCTTGCCACGTAATGGGTTGCCGATTTCACACACCAGACAGCTAAATTAGAAAAGCAGACTACATGTCACTACTAAAGATGAGGCGAGAATGAGAGCTAAGCCCAACAGATGGCTGACAAGCTAGCAAGGCAAACCAGCACTGCACAGGCATGAAGGGAAAGTTAAGCAAAGTTGGGGGGGGGGGGGGGGGAAGAAAAAGAAAAGAGAGAGAGGTGATTTTTATTTTCCATTTGCCATTTCAAAAAAATTTACTGAAAATCTTGTTTTATAAAAAAAATTATTCTTTTGTGTTAACACAAGTATAAAATGCTTGTGATACATTGAATATTTAAAAATCAACCAAACACATTATGCATTGAGATATTTTTCAGAGGTTTGATTCGGCAAGTGTGAAAAAACCTCAAATGGACTATATAACTTAAAGTCATGTTAACTCAAACATGTTGAAGAAAGTCTTCATTATTGTTACAAATTATGCCATAATTATTATCTTTATAGATAATCCATAAAATGGCTGTTATCTGTGTTCAGAAAACACCACAGTGTATTTTACGCACTGTAGTTCTTATTTTTATCTCTACTGGTTGTCATATGTATTCTTTCAGTGACCACCATCTTGAATGATGATTTTTTCACAGTATAGTTTTGTGTTTATACTTCATACAGAGAAAAGTGATAATAGTGTATTGTGGATGAGCTAAGGGTTTTTATTTTACAAATGTTATGTTTGTTACTAGCAGTTTTAAACAGGGAGCCCCAGCACACGAGGTTGTGGAGCGAGGTGCTGTTGCTGGAGAACAACTGGTGTTCCTCGGCGATGCAAGGACTTATCTTCCACCTGCCCGTCCTCGTCTGGTATGCGGGTGTGTGGGCGGTAATGAGCTCCGCTTCTGTGCGGAGCTGTACTGTAGCGCCATCCCTCGGTTCACTGTGGAACTAAATGGCTCTGGAATGCTGTTTTGACCGCTTGGCCGGTGGTTCGTTCACACTTCAGGGGGTTGGTGTGATGCCTGACGTCAGGCAAACAAAACAATCTTGGCTGATGTGTCCGTGAGTGTCCCACGCAACAAGGAGCGTCTTGATAGGCACTCATTTGTGCAGTATTGTATATCCTTGTTCTGGCAGATGGCAATGACAATCAGGTGAGGATACCCGGTGGTCTTGAGTGCTGGAAACAAGTGTTGGGAGGGATCTGGGAGGTGAGGCCTCTCCAGCTTACTCATTCCTATGGGGATGTGCTAGTAGGAACTGGGTTGCAACTCATGCTGGCTTTGGAGGCTTCAGCTGTCCTGATCTTCCGCTCAGCGCCACTCTCCTGAGTGTGTAGCATAAGGAAGGTAAAACTACCAGCCTCACGACAGTGAAGCAGGGGATGATGGTCCCTAGCTAGGAGTACTTCCAAGGCCACAGTCGCACAAGCAAGAGTCGTACCCAGTGCTTCTTCATACGGCCAAGTTCAGAGTGGTGGATACAGAGCTGTGGGTTTCCTCAGGCTGCACGTCAATGACGCTTGGGTGTGGTATCCAAAAGGGTTCAGACCTCCAGGACCAACACTTACTCCCTCCGGCCCAGTTCTGAGCGGTGGACGGAGTATAGGTTGGCCGGCTAACTAGCTGCCTTGTGGATGTCTTTCTAATGATGGTAGCTCTACCTTACTGTACACGTGTGTGCCGGTGAAAGGAGCATGGAGTCCTACACTATGATTCGTACATGTTGGAGCGCAGTCTCCTGCATAACTCTGGAGGGCGTGGTATCTCTGTAGGTTTAACATAGTTATACTAGGAAATGAGCATTCATAAGTAAACAAGATTACATATATATTCTAAGAAGAATATACACGGTGACCCGTACTACCTCCTGAACTATCCCCGAGTTGAACGGAAGTTTTACTACGTGAATCTAGGCGAAGGAGACTTGGTCCTAACTGAACAAGGCGATCTGGTTACGTAAATATGAAAATTACTGACCCTAACTAATCCAACCGTTGTCAAGAAGGGACTGTTCAAGACCACTACCAGAAGGGTAGTGGTGTTGGGATTCCCATTACCAGCAGGTAAGGCTAACGAGAGGTGTCCAGAAGGGACCGTCGAGAACCACTACCAGAGGTGGTAGTGTTGGCACAATTGTAGTTACCAGCAGGTGTGGCAAGAGGGCAGACAGTGTCTTCTGGAGCTGTGGTGAAGAACCTCTGTGGAAGGTCTTAAAGGCATTGTTGAAGTCGCTGAAGAGATTCTGTTAGGTCGTGAAGACCTGGTGGTTAACAGAGAGCTCTAGCACCAAGAGTGGTGGAGTGGGCTGCTGGAGTAAGCTCCTTCCGGCCCAGTTCAGAGCGGTGGAAGAAGCAAGACATACCAATGTCTTTGGGCAGTGCACGTACTTATATTCTCTTGACGCGCCATAGAACTACGTGATCTTGGGCGGCAGGCTCGGCTGATAGTACAATCCCACTTCGGGGCGGTTGACGTGATGTCTGACAGAGTGAAGAGTGAACAGTACAAGCTGGAAGGTCACGTCTGTAATAAAGCTCCTCGTTGCAAGGTTGTTTCCCGTAGGCACATGATCAGCCTCTAGTACTGTTATAGTCACGCCTTGTTTGAAGTGAAGACTCGTTCAGATGAGGCAAAGTCGAGTGTGTGGTAGAGTCAGATAATGCATCATGCATCACAGTTTTGAGGTTCCATATTTTTTTCTTGTAATGCCATTCTGGATTCTGAGTGACTTTTTCAGCAATTAATTAAATTGGCTGTAAACATTCAAGCCATGGATTTTGGGTTTGTGTATGTTAAAATTGCAGTGTTATTTTCTTCACATTTTAGCATGTAACGAGTCATTGTGTTATTGTTGCAGCAGTTTCTCATAATTAACAGCATATAGCAGGTGTGTACAAATATTACGGTTAGAGTGTTATAAGCTATTGCATAGCAAGAAATGAAAAGTTCCTCTATGCTATGTGTTTTCCTGCCATATACGTAATTTAAAAATAATATTTTAACATGTGTTTAGCCTTACCTAGCAAATCTCCATCCCCTTCCCCTCCTCTTCCTCAGCAAGTGTTGCATACAGAGTGCACTTCCTTTAGCTTATGTTGCCAGTAGTCTCATGGGCTCACACTCATGTGGATCCTTGTTTCCTTACAGTGTATCCACCTTCTGTAGTTTGTATGGCCACACTGGTCTCTTCTGAGCTGGCGCTTGAAGTAGACAGGGGACCAGAGAGTAGAATGCTGCATATAATCTATTCACGGTTTCTTCACACTTTTCTGAAGCCCTGCTAACAAGTTTTCCTACCAGCATATTTCTCCACCTCATGCAAACTAAGAGTATTTGAGTGTATAAATTTACACCAAAGAGTAACGCACCGAAGTTGTGCACACTCAGTTGTAATGATATTTCGCATGAGAACTATTTCTTACTAGGCACTACCAACACACATGTTTTCTCACTTTTCTTCATATTTAATATAAATGAATTATTATACTTTATTAATAAAATACATGTAAAACTTCAATTTAACTAAAAATAAGATAGTTCATGTTAACAGAGGTATATATAACGCATGTTATATGTGGTGTATTTAGGAAATAAAACACATAATACATGGGGTGATTTTTCAAAGGTTTGATTCAAAAAGTGTGAAGAAACCGCTAATAGACTATACATGTAATGCCCATCTTTTGGAACAATTCATTCCTAAAATACATGTTCCCCCAAGAAACAAGCCTTGCTGCAGACCCGGCTTTCAGTTGCCTGTCATCAGAGTTGCTTGCATTTGCTGGGGATCTGGGGGTTTGCTGAGCTTCCACCTGATGTGCTGTTCAGGTGGTGATTAAACTGGGTTCACAATTAAAAAATTAAGTGTTAATATTAGAATTAGGATGTGAACAGAATAAATTAGTGTGTGGTTGAGTTTTACTTAAGTGTTAAAATAGATCATTATATTTTATCTCTTAAGTTTTAATGTAAGCATCATAAATATTAAAAAGGCATGAGTATGTGCATGTTTATTAGTATATTTGTGAATTAAGTTCATAATAATAAGCTTCTCTGCCAGAAAATCTTTGCTGTAAAGAATGATCTGCTTATATATTTTTGTGTTGTACAAGGTTAGGTTGGGAATACTATGTATGTAGTTCCTAAACAAAAGTAAGCAGGGCAGGCCTATCACAAGTATCCATTGGCTGGAATTAAGTACCATCATGTGAATTGTGAATCGTAAATCCAGAAGACATAGTTTCATATGCAAGAACTGCAGTTACAGTACGGCACAATTCTTAATTTTTCAGTTGTAAACCCAGCTTTACAGATGGCACACTCAGCTCTTCAACAGACGTCTATGATGACCTTGTAGGTTCATATTTCTGGGTGCGACAGTTCAACTTAGCTTGTGCTTGCAGACTAGCAGGGAGGTTACCACTATTGCCATATGGCCATCCTCACTGACTTAGGCCACTTTAAATGCTGTTGACATTGTCCAGGACAGTCACAAGTTCCACTGAATGCTTGATTTTCCTCTATTTTCTTCGTTCTATGGCCATTTTGTTAGACCTTCCAAAAATACAAATTACTTTATGTGTTTTCTTGAAATGTTTCTCTTAAAGATTTGCATGCCATTGTGCATCTCGAAACATGTAAACTTAAATGTGATTTACAGTTGTCAGTTATTATAGCAAAACTCTGGAAGTTTTTGAAGAGACTAAAAAAATTTGGCTTCTTCAGGAAGGTTAATACTTTTTTAAGGTAATTATTTTTCTACTGGTACAAAACCAGTTAAAGAATTTTCTTAAATATAGTGTATTACATTTTATACGTTTTGTATGGGACCAGAAAGCAAGGTTTAAATTATGCTTTCGTTCAAAAAAATTCAGTGTATGTTTTAAGGAATACAGGGTGGTCCGCCTAATGTGGACACCCCCAAAATTTCCGGAATGGTTGCAGATCACGAAATGTTGTTTTTACTAAATGAAATTACGTACGGGGAAAGTAATTTGCCGCAAAGTGACTATTTGTAACGTGTATAGACAGAAATACGTAATTAAACCACATGATTTTTCCCCTGGAAATATAATTTATTTTAACAGCATCTGAAAGTATATGCAAAAAGGAATTCAGTAAAGTAGCACATGCAATGAAAAGTAACACATAAACACCAATAAATTATGTGCAGTTTGATTAAGTTAGGTGGTCTGGTAGCACGAGGCAGTGGACCTGTACTCATAGCTGTAAGCAAGCAACACGCATTGTGACTTATCCTGTCAGGACAGTTTCCTAACAGCAGCGCAGCACCAGACCCTGTAATCTGTTACGGTAATTGGTATTGCAGTGTGTAGCTGTATGTATGCAATGAAGTTTACACATGAGGAAAAACTGGATGCTACGGTGAGTATGGGAGAAATGCCAAGCAAGTCATCCATATGCATGGTAAAGGGTATCCTAATCAGGCGCCCATCTCACAGCAAACGATACAAAGAATTTGCACGTGTCTCTTCCCACGAGGTGATTGGAATTCCACAACATGAGTGCGACGAAAGACTGCTGTGGGCGAGACGCATCAACATGATGTGTTGGCACGTGTCAATGCAAATCCCCACATGGGTACACGAGAACGTTCCAGGTTCATAGGAATAAGTAAAACAAGTGTTATGGATACTGCGCCAATAGAAATACCATCCATCTCGCGTGGCTTTACATCAGGCATTACATGAAGGTGATTTACAACAGTGTGTTCGGTTTTGTAGGTTTGTTCTGATGTATGTAAGGGATGACAGCAGTTTTCTGAAGAACATACTATTTACCAATGAAGCAACCTTCACAAACCGTGGGGTAGAGACTACATCATAGGGCCATACTTCATTCAAGGGACAATGACTCGCTGTACATACGCCCATATCCTTAGAGAGACCTTACTGGCACTTCTGGAAGACATACCACTCAACATACGTTTCTGCATGGTGATTGTCCTGCGCATTTTACTGTAATGGTGTTGTAAGATGGCTGGCTCGCTCTTTCGTCCTCACACTAAATTTTTTCTTGTAGGGAACACTGAAAGATAGGGTGTATAGCATGGCTCCTATGATGCCAGAAAACATGCGGAAACGCATTGTGGCAGCTTGCAGAGGTATTATAACAGAAAAACTTCAGGCCGTTCATCGCTCCCTTCATGTGCATTTACAGATGTGTGTTGCTGTCTATGGTAAACACATCGAGCACATACTGTGAATAGACCTAATGTGAAGCGTTTCAACCATAACTGTGCTCTTTTTTATTATGCAAGCAGATGCAATTGCATTTCTCCTTAGGTTGGTTTGTTCTGTTTTTTTTTTTTTTTGTGCATTTGTACACACTCCTTACTCAGTACAGTTAATGATGAGGAAACAAATTTCCTGTATTATGTAGGTATTTGAATAAAATGTAATTTATTGATATCAGACTTGCACTTACATTGCCCATCTTCCCTCTGCAGCGGTGCTCTCCTTTGTCCAATGTCACATTCATTGCCCTTGCCCCATTAAGGTAGGTGTTACGCTGCTATAAGGAAGTGGTCTCTCTCTAATTCAACGCCGCGTGTTGCTTGCTTACAGTTGTGAGTACAGGTCAATTGCCCCATGCAACCAGCCCACTTAATCATATTTGTACATTATTTCTTGGTGTTTATATGTTACTTTCCATTACATATTCTATACCACTGAAGGTACTTTCAGATGACGTTGAAATAAATGTATGTTTCCAGTGAGAAAATCACGTGGTTTAATTATTTCTGTCCATTCACATGTTACTAAGTCACTTTGCGACAAAATTCTTCTCCCCATACGTCATTTCATGTTGTGAAAACCACATTTTGTGATCTGCTACCATTCCGGACATTTTGGGGGTTTCCACGTTAGGCAGACATACTATATATTGAATGCTGTTCCTACAAATTAATTCAAACTCATTTTGCTGTCAGTAAGGGCTTTGTTGCAGATTGTCTTGTTTCTTTCTTTGTCAATTTTACAGGTATATTAGTGTCAGCAATTCTTTTCTTGTAAACTTGATCATTTGAAATTTAGTTTTTACTACGCCTTGTTAACGTGCAAGCTGATTTCAGTGAACTAATTGTACTGATTTGAAATGCTGATATGGAGTCCTCTCCAAATAATCTTATTGTAATCTTTAAAATTGTGGGAAGATTCTAATTTACTATGTAACATTCATATAGTATGTACTTAAAACGGGTTAAAAAGTGTCTGCTATTAAGGAGTCGGTTGGTGTTTATAAGATTATTCATACTTACATGCAAAAATATTTACTGTGTGTTGATAGTTGTGTAGAATTTTTGAAGTAAAAGTGTGTGTTACTTGCTGTAATTTGACCTTAAAATTTGTATGCATTTTGATTTAAATTTGTATGGATAGCCAGCGTTTATTGTGAAAACAGTAATTAGCTTTAAGGGTGCAGTTAATGTTTTATGTGTTATTTGAACCATTTTAGATGTGCGAAGACACCGTTGTACAGAATATTTTGCTAGTTGTTGTATAGTTGATATAAATGCTTCTGCCCATGGGAACAGTTGTTCATTTTGAATTTAACGTTATTTGTCTGTTGATTCCTAGTTATTGGTTGTGCCTTTAATATTGCCTGTGGCCAAAAACGTAGGTAGTAATGTTAAAGTAATTTTTTTTACTTCTTGATGCTGTGGTTTGTTAGGGTAGTTGAATATTTGTAACAGTAATTTTGTTGAGGATGTTAATGTTGCATTGTAAACTCAAGTATATATGCAGATAGTTACATGATTCTAGCTAGTAATTGTTTTACGTATTGATTGTATGGATGATGCTGTCATTGTGTAACTGTGTGGACTTCTGATATTGTCGAAGTTTCTAAAGTAGGTATTTTGTGGAATAACAAAACATGTTTTGTAACATACGGTGGGTGAGATATATGATATTTCCTCATGTATTACGTACTGTTTGAGTTGCAAACAAGAAGTGGTGCCTTAAATAGGGGGGGGGGGGGTGTAATAGTGCCTTTTATTTTACCATTTTGTGCACCTTCTAAAAGTAACTGGAAATAATAATAATATGTTTATTGATTAAATTAATTTCAAGCACCTTATTTACTCAATTCTAAACTGCGCACTTTTATATGAAATGAAAATATTAATTAGAATCATCATTCTTTTTGTTACTATGTCATAGATGTGATTTTGGTTTAAACACTTTAAAACAAAACTATTTTTATAAAATTAAAATATTAATTGAAATCACTTTTTTTTATTACTATGCCATATGTCCTAGTATTCATTAGAACACATTTGAACAAGAATGCATGCTCCAAATAAATTTAGTGATATATATACAGCGTGTATAGGAAACATGTGTACAAACTCGAGCATTTGATTCGTGACCAGAAAAGAGGAAGATTGATATAGGACATCCATGGCCCATCTCAAATAATAAGGGTTGTGGCAGCCCCTAAAGGTGGTGGGCGATAAGGACATTACATGGATATTAGGAAAAGTACTTGTGTTAGAGGAACACAAATTGGTATACGGAGCAAGTAAACCAAGATCTTGGATACACTGTAGATATGGTCCGTTGTACATACCCCCATCATGCAAACCCAGAGAAAACACACTGGCCAGTGGCTTCGTCCAGCACGATGCCCACATGCGAACATCTGGGGTTGACCCGGCCAGGATTTTAACCCTGATCGCCTCTGGGTTCTCCCGTTTGCCCTGCCCTTTCAATCCGGTGCAGCTTCATACTCACTTCAATCACTCTTATCGGCTCTCAAGACCTTGCTGTTACGTGCCGCCACACACACTTCACGTATTCGGCGGGGAATCACCACTGCATTCCTGTGGGTGCCGGACGGGTTGCCTACTCACTAGGCTATGTAATTGTTATCACTGTACCCTTCATTTGCGATTCAACCAGAAACGGTGGGTCCTAGAGAGTTGCTGCATACTTAAGTAACTTTGCATCCATGTATGTAGCAGGAAATGGAATAATTGCATTAAATATGTGATGTCAAATTATTTTCACATGTTTGCACCTTCCTGCACATTTCTCAGAAGTTTTACAAGTTCACCTCTGCCGATACCACTCTCAATTCTCAATTCCAAAACTCTTGATTCCTTTAGTTACACACACTTACTTTACTGTATATAAAAACACTAATCTTGCAACATATCTGACGCCATGGAAATACATAAGTTTTGTACCATGCTAAAAAAAAATGTCAGTTGCTGCAAACCATGCAACTTTTCTTCTGTCCTGCCTTAAGTTAGGTCTTATCCCCACAAGGCCTAACCTTAAAAACCACCACTTTTTGCAATGCCACCACAAACGAGGGATGAAGCCTTAACGTTATCAAATCTGCATTCTCTGACCATGACGGGCTTCATCCACAAACAGTATGTCTCAATTACGAATCGCCACCACACCTTACTGCTATGAAACGTCAAGCTACTCAGTCTTACCAAATCGTCTCTTCTGGCCCAAGTCAACAAAATGTTCCACCATATTGCACTGGCCTACAACTCGACGTCTGGTGAAACTGGCCTAAGCTAGTGAAACGTCGTGATTGCGCAGCTTCATGAAAAATGTTGCCCTTTGTGTGTGTGCTTGTTGGCAAGTATTAAACTGTGAGTATGTGAATTTCTGTCCTTTTACATAGGTGAAGTAGCATCTATAGTTTAATCTATAGGCTTTGGGGTCTCATTAGTGTAATGGTTAGCTACTTGTACTTGCCTCCCACCAAGGCGAATCGGATTCAATTCCCAGCATATTGGCCCCCGGATTTTTGCATGTGGGAATCACACCGGGTGATGCTGCTGGTCAGCGGATTTTCTCAGTGATTTACCGTTTCCCCTGCCTTTCCATTTCGGCATTGCTCCATACTCACCTCACGTCACCCGCATTGGCTCTCAAGACCTCTATGTTAAGAGCCACCCAAATCTCTTTGCTTGCTTATTCCATTGGGGATTCATTGCATGTTATATCATCCTAATGTCACAAATGTAATCTGAGAGGAATTCAGCTGAATTCCGTGAATGTATAATGCAGCCTTGGGACAGCCTGTGACAGTGCGTCCTCATAGTCATAAACTTGAGTCATTTATTAATTTTGTACTAAGGATTCCCATTAAAATGGACATGTGTGGGCTGCCGAATGGTTTGCAAAATTTTAGTGAAGTGTGTATGAAAACATTTTGTTACATTTACATCTGCTCACTAATATAGCATTAAAGAAAAAAAAAATTTTTTTTTGCCAGTTTTGTTCTTGCTTTTGTCTTTTTTTGAAAAAAATTTCTTTTTAAAAAAAGGGTGTTATTCTTAGTTCAGTTCTGAGTAAATGTGATAACAGGGAGAGGTTCACATTGTACGCAAGACAGTTTGGTATTATTTTGTATTGTTTCATGGATATGAGGTGTTCCCTTATATAGTGACTGAACAACTTTTTTGAATTTAGCCAAAAACAGGAATATTTATATATTGCAAATTGATGCCTTTCTCACATACATAGTTTTAAAGAATCATTATGAATGCATTTTTATTGCCAAGGAACGTACTATATTTTTATACAGATTCTTCAAAACTGTAATTTTAACGATATACCTATTGTGTGATACCTGAACTGAATTACATGTAATCAAATATATATATATATATACCTTTTATATTCACGAATGTGTGATGTGATTTTTAACTTTTTTAATCATATATTGTTTTGTAGAAATGTATCATATTCATGTTAATTCATGTTCAAATTGTTTTGGAAAAATGTATATTTCATGTTTGAATACAGGTTGTTAAATGCAATTGATGTTGACTCAGAGAATAAATATTTACTGACTATCCTGCTTATTTGGTCTTTTCAGTTTTAGTTAAAAAGTCCTGTGCAGAGCCTTTGCAGTTTCATGAGCTAGAATCTGAATTGTGTATTCCTAACTGGTTACACTACTGGCAAAGCTAAGAGGATTAAAATAGTTCGAGTTACGTTAAATAATTCTTATCTTTTAGTGCCATTTGCATCCAGTAAGTGGGTTAGCCTTTATTTTTTCCTGTCCTTTCGTCATTCTTTATTCTAGTCCATTTTTCTTTTATCTGTACTCCCCTTGCTGTGTTTGTTGCACATTTGTTCCTTTTCCGTACATGATGTGTCTGTATATCATTGCCATTTTTGTTTTAAAAGCTCTGTCCGTTCTAGCTCGTATCATACATTGTTCCACTTGTTATTTCATTATACCCTGGACTTGGCCACTCAGAGTCAGTGAATCTGCCATGCTCCTTCCACTAGTTGATACCAACCAGTTTATGCTGTTGCTCAGTTCAGTGTGTTACAGTGACCACAATGAGTCAAGCAAAATGGTTTATCAGGTGTGCTCAAAATATCGTAAGATGGTAAAATTCTGTTACTTTTCATGAGAAGATCATTTCTCTGAATAAGGTGAAAATCCCAAGTTATTATTCAGTATCATCATTCATCATCATCCTTAGCTGTTTCCAGTCTGTGGCTGAGTCAGCTTGGTCAAATACTTCCATCTTCCTCTGTTTCTCCACCACTCTCCCTCTCTCACTGTTTCCCGGTCTTCATCTCTCCTCCCCACTCCCTCAGCCACTTGCTCCTCCCATCTCTTCTTTGGTCTTCTTTTTGGCCTTTATCCATTTGTGTTTTCAATTGTTGAAGTGTGGGTTTGACAGCTGGCATTAACTCCTTTGAATATTTTTCAGAATAGAGGGGGAGATATATATATGAATTCTTTTCCTGAGAAGAAACCATATAGAGTAAGCTCTCGATACAAAGAACACAAAGGGGTTGAAATTTTATACATAATACTAAACAAGAAGTACATAATGATATTACATCTGCAGGGGATTTTAAAGTGAAACGTACTTCAAACTGAAGTACTTTATTTTGAGATTTCACTGTATCGTACATGTATCTAAATGTGCCCGCCTTGCTTTGGAAGCAGATGATAATGAACTCTGACTTGTTGCAATTTATTCCACCCATGCCCCTATGATATGAGGATAATTTATATGATGTGTAAATGAAGTCTTGTAAATGATTTAATATGTAAATAATTTTTAAAAATATGAGTTTGACACGTGCCGCTTTCCTGTATTATATACTGTATATGACTACAGCTCATCTGACTCAAAAGTATTTCTACTTCACCCAAGAGAGTCAAACCCCGCCAACTTATTACAAAAGTGTCTTGGATCGCCATGGCCCTGGATGGCGATTCCAAACACGTGGAAATTAAAGCCCCCCCCCCCCCCCCCCCCCCCTCCCGCACTGAGAGCCAACAAGCTGTCAACCGCCTTGGGGCAAAACCGAGCGCCGCCGATTATGCTCGAAGTCAAGCAGCCGGCCAGAAGGTAGCTACCCCCGCCCTGGCCTCGCAGAAGAGGGACATTATGAGGTGACATCACACATCCCACTGCAGCCCGGTGCTGCACCTGTCCTTAGGACTAGAAACATCTGTGCACGACTGGGCTCACGAATTGTTGTTCTTTATCCAGTAGCTCGTTCCCCACTTCGTGTGCTGGGGCCTTCTACTGCTCAACAGTCTTCTGCAGCCTGCAGTTACCAGTGGCTTCATTGTCGACAACCACCACCAACAACCAGAAGCTACCATTGTCGACAACCACCACCATCTACCAGAAGCTCCTTCTTCTGCACCACATCACACCTGCTACTGCTCCTACTAGACCAGCAGCCGCCTCTACTTGCTGGTAGAGGCAACTACACCCACTCCTAGTAGAGTAGTAGCTCCCTTTTATTATATTTGAATCTTCTAGATGCCTCTTGATATAGTTAACTGCGACTGAGTTGTTTTCATAGCCATCAACACCCATAGTCTTCTTGGGTAGCTAGAAGCAGGTTGGCTACACCCGTAAAGCATAGATTACTTCCATGCTCACATTTGCTTGGTTAGGAGATAGCTCGCGCGACTGTGTTTATTACGTTATCAATAAATACAGATTTGTTCCTTCATCAAGGGTGTTTGTTATCGAGGTATTTCCCATGACCATTAGGAATAATACTTACTGTGCATTGTCAACCGAAACCGGATTTGGATGTACCAGTACGAAATGGAGTAGGACTGCGTATCCCCGTCAGGAATCCGTACATGTAACATGCACATACAATTCGATGGCCACCCGTTCTAGGGTAACTTATCCAACAGTGGAGAGACAGTTCTCTGAGTTGTATCCTAACCGGAGCACCTAGGTGCTGGCAGGGGTATTTGCTCGAGGGTTACGGCCTGTCCCTTGTTGCGACCTACACCCAGTAGTGGCAGGAAGGCGGCCCATACGGCTCAACGTTTCTAGCTAGCCCACCAGTCTTGGGGGGAGAGGGTGCTTTCTGTAGTACTGAGCTCGTGTCGGCAGCCATTGCTGGAAATACACTAAGTTAGGGCACTGTCTCTTGTTCACGATGACAATAGCTATCTTTAAGTGTCAACCCAACCTCTAGGCCTTTTAGAGAAAGGCACGGCTCATGGAGGGAGAAGCAAAGGCTGGCCCATATCGCCACCAAGCGATAGTGTGTACTAGCCCCTCTTACTCCTAGTAGGAAAGCTGGATGTGACAGCGCTGCACTTACCCGTGTGTGGTGTGTACATAATATCCCTCCACACATTTGTATTCCTAGGGAATATCGCCCAATGGTGCAAGGATTAATATAGGTTACTGAGGTAAGGTACGGGGTAGCCAACCCCAGGTTCTGGAGCCCGGAGTCGTTAGCGTGGATTCAATGATACTGTGTTGGTCAGCACGATATCAACACCTGCAACCAACTGCTAGCGTCGCCGGTTCCAGCCAGCCTACGCCGTCCTCAGCCGAAGAACTCCCTAGGAAAGCAGATACGCTAGAAACTACCCACTGACCAATTAACTTTGTATGAAAGCCAGTCCAAGTCTCTTCAAAGAAGTGAGTTACAGTTGCAGTAGTGAGTAACTTTGTTCCCAGTCACCAACCAATGCGTCCAGCGAAAGTGGCTGGCACAAAACGCAAGCTAGACGCATAAATAATAACCCACCAGCGTGAATGGTCTAACGCTACTAAACCCATGTTGACCGTGCAATCAGTTCTTAGCCCAGCATCCATCAAACGATTTTCTGGGCCCAGTGTGGGGTGTCAGAGTAATTAACTGTTAGCAGTGAACAGGACCAGACCAGAACGACCCAGAGACCTAAGAGTCAACCAATCGGAAACAGACTTCTGGGAGTCGTCTAAACACCCCGTGGCGCCCTTAGCACCAATATGTCTGATGCTAAAATTAGTACTAATAACAGGGTAGATATGACCGTAAATAAATGTGACTGTCCCGAATGTCAGGGTAACAGCACATTTCGCATTCCATGCAACTACTTCAGCAACTTTTTTCACCACCTCTGTCTAGGATGGAGGGATGAAGCCTGGAGTACAGAAGACCTAGAGATACAGATCACCGACTTTGTGGGACAACCAAGGGAGTAGACTAAATCGTAAAATAGGAGAGTCCAGATGGCCCAGGTTAGCTAGCAGCCCATAAAATAGCAGCTGGAATAGTATCAGATAAATCGCAAGCATTACCATTGTTCCATGCTCTCACGGGATGTGATACTCTCTCATGTTTTGCAGGACATAGTAAGAAAACTGCCTGGTCCATTTAGTCAGTGTTCCCCAACTTGACAGAGGCACTACTAAAGGTATCCTCAGCACCGATATCCCTACCTGAAGACGTCTTTACCTGCATCGCAAGATTTGTAATCTTTCTCTACAATTGAACAAGTATCTACTTAGACATAGGTGAAGCAAGGAAGAAGCTGTTCATAAAGAAGAGCAATGTGCAGCGACAAGAGCTACTTTAAAGGAACATGTGAGAAGAGCTACATACCAGGACTCGTGTGAGGGCAAGTCGTCATTCCGAGGCCTGTGCTTCCATCGTCTTTTCAATGGGGTTGGAGTGGAAATCATAGTGGAGGCAAGAACCACTTTGCCACAAGCAGCAGACACGTGCCAAGAACCAATATTATTCCAATGCAAAGAAGGTTGTGACAGGCAATGTAGTTCCGATAAAGTCCAACTTCCATGTACTGCTACGTCTTTTTTGAAGGGGAGAGTTTCAATTGTGACATGCAGTAAAATATTATTTGTAATGTGAAAGTCTTTTTTTTTTTTTTTTATTCTATGGGAAAAGCACTTCTCCAATGTAATTTATACATACAGTAATATGGCTATATTTGTTAATAGTTATGTTCATGATTGTGTCCAGCCCTGAAATTTCCAAGGCTTCCAAACACCACAATCAAATTACAGAATTTTTTTTTTTGTGATATTTGGTTACTTTTAAGCTAATAAAATAATATTGAAATGTCTGGAATAAACAACAAAGTAAAGATCCTAGGCAGATTTCTGACAAATCATAAAAGATTAAAGTTACAATTCAGTATCCTGAAGCATTGCAATACCATACTTGTGATATTTGGAAACATTGTATTTCTTATGTGAGTGTGGCTACAAAATCTTGTCATAATCTGGCGAGTTTTTGTGTAGCAGTTATTCGTAGCAACATGTTGAAGGATGCGAGACCATTCAAATATGGACTCTCTGAAATTGTGTGTTTTAGAAACCTCTTTCTTTCGTATTAAGACACAGTAAATTTGAAAATTTAATTTATTCAGTGATGAGTACAACATTGTAAAAATAATTTATAATTATCACTCAAAACTACAGATGATGAAGTACAAAATGCTTTACAAATATTTGTAACAAACATTAGTTACAAAGGCTTATAAGAGCGAAGTCTTTTATTACAGTCTTTTTTTGCAAAAAAAAATACAAATAACATGTTGAAATACTTTGGTTACATCATAATTAAAATATATTTTTATCACACATATTTAAATAATTTTCATGTTTATGTATTATAAATAACAGAATATCCATCTATAGGTTTTACTTTACATACTCAGTAAGTAACGAAGTCACTAAAAGTTGTCGTAATGCACAGTAATTTTTTGAGCTATTGGAATGAGAGTGTTTTGTTTACATGCTAACTTTTTTTATGTGATAGTAACAGAAATGTATTATTTTATAATAAAGATATTTTGTGTTGACCAGTATTAGACTCTCAACCCTTCTCATTTGTATGAAGTACAAGTTTTGTGCTGAAGATTGTTATAGTAGTGGACTTGCGGCAAGATGATTTTTGCTTGTATTGATGATCAAAACACTTATTTGTGAATATGTATCTATGGATAATTAAGGTAGGTACTGAACAGAGGCGTAAATGAATGTTGTGGATTGCACGTCTCTAATGCAACAAATTATCATTTGTGTATTTTATTTTTTTACAGGTTATTGAAATATTGCGAAATTTAATAGCTGGTGCCTGAAATTACAAGAACAATTTTTTTGTTGTTGCAAGGAACAGACAGTTATTTAACAAAAGTAACATTTTTTAAACAACAAATATTTATTTTTATCTTATGGTCAGTTGGGAACTTGTAGATTCACTGTATGCAGAAATGAGTGAGCAGTGTGAAATTGTCGGTGATGTGTGATACGGAACCTAGGTACACGACATTGGTTGGAATGTGAAACCTGTTGACACACAGGACAGAAGCAGTGACAAATCACAAGAATATTCTCAGAGCTCTCTCTGCATGTTGCATGTTTGAGACATTGTTACCCTACAAGGATCCAAACAAGATTAGCTGGTAAGCAAAAAGTGCTCTTCAACTTGTCAGATTTTTTTATTGATATGCGTATCAATCATGAGTGTCACTGAGAAACTTATGGTAAAATAAGTTACGTACATTTCTTTAAATTACAGACTTCAGTGATGAAGGATTTTATGAAAATATTTTGTATGGTAAATCATTAAGAGTTGTTGATTAACATTGTGCAACTTACACTAGCAACTCCTGTAATACCACATTGCACATGTGCTGACATACATGCACATATGCATACACACACAGTAAAATTCCTAAACTAAAACTTGCACTAACATATTTTTTCTTTTGTCTACTGATTAACTCTAAAAAGTAAGTTTTCCTAAACACACTTCTTACTTACAGTGCAACTTTAAATAATGTAACATGTTATGGAAATAAATATTTTGATCCACTTAGGTAATTGTGCATGAAGAAATATTCACTGCAATTTTATAAAACAGTTAAGGAAATGAAGTATGTATATAATGGCAAGTGCTGGAACTGGTGACAAGCTGTCAGTATGCACAACAAGCATTCAGGAAAACATGTTGTTTATTCTGGTTACAAGCATTAGAAGTGGCCCATTGCCTGGTTTTAAAATACTTTTTGAATAACTGTTTTATTTCACTGTCTTCTTTAATCAATGTGCAGTGATGTTTCCTTCACACTAGTTTTTCCATCAATCAGTTTGCAAAAAATATTAACATTTACAATTACCTTTACATTGAACCACAGACTGAAGTTTTTTGTTTAATTTTGCAGCTACAAATTAAGTTTTTGGGAAGAAGTAGGTTTGTACATCGATACGATGCATTCTCATATGTAAATGCAGGCTAATGGATTGGTGAGCTCCGCATCATGTGCATTTCAAATGTAAAAATTTACACTTTACACAAAATTTTTGTGAGGCACATTGTAGTGTTAAGTGTCTACATAATTATGATATCTACATTGTTGCACAGTGTTGCTTAGTCACAGTATACAGGAATATAACAAATTACGTAAACATAATTGACACATCATTTGCTATACCTGTTGCATGTTCAGCTTATGCAGTGTCTTTTCACTGGAACTACAAACACATTTTCAATACCAAAGTCATGACTAGAAAGGGAAAGCAAGCTGTCTCTTGCTTGTATCCTCTACAGAGCATGGCCCTGTGGGGCTACCACCATGTAGTCCCAAAGGGATGTCTTTTCATTTCTGCCGTATGATGTGTGCAATGGAATGTCCCGTATTCCTACAACTTTGTTTTAGCTAACAACACTTGGCACATGCCTCTCCAGAACTAGCATAGTTTCTGTTCTGGATTCTCGACACTATCACAAAGAAATAGATTTAGTATTGTTGTGTACAGTGGATCTTGAAATTGCTGGTTGAAGAATAATTTTCACATTTAAAACTAATACCTTGAAAGCACAGATATCATAAACCATTACTCCACAAATGATTTAATGCTGTGGTACAGAAAACATTTTTTCTTAGTTGGAAACAGTGATACTAAATACTCCACAGGCACTCTTGCATTCCTGAAGTGCATGTAGGATGGCACGGAACTTCACGGCAAGCACTGGTAACTGCAGTCCATAATCACAGGCAGGCAGGGACGGACGTGTGGCTTTCACTGCACAGATTCCAGCTGGGCCTGTGGGAATCATCTCACAGGGTTGTATGGTGGCGGGGGCGTGTTGGGGACAGCCTGCTGGGGCGGGGCAGTTGATTCTGCTTCTCTGCTGTCTGTCAGGAGCTGGCCAGGGTTCAGCTTGATAGCCTCTTCGTAGCAGGGAGGAGTGTCCGCCACCGTCTCGTAGTCAGGCGGCTTGGGTTGTGCCACAGCTTCCGCACTTGAACATGGCACCTCTATCACATGAATGTGATCGGATGTCATTGCAAACTGGGAACAAAGGCAATAATTTCTTACATTGAAAATCCTCACATAGTGTAAAAGTATTATTGGTAACAAGGAGAGCAAGACCTCTTTGAGTATTTTCATTTTCTCTCTTCCCTATGGTTCTGGACTCTTAAAGTACGTAACTAATTATTCATATGAATTTTAACTGTGGCATATCTGCCCAACACAACCACAAGTATAACTTCTGAATAGATTTAAAATATGAAAATGCTGTAAAATTACAGATACAAACACACATAAATGAACACAAAAGAATAATGTTCCAAACATTTCAACTTTATAAACTCCTATATTGATTATAAAAATTATAAGGGCTTGACAAAATTTAACATCAACTGAACATAGTGCACAATGCTTAACTTACATCTCTGCATTACGTAAAAACCAATAATCAAAATGTTATGCAGTAAGTAATAAAATCCACAATATTTAAAAATGTGATAAATCACACCAAAGAAAGGGACAGCCTTTAATGAACTCATCTCTTTCATAGCTCATCACACACGTAATTGAAAAATTATAAGTACAAGTTCCAAATACGTTAAATATTTATGCTGGGATTTAAAACTTACATGCAAACAAACCATGTCTAAAAACCCAAAGCTAAGCTACGAATCAGATGTAAAGCCCACAATTGCTATGAAATGGCTTAAAAGTTACATTAATCCAAACCATATTTTAAACTGGTGGTGCTGAAACGTTTCTAAAACCAATAAACCACTGCATGCACTGAGGACTTAATAACCTAGCCCACCTCTGCCAGAACACACTAAGTACCTGTAATCAAACTAGCACCATAGCACCTGACCAACCTGAGTGCCCCCTAGCTCACAAGTATAAGCATTAAATTTACTGGTTAAGAATAGCTCATAAGAGAGAAGGGGGGAACTAGAAGCACTCACTGGAAGAGAGAAGGCCGATTCAAGAGTTAATCAGAGAGAAGGCCAATGCAAGAGCTAATCAAGGCTCAACCTTGCTAGTAAACAAGCTTCGTGCACACGCCATGTCACAATGCAAGCACAAAGTCCCTCACGTAATAGTGCCTTGGTAGATAAAAGTGAAACCTGTGTCTATCAGTACGATTCCATGCCATCAAAATACCAAACTCTTTGAAGAACACCCAAGATGGAAAAAAAAAATGTGCAGAATATTGCAAAAATATGAGAAATCACAAGGTCTGCAAAATGACATCATTGTTTCTAGGTAATTGCAACTTAAAATTTATTATTACAGACACTCATGTTTCAGTACACACAATATGTGAGTGTATAATTTTAGACTTGTGCCTGAGAGAAGTGTGCATTCTACATTGTAAATGTTTTCATGTTATCAGAAATGTTTAATTGCGACTTACATTATCACATAGCTTGATTCTCATGTGTTGTCTGAAAGTTTTTAGTTATTTATTATTTATTTAGTTAATCGATTTGTACTGCCAGACCATAGCTTTATAAAATACTGAAACATTTACATACTTGGTTACAAATGTTAGTTAAACCCTATATGAATAGTTACTAACCACTAATTGAAAAAGAAAACTACAAATGGATTTGGTAGCTTTAATCAAAATATACATTTGTATTTTGCTCTGGTAATTTTCGCAGTAAAATCTTGGTATCAATATAATTTTTGTTGATAACTTATTAAAAAACTAAAAACAAAAATTAACAAAATATTACATTTGGTTGAGTTACAAACCATTGCTGTTTACAAGTAATTTGCAGATAGAAAAGTACACAAGTTGACTGTATATTGACAAGTGAAATATGTACCTACGTGATTCCCTACAAATTAAAATCATGATATCCTTAGTCTCTCTTGCTTACTTCATGCTTATTTATGTTGATGCAGATCATAGTTGTAGGTCAATAAACACACCAAAATTAGCCTAATGTAACCTATACTAACTTATAGTTTTTGCTTAACTAGTGAGATTCATGAGCAATGGTGTGTTTGCTGATTTTAGTACCTATTCATTTCTACAACCATCACAAGTACAATTTGACATGTTCAAGGGAGAAAAAAATTTTCTGTCCAGTGTCACTTCAAGTTCGGGGAACTACTTTTCCAAAACCCTCCACACTGAATCTAAATGCTTTGTATTAAAAATTAATAATGTGTAACAGAATATCCTAGTTCAGTTATGCAAAACTTACAAGAAAATATTATATTTGTGCATTATACTCGCCCTTTAAAAATGAACTCCAATTTTGGTGACCTACTGACCGAAAACCACATGAGGTCGCAATGAATCTGATATACCTCTGCAAAGAGCATTCAGTAGTTAGCCAATGTCACTCAACTATGGCACCACCATTCAAGAGTTCGGGGAACTACTGTGTAACGAAGTCTTAGCACAAGAATGTAAAATGTAAGAAATCTATATAGAGAAGTTTGCATATTCGACTGTACTCACGTTATACACTAGGTTTTTAAGTGTAACAAAAATTACAACACAGTGACCAAATTAAAAAAAATAATAATAATAAGAAAAGTGTGCATACTCACAGTATACACTAGGTTTTCAAGTTTAGTTGTGGAAGTATATAATAAAATGTTAGCACAAGTGTGCAAATTTTTTTTTAAGTGTACTTGCGGAAGTGTAACAAAGTCTTAGCACAATTATGCAAAATGGGGAGAAAAAAAAAGGTTCTGGAAGTATGCATACTTGACTAATCAAGGTAGTATACACTAGGTTTTGAAATGTACTTGTGGATCACATGTTTTCAAGAGGATTTGGGAAGTATGCATACCTGGCTAATGAAGGTTGTATTCACTAAATTTTTAAGTATACTTGTAGATCACTACGTTTTCAAAAATAATTCGTTAAGTATGCATACTAAACTAGTGAAGGTAGTATACACTAGGTTTTTAAGTGTACTTGTGGATCACGATGTTTTCAAAAAACATTCTGGAAGTATACATACTTGACTAGTGAAGGTTTTGAAGTGTAATTTTGGATCACTACATTTTCAAGTGTACTTGGGAAATGAATCGAAGATTCAAATCTAACTTTACTGGAGTACAATGGTTATGGGCCCAGAAGCACTAAATGTGGGTTAACAAGGTTAATTGTCACAAGAAAACAAGTCAAAAAGTTTTACATCGTAGAAGCAGTTCACACCAACAAGCAATCATGGTGGCAGCAAGCCCTTTATCGTGTGTAGAAACTGAAGGGCCAAAAAAACTATGCTTCATGGAAATTTCAAATGAAAGCACTTCTAAGCCTAGAAGACCAGTGGGACGTCGTTCAAGGCACCGTCAAACCAGAAGAGGTGAAAGAAAAAGATTGCAAGGCTCTATCAAAAGTCTCGCTGCTTGTGGAAAAGGACTTGCTCCACCACATCATAACATGTGACACATCAAAACAAGCTTGGGATACGAACCAAACGCTTTTTGAAGATTCCGGCCTGACAAGAAAAGTCTGCTTGTTGCGTCAGTTTATCTTGAGTCGCCTGGACAGTTGTGGTTCAGTAGAAGAATATGTTAATCAGATTACCGGAGACGTGAAATTCAACATCTCAGAAGAGTAGGTCGGGACATTGCTACTAGCAGGTCTTCCAGGAGTATAAACCCATGATAATGGGATTGGAGAGTTCAAGAACCACAATAACTGCCGATGAAATTAAAGTCAAATTGCTACAAGACGTAAAATTAAGTAGCAACCAAGTTTGATCATCAAACATTGACGCGGCGCTCTACATCAATCGATCTTATAGTGTCATCTCTTGTCGTGGCGATAACAGTAAATTCGTCAATAATAAACAAACCAAGCAGTCTCACAAGTGCTACAATTGTAACCGACCGGGACACTTCGCCACGGATTGTCGTACAAAGGTGAAAGTGAGAGTGATTGAAAAACGTGCAACAAAACTGGCAAAACAAAATGGACTGACAAGAAAAATGTTAACACATTTTTAGCTAGCATGTATACAAATGAAAACAGCTATTCTGCATGGTTTCTAGATTTGTGTGCATCTGTACATCTAACGAAAGAAGAGTGAAGAATTCAGTGTCATCATCTAAGGCAAGAATATTAACTGCAACCAATGAAGCACTCATGATCAAGTCTGTGGGGAATGTGGGCATTGAATTATCAGTTGGAAGTAACTCTAGAGCTATTAAAGCCTAGGATGTACATCATTCACCAGGTATTACAGAGAACCTACTGTCGTTACGTCAAATTACCAATAGTGGCAAAGTAATAAATCAGGAAAATGAGCTGATTACCACTGCAACATTAAATAATGGTATCTCTCAATTATATACATCACAAGCTGTTAATATTGGTCAAACTTATGCTGTCACTTGCTATGTAAATTTGTGGTATCGTAGGTTAGGGTACATAAACAGGAAGGACATGTACTTTTAGAAAACAATGGCTAATGGTGTAGATAACTTAGAGGTTAGTAAGTTACCTTGTGAAACATGTGCAAAAGAACCTCTAGAACTAGTTCATGCAGAGTTATGTGGGCCCTCAGAAACTGTGTCATTAGGTGATAGCAAATATTTTTTTTGTTTTAATTGGTGATTTTTCCAGATACACACACACACATTTTTTTATCATCTAAAGACCAAGTTTATGAAGTATTTAGAGAATATTGTGCCCTTGTTGAGAATCAGACAGACAAGAGCATCAAATGTTTTTGTTCTGACAATGGAACAGTGTTTGCAAACAGTGAAATGACAAATTTTTTGAGCAAGAAGGGTATCGGCTCCAGCGCACAGTTAGAACTTCGCCACAACAGAATGGTGTTGCAGAGATTGCCAACCGCAGTCACTACTTTAGGATGCAGGGCTGCCTATTGAGCTGAAGCAGTTTCAACAGCGGTTCATCTCAATAACAGGAGCCAAACTAAAGTAAAACTCCCTTTGGAGCATGGTATTCCAGGAAACCAGACCTAGGGTACATTCGAACCTTTGGTTGTGAAGCAATTGCGCAGATACCAAAGGAAAGGAGAAAAAAGTGGGGCCACATTCAGAGAAATTATTATTCACAGGTTATTGTGTCATAAATCCCATCACCAAACAAGTTGTCATCAGAAGGGATGTTATATTTCCAGAAGAGAAAGGTGCAGAGGAGATGGAAACCCCCCCCCCCCCAAATGTTGCTCATGGTTGACATTGATGATGTAGTTGCATCGCAGGAATCTGAAGATGGACATTTCAATTTTTGGTCAAGATGATAAACGTTTTCATGGTTTCGAGAGAGAAAATGAGCCAGAGGTAGCCTCCAAACCTGAACAGTTAAGGAGATCAAGTAGCACTCCGAAACCTAAAGTGGTTCCAGACTTTGTATCCTACCGAGATCAAGTAGCACTCCGAAACCTAAAGTGGTTCCAGACTTTGTATCCTACCTTGTTCCTTAAAACAATGAACCAAATACCCCAGGGGAAGCATTAGCAGGTAAACAAGCAACTAAGTGGAAGGAAGCCATTGATGAAGAATTGGTTTCATTCATCGACAATGAAACTTTTGACTGGACAGAACTACCGGAAGGTGCTAAGGCACTTGAGACAAAATGGGTGTTCAAAATAATGAACATTGACTCCAATGATCCCAAGTACAAGGCACTGCTAGTAGTAAAGGGCAGCGAACAAAAACAAGGGATTGATAACGAGGAAACTTTCTCACCAGTCATTTTATACTCTTCATTGAGATACCTTTTCGCATTATCAGTCAAACAAGATCTTGAAATAACTCATACGGATGTGAAAACTGCTTACCTACATGGTCAGTTCGATGAGGAAATATATGTACAACCTCCAGAAGAGCTGAAAGTTAACCTGGTAAGGTCTGGCGATTAAAAAAGGCAATGTTTGGATTGAAGCAAAGTGGAAGATGCTGAAATTGTCATTTGAACAAGTTCTCACGGGAATGGGACTTCAGCAATCAAAAGCAGATCCGGGCATTTACTTCAAATGCACAAACAAAAGTCTCATTATATGTGCCATGTATGTTGAAAATCTTATTCTCTTTGCGAATTAATCCTGCATTCAAAAGTTAGTTCAGAAGAACTTGAATCAGAATTCAACACGAAAAATCTTGGAAAAGTAAAAAAATACCTAGGTATGAAAATCATCAGAGACCACAAAGAAGGAAAACTTTTGATTGACCAGGCGGACTCGACTACATAGATCATAGGCTCAAAAAATTCAGCATGTCTGAATGCAAGCCAGTCGCAACACCCATGGAAGCCAGTTTGAACCTTAGGAATTCGTCAAAGAACTCAGCAAACAGTGGCAGTGAAAGTGTTCTGTTTTGTAATGAGACAGTGCCAGACCAAAAGGCCATAGGTAGCCTTTTGTAACTGTCACAGATATTGAGACCAGATATCTCACACACTGTGAGTTGCTTAAGTCAGTTCAACAAAAAACCCCAAAGATGTCATTGGCTCGCCATCAAAAGGATATTTCGGTATTTGAAGGGAACCAGAGGTCTTGGGTTAGAATTTGACAGCTGCTGCAATGATGGGTTAATGAGCTACAGTGATGCAGATTGGGGCAACGAAAATAATGATAGACATTCAGTTACTGGCAGCAGCCTCAAATACCAGGGTGGAGTAATTTTGTGGTCCAGTGAGAAACAGCGAACAGTTGCACTAAGCACTGTTGAGGCTGAATACATCGCCCTTAGTTCCGCGGTGCAAGAGACTGTGGTTCAGAACTGTGTGCAATGAATTTTACCCAGAACCTGATCCTAAGCGCTGTATTGTGTATTTTGACAACAAAGAAGCTATTCATTTGGCAAAAAACGATGTGATCAGCCAAAGATCAGAGCACATATAGTCCATTCCTGATTGGAAGCGACTTATGAAAATCAACCTTTGAAAAAACACTCTAGGCGTAACATGTCAACCTGCTTTTTCAATAACCTGTATTATCGAATAACTGAAACTTTACCTTAATATCTTCTATAACTTGTAATATTTATTTATTTTTTAAAATATGAATTAACAACAGCGAGAGCAGCGACGTGTTGGCAACGACCAGTAAGAAATAGTTCACAGTTAAAATCTTATTTTAACCTGGTTTTTTAGTATACTATTTGTAAATTAAATGGTACCTACTGAAAGATTTAGGTAGCCCTGATGGCAACATATCTCATTTTTACAGTTTAAAATAACAGCGGAAAATATTGTGAGTAGGCCGTAATGGTACGGTGTTGTTTTATCAAGCGAGAAAGCAACTGTCTGCTGAGTGAAGTTTGTCACTCTCTGTCTCTCCCTTTGTTTCTTTCACACTCGGGAAGTTTCACTTCACTATTAAGCAGCGACATTATACATGTTTTCAATTGTACCATATTTCATTCCTATTACAGCAAAATAATGATTTTTGAATTTGTAATTTACAACTGAACAGAGATTTTAATGTTTAAATACTTATTTTAATATATTTAGATATGATGGCAGGGCAGAAACAAAGTGAAGTTGGCAGACATGACGAGCCATGACATGTAACATACCGTGTTGCTTTTTTTCCGAACGAAGCGTAAATTATACTTACTCCGAAAAATACTTCAACTTACCACATCGTTTGTAGACGTGTTTTTTAAACCTACCTAAGTAAGTTACGATGTTGAAATTAATCTGTGTACCCGCGGCAGTAATAAATATACTGTTACGGTATGTTTCGTTAACCACTGCGTGTGAAGTAGCGTGGTGTGGCTGCGTGGTGATCATTACGCTGGATCTGTGTATGTTCGTGATTTCAAATATTTGATGTGAATTATTTATACGTTTTAAATGTGAACTGTTTTTATGACAAAGTTATTTATTTACATCCATGTCTGTTTATTTATCACAACGTCGTACCTTTTGTTTGAAACACAGTCGTGTAACGTGATTTACCACCAAACCCAGCCCCAATAAATTTCAATAAACTTAATACACAGTAAGTAGCAATACATATAAATACGAGCAGAATAAAAGTTACGGTAGGCTTATTTGTGTGCATGTTCACTGCTATATTTTAAGTTGGTATGACAAAAAATGAGCGACACGACTTGCGTGCTTGATTTTAATGTCTTTTTCGTTGGACTGGTTATCCCTTCCTTATTCAAACTGAGGCCGTCATTTCAAAGAAATAACCCTACCTGTATCAATAACAAAAAGTTAAATAGTGTAGTTCATTACCCCACAGTTGCAACAGTGTTAAACACAGTCACTGCAAAATATTAACGTGCATTACGTGTAATGTGCTATGTCGTGGAAAACAAATATGTTAATGTAACAACCGTAATAACTATCGTCAATCCAGGCATTTTTAAAACGTCATAAAACTGACCTAAATAATGTTATAGGCCTAAACTGTGAATGTTTGTACGGAATGGTTTTTGAAATAGACCTAAGAATTATTTGAAAACCTGTAAACAGTAAACAACACATTTGACAGGTAGTATAAAAGTAGAAGTCACATTTCAATGTTTATGTTTAGGTGTAGCGAAAGTATACAAACACATGTATACACACAATGGAATGTAAACATTGATTTTGACAGATGCAACATGGCAGTCACATGGCAATGTTTGTTTACATTTGTCAGAAGGATACGAAACGGGCCTGCAAGTAGATATTTAGCAGGGCTCCATGAAATTTGCTTCCAGTGGGGAATGGCCTATAGATGTGAGGCACCATTTTGTTTGAGGAAACATGTTCAAGACAAACAATTGAACTCGAGTATTTACCTTCTGAAGAAATGTTGTCAGATATATTGACTAAGCCCCTCACTAAAAAAAAAAAAAAAAACATGAAAAATTTGTTCATTTGTTGTGGCTCATATAATTTGTTTGTGTGTTCCATTGATATGTTTTTGTTTGTTGAGTTGAGCTTGCATGTGAATAATTCAAGGGGAAGTGTTGGAAATGCAAATTATTCATAAAATTAAGACTGTACGCTGACTCTGGCAGTGCCTGTCCACAATTTTTTTTTTTGTCTAGAAAGTACGATCAATATGGTGTCTGTGTGGACCAAGTATCTTTACAATGTGTAGTGTTTTCATGTCTATAAAGTACTTATAACATTCAGATATGTTTTCTTGTATGCACAACCACTGCAACCCAACAAAATATGTTAGACACATGGTAACAAATGTTTTGTTTACAATTTATTAGGAAGAAAACTGTATTACTAACTCTTTTACATTATATACTTTGTTAAATCTAACAAGTGTGTGCCTATATGAGATGCTGGTCTCAGAGATTTTGTTCACCAACCAGCATTACAGTTTCGTTTAGTGAAAATTAGGTTGCTGGCTGTAAAATTCAATTATAATGGTAGCTGTACAAAGGTAATGGTTTTACTTTTCTCATTGCAGAAGACAATTAAATGATAAGTTTTATCACAAGCAAAGATTAATCCAAAATGAAGCGGTCAGGGGAAATGCAAATTTAGTATGGTAAACCTGGAAAAGTCAGATAATTTAGAAACGGAAATTGAAAGGTCATTCAGTGTGTATACTACATTATTTCAATTACTAATAAATTTTGTAATCTGTAAAAGTGCAAGACACTGGAGATACTAGGCACCGTTCAGTAACACTACATAATCACACTACAGCTCCATCTGCATGTAGCATTAGAAACAAATTTACCTTGTGAAAAAAATTAAACTGAAAAGAAGCCATTGTTAATGCTGTGCATTATTCAATACTATACAGCACACATGTAACCTGAGAGGAGAGAGAGTCAAAATTAACATTTATGTAAAAATTTATGAATAGAAGAGCTGCAGATGATGTGACCTGTATATAACGTAATCCAAACCACTAAGAAATTGGCTAGGTTCTCATAATTTATGAGTTGTACCATGGATGGATGTGGAACCATCATGGACTCTTGCCATGAGTGAACACAATAGTGACAGTGACTGATCTCCCTACAGTGTCTTACAGTTGCAGAGAGTGGTGGAAGTAGTACCTGCTGTGTGGTGTAGTGCAAGGAGGCTGGGCGCTGCAGCCAGCAGCACATCGCCATGCAGATGAGCATTGCCCCCGCCACAATGCAGGCCACACCCACGTAGCGCACTGGCTCCACGTAGTTCTCAGCCAGCCCCAGCCAGTTGATGAGCGCACCCACGCACAGCAGGATCATGCCATACCGGTACGGTCGCTGCGAGCGCCGTACCACCTCTGTCGAGGGGCCCGCCATTTGCCCCTGCTGAGACCTGCAGCAGAGTGCACACACTCCCATCACCCAACCGCCTTCAGTTCAATTAGAAGTGTTGTTATGGTGAGTAAGAGTACGTTTACTACACCCAAATCCATCATTTCATTTCTGAATACCATGGTGATCGTCAGCAAGTTACTTTGAAGCTTAAGCTCATCACACCAGTAATTAATTATTATCAAAGCTGTGGCTAGCCCTCACTCCACCTCTTTGCCAATCAGAACTGGGGTGACACCCTGAGGTCAAATGTGGCTAAGCATGAGACTCATCACTGTGGTCCAGTGCCAACAATCAAGTATGCAGGAATCCTTTCTTGTTTTTCCAACTGCCTGTACATCATCCTCAATATGTATAAAGATTACATTGTATTAGGAAATTGATTCCAAATACAAAACATTGGTTTATTTTTTCGTATCTTCAATGGTTCATTTTGTACTTAGTCAAAAGAATGTTGTACCCATATTTGAAACAATAAGATAATAGAACAAGAATGGTAATTGTGATTTAAAATAATTAGTTGAGTATGCTGGATATAACTGACAAATATATTTCGTAAGTATTTTTTTAAAATGAGGAAACAATGTTAAATAACTTGGAAAGTTATTTACAATAAAATTAGTTAACCATGAAATTGTGTGGCAATGTAAACTTACGCCTATTAGATCTGCATGTGTCAACAGTTTGTATCAAAGCTCATGTAAGACTGTATGAATGATTACTTACTTAAGCACATCCATTTAAACAATAGCCTTTCTCCTTGTTTTTTTCATGCATTTTTGCAAGTTTTGTAGGTTTTTAATGTGAACACTCTTGAGCAGATAGACAGGTTACTTTACATTATTAACATCAGGTAATGAACCTGCAGCAATTGCCTACTTGAATAAGATCATTTTTTAATAACTCCACGAGTTTATACTTGTTAAACTTTCAATAAGAGTTCATTTGTTAGAGGGATATAAACTTTAGACCAAGACAATTAGTTACAGAAATAAGAATTACAACTGTTTCAATAAAATACATGAGAAATTCCACTTGTAGAAGTCACTATGTGAGAATATAGAAACCTTTCAAACTGCAGAGAAGTGCATCTATACAGCCTGAACATTTTTTTCCCAGTTGAGACGTTGACTGCTCGTGCGCCTGTGAATAACTAGCTGGGAGCATGGGCAAGTATATGACTTTTCCGGGAGGTGTTAATTGGTGTTTGCTCTACAATTCACACACCCTACCTCCGTCACAAAGCACTCCACATGCCACAATACAGTGCAATCTTCAAGAAGAAATACACGTCTCTTACACAAGCCTTATCAGGGAAAAAAAAGTGAAACATATTATCATCTTGACAGGAAATTTATTAGCGTGCTCTCAAGTTAAACACTTAAGAACCAAGGTACAAGGTAGAGGAACTATTTTAGTCCATTGTTCCCCATTCCAAGTCTAACACCTTGTAAAGAATTTTTTGTGGTTAAAACCATAAGTATGTTAACCATTCTGTCTGTCCTTATTTTATTTGAAAACTTAACAGGCTGTCTGCATTTACAACGGGCTGTTTTAAGTAAAGTTACTAACTATTGCAATTTCATTCTGATGGAATATTTTTTCTTTTATATTATGAGACATGGCATTTTTCACTAATGATCCATTTTACTAAGCTATGCGTGTTATAATTTTCCCACTGGAGGTACGGAAATTTTTCTCATGTGTCTGTCTATCGCAGTGGTGGATACAAATGATTTTCATATTTATAATATTGTTCATGAATGTTGCACATGAATATAAATTCACACCATGTCATTATTTTTTAATTGTTGATGAACTGTTTGCTGACTAGAGTAATTTTTTGACCACATAACTCACAGATTTCATTTCATTTACCACATTATACACACAGTAAATATCTATTTCGCTAAACTAAAACTACACTTCTATGTGTAAGTGTTAAACTAACATTAACACGTTGATTATACGCATACAAATTGAAAAAATAAACAAGTTGTTGAAAAATACTGAATTACAAACAAGAAACCAAATACACTCCTAAAATGTGAGATCAAATGAGAAATGTACTGCAAATAGCTACAACACAGCCACCTTTCATACCAATTGTTTAATACATAAAGGAGTAAAATAGTTTAATAAGCTACCTACTGATATTGTCAAATGCAAACTTGTTGCAAAATTTAAAAATAAACTACTGAATTACCTGTTACGTGAGTTTTATTGATTAAATATTATAATTAATTTTGCAATTGTTAAAACATAGTTCCTACCGGTTGTGTACAGACACATGAATGTATAGACTAAGAGACAGAGTGGAATTGTAAACTCAAGTGTTTACACTAGTTATCTGAATTTGTAAGGTTTTTACACATTTTTTTTGTGTTGATTGTATCGTAGTTTATCATTTTATCCTCAATTCTGTAAATTAACTAATGTAATAGAGCCCGTTTGTACAGGATGCAGTTATTAGTCAAGGCTCTGGGATCATTCAAACAACAAAAAAAAAATCTACAGAGAAGTTTTTTCTTTACTTTTTAACTAGTTGTGCTACTTTTTAACTAGGTTGTAGTAAATTTTACACCATAACATTCAAAGATAGTTTACTATTGTTCACTCACTGTTTCACCTCTTATGTCATGCAATATAAATATGACCATGCATATGTGATCTATTACAGCTGAAACCGCTTTATTACATTTTGCTATATGTGTAGTGACTACAGATTGTTACTGAGTACATAAGCAATTTTTTGATTGGAGCGTTTCATTTCCAAGCCTAATATTTCTTCTTATGACAAAGATATAAATGTAAAAATTTATATCTACTGCTATAGTGTAAATTTTATTAAATACTAACTATTTTGGCGACTTTGTTTGCGTGGACTTAAGGATTTGTTTACATATTTTTATAATATAAATACAAAATTGAAGTATGGCGTGAATAGTGGTAATCAAATTTATACATAATAATTTCTAAAATCAAAACAAAAAAATAAATTTTATGAAGTTTTAAATATTAATTAAACAGAATTTACAAATGTCTTTTTATGTTTAGATGGAAATTAATGCAGTGCCTGCGACTTCGTTCACGTGGACTTAGGAATTTGTTTACATATGTTTAAAATAGAAATTTCGCTTCGCTTAGGTTTTATGTTTAAAATATAAATATTGCTTCATTTAGGTTTTATGGAGTTATTAAAATACAGCCCACTATCACTTCGCCCAGGTTTTATGGAGTTATTGAAATATATACCTACATAATTAGTTTGAAAGATTGTTACTCAATTATCGGAAATAGTTTTATCTTCATGTCAGTGTTGGTTGTTTGATAATACTATTTTATTTTACTATGTTTTTCCATAAACCAATGTATCTTTTTCTATAATGTATATTATATCAATCATTATTTTAAAAACTATTATTGTTTCAACAATGCTTTTTGACAATAATCCTTTTACAAAGAAATAAGATATGAAACACAAAGAAAATTACATGAAAAAAATTAATTCACTTAAGAACTACTTGAGATGTTGAGATTAAATAAAGAGCGTATTTTAAATAGAAATAACTCTATGATCTCTGAAAGTTTTATCAAAATCAATTCAGCCATTTCGGAGCCTATTGTGGACAAACATTTAGACAGACAAAAATGTTAAAAACCGTTATTGTTTGAATAAAATATTACCCTTAGACTTTGGTATCAATTTTGATATAACAGACAGACCATCCAATTTTATTTATTAGTATAGTCTGCCTCATGTAGGGTTTCCAGATTTTGACAGATTGTATAAAAGTAGTACCTTGTAAACAAACAGAATATGTATCCTTCTGCCACCACGTGATTTCCATGTGACTTGTCAAAACATGTCAACATCATATGAATTTTTGCTTGACATTTCAAATATGCCAACTATAGGCCTAATAGAGGAAAATATATTATTGCACAATTTTTTTTTTTAATTTCTGATGGTATCATCTACATTGTGTTATCAAAATGCTATCAATAAAATATATTCAGATTCTTACAATTAATTATTAAACAGATATTAATTACTATCAAATCAATAATCAAACACAAAAAATATTTATTTTTTAAATCAAGAAATTTCATTGGAATTGCAAGTTTGCTACTCTCACGACAGGAAAATATTTGAGGCAAGATAGAAAGACATTGATGTCGGGTTACAATTAACACTGTAGTAAAAATTAATTCACACATGTTAAACAATTTAACGGAGAATTTTAAAACTTACCTGGCCCGAAGTATGATCAGAATTGCCTTCTTTGTACCTCTCTTGAAAAATGTAACAAATTCATTAAAAAAATAATGTGAATCTCGCAGCATTAACTGATGTGAGCATCATAAAAAAAATAATTCACAACTGAGCAGTAAAATGAACTACGAGAAAACAAAAATCTGCTGGAGTTCTGTGTAAAGGCAATGTCACCATTAGGCCTGCCTTAAAAAAATGACATTTAGGCAGTGAACAAACACAATAAGAGTTAGGCCTATCAAATAATTCACATAAATAGTAAATTAGAACTATAAAAGTCTCCTACGATCAATAATTACAGAACCTATTTGTAGCAATTACAATAAAATACGCATGTACAAAAAACATTCCTCGCAAATGGTGAAGACTGGTAGGCCTGTGATCATTTAGTAATGAAAACTAGTGGCAGTTACATCAAACACATGGCCATATGTACTATTACAGTAACGTGGATTTTTAATATACATGCCCATCGTCACCTAAAAAAATTTCAGTACAGTGTGTTGTCCTATACGATTAGCATTTTTTACCATAGCTAAAAAATTTACCACAAAAGAGAATGTACTTAACATAGTCTTTCTGTACAAACAAAACATTATATATCTCAGTTTTAACGTGATTAGGCCTAAATAATTAGTATTTAATTACAACTGCATTCGTGGTTTTGGTCTACGCACAAAGGCCAGCATTGTAACCTCAATGTTTTAGTGAAGTCAATACTACTATTTGTTGTTTATTGACCAAACAAAAATTAATTCAACTGTAACATTAACATACTTTCTAAAAAATGAAATGAATGCTGAGCATTTAAATGTTGTCTGCTAAAAACCCGCACAC